>OZ010615.1:13881499-14018999 GCA_963932145.1 Acanthosepion lycidas | reverse complement strand
TTTGAAAACACGATAAAAAAGGCATCACGAGAATGAAAGGGGGACAACTCATATCGAGTTATACTTATTATAAAACCAAGGTTGTGCGTGTGTGTGTGTTCGTTTATATACGGGATCGGAATTCCTACATTTTTCAGCCGATTCTAACAAAACTTCACTTTTTTTTGGCAGGTAGTGTTTCTTATTGTCTTGCACACTTTTTTTCTTTATTTTTACATTCAGAATGCTTTAAAAATTCCATTTACAAGACAATTGTTTATAATAAAATTCTTTTCAATCGGTAGACTCATAACGATTGAAAACAATGTTTTTGTTTGAGTTTGGGTTTGACCAATTCGTAAAAAAAAAAATAAAATAAAACTAATTAAGACACGCGTGTCCGTCAACCTTAAACAATAATCTTTGTCAATTTTATTTTTCAGTCTTTATTATGGTCGATATTTGATCTATCTCTTACTATTACATCCCCTTACATTACTCTCCTGTTTGTAACTAATAAAAAGAATATCTTATTTCGATATATGTTCAATTGCTATTTTTTCATATAATATATGAATAACGATCGGTACTTTTATACCAAAAAAATGGCTTTGTCGACTAAATATCAATGCGACTAAATGCTGGTCTCTATGCTGAGTCTCTGACTTTACTATATTCTATTTGAAAGTGACATATCATTTTTAAGGTGGAAATACATCAGTTTTGCAAAAATGCTCTTGAAAATGTGTTTCTACCATTATGATTATGTGAAAATAAACACAAACTATATAAATACTTAATATTCATGTCAAATAAATTAAAATAATATATATATATATATGTGTGTGTGTGTGTGTGTAGGTGTGTGTCCTATATATACAGTATATAGTTCTCTGAATCATATCATATCGCAAATTCTCGCGCGTCGATAAAAAATATTGAGACTTAAAAATATCGACACATACACATGCCTATTCAAGTATTATTTGTTGAAATAAGGGGTTTAGTTTTAAATATTTGTAATGTAATTGATTCATGATGGAAATCGTGGAGGACTTCTATAAAATTGCAGGGACAGTGGGAAACTGGTGTCAGTGAAAAAACGAAAAAGTTTAAAATGAAAGTTATTGATAATGAGTCGAATTTCTCTGCACCAGTGTAAGAAGACGAGATAAATATATGATGGAAACAGTTGATGAACCCCTTAAAACATGCATACATGTTTCAAAATAAAATGAAGACAACAGTCTTTCCTCGATTTACTGTATAGTTTCTCGTAACAAACGAACACGTTGTCTTTCTCAATGGACATTCACAATCTTTTATGTCTTTATTTCTCGTGTTGTTGAAATATTTAATTTGATTTATTTGTTTATTATTTTGGGTATGTTTTAAACCATATATATTTCTATAGCGAGCGTGTGCCGAGAAAAGAACAAGAAAAAAAACCTTATTTAACAATATGTTTACTTTAAGGGGAGGAAAGACGAATAATGCCCACAGAGAATGACATTAAGACACCCGTTAGTTCATCTCTTACCTACGCCTCATCTCAGCTTCATTCGTTTGTAGAAGAAGCTTACAACCCGAGAATAAACTTTGTTTCTTTTTTCTTTTTATGTGTCATATCCTTTTCGAACGTAGGCGATCATATCTCTCTACCTCCCTTTATCCCTTGCAGCTCTCCTCTATTTCCTTCTCTTTGCTTCCTCTCCCAGACAAGGTTCTGTAATCCACCTGCCGAAACTCGCCAGGCATGTCACGCGCTGCTTTCCCTTGTCTCACTTTCCCTCTATTTAACCCGTGAGTATCACATTCTCCAGGCCATCCTTCCTCAGTATGTATCCCAGACACTTCAGCTGCCTCTTTCAGATGTTAAATATAAGCCTTCTTGTTTATATTCACCCAAAGACCTCATCGTTGCTTACATGCTCAGTCCATGATACCCTTAGAATGTTTCTTTAGAACCACATCTTCGTCGTCTCGAGTCACTTCTTCATCTGGAAATAGTTCAAAATTTGAGAAGAGATGTCACGTAGCGGCTCAGTATTCTTTTCTTTGTTACCAAACAAATCCTGCTGTTTCGCAATATTCGGCTCAGCTTTTCCAATGTGTCCTTGGCCATCCCAATACATCTACGGATCTCAGTGTCGCAATTACCCTCCGGTGTCAAAACGCTTCCCAGATATTTAAACTTCTGCCTCTGCTTGATTCTATTTGACCATGTATTCTTTCTCCATGTAGCTTATACTTTGTCTTTTCTTCTCACTCCCCGTCGTGATCTTCTGCAGAAGATTTTATAATTTCTTTTCCGTGTCTTCGATCAGTACTGTGTCGTCTGCGTATCTTATACTGTTAAGGTTGTGGCCGCCAGTTCTAAATCCCTGTAAGGTTTCTAATTCTCCCAGAATTGCCTCGCTTTATAGGTTGAATAGGTCGAGAGAGAAAACGCATCCTTGCCTTACGCCCCTTTCTAATTTCGTATTTTCACTGAACTCATTGCCTATGCGTATGCATGCTGTTTGCTTCCAGTATAGGTTCTTGATTATTCTGATATCCCTCCCAAATATATCAAAGTTGCTGAGCAGTTCCAGCAGATCCTTGTGGTGTACTTTGTCGAAGGCGTTTGCGTAGTCTATGCAACATAGGTACACGTTTTTCTGCATCTGTATCACTCTTTCTGATAACATTCTGAGCATGAATATCGCGTTCCTTGTTCTGGTGTGTGTGGCTCATCAGGCTTATTATTCGGTGGAGTTCGCAGTCGTTTCTGCCTGGTTTCTTAGGCATAGATATGAAGATAGATCATCTGAAGTCTTACAGTATATCCCTGTTGTTGCAGATTCCATCTGTTATTTCTGTAATCTTGTCTATGCCAAAGTCTTCTAAAGCAGTAAGCATTTCCGTTACAATTCCGTCTGGCCCTGTTGCCTTGTTTCCGTTCAATTTCTCCAGAGCGTATTTTATTCGGTTTTCAGAATTCCATGCCCGTCGCTATTTCTGTATATTGCTGGTTGTTCCTTTTTGTCGGGGAAGATTTTTTTAATATACTCGCTCCAGCTTTGAAGAATTGTTCCTTTCCTAATATGACCGTTCCTCCCTTTGATTTTAGCAAGCCTTTTGACAAGCGTGTCTTCTGTTCTGTTGTCTTAATTGTTTGTGCATGTCTCTTTTGTTGGCGGTACTCAATCTTTCTATTTCTGCCCATTTTTCATTTAGCCATTCTTCTTTAGCTTGCCTGCATTTGCTCCTTATTTCATTCTGTAATTTTCTGTTCTTCGTTCCGTATGTTGGTAGGGTTTTCTGTCTCTTTTTCATCATGTCGAGAATCTGATCAGTCATCCATTCATTTTTCCTTCTTCGTTCTCTTTCCATTGGGATGATATCGTTTGCTGATGTCACTAAAGCGTCTCTTAGTGCGTCCCATTTTGAGTTTCCATTGTGTGTCTCGCATCTTCTCTTCACATTGTCCATATATTTTTCTTTCAGGTACGGGTCGCTCAGGAGATTGCTGTATTGCAATTTGGGTGCTGCATAAGGCTTCTTCATCTTCCGTAGTCTCACACTTAGTTTACATATCAGAGAGTGATGATCACCTCAACAGTCGGCACTTGGGTAGGTGAATCGTTGCATTCCTGAAACTTTTGTTGATGTTTATATAATCAATTTGATTTTTAGTTTCTCCTCCTGGACTCCTTCATATCAATACGCGTCTCGGATGTTCTTGGAACCATGTGTTGGCTATTACCTGGCCATTTGCTGTGCACAACTGGATCAATTTTTATCTGCGTTAGTTGCGGGTTCCTAGTCCGAATCTTCCTGCTATATTCCTTACCCTATCCCTGCCTACTTTGGCGTTTAGTTATTCCACGATAATGATGATTTTCTGGGATTTGCATAAAGCTTTGGCACTGTCCAGCATGAAGTAGAATAATTCGATGTCCTACTTTTTGCTTTGTACCGTTGGCGCGTAAACTACTATAATAGCCAGGTTGAACGGCTTCCTTTTCAGCTTCACTACCTGTTATGGGACCTTACCCATAATAACATAATGTACTATTCCATACGTAATAAATACTGCGCCTCAAGAGGAAGCAGAGAGTTCCGTCTGAAGTCTGAGTTCAGTCGGAAGTCTGGAGTGAAGTCCGTCAGGAGTCTGTCAGTCAGTCAGAGCGAGTCAGTCAGTCGAGTCAGAGGCAGTCCGAATCAGAGTCGCGTTCAGGCAATTACTACTAAACCTGATTGTTCGTACTAACACTTTTCTACCTCTCTGTATATATTCCTGTTTATAATATATCTGTGTTATTCCATATCCGCCTTCGAGTTCTTCTTTATTGGTTCTACCTTGGACTATCACCGTGGTACAAGGAACCGGACCATAACACTACCAGAATACTTCCAGAACGTTGATGGTATCCGAGAACTAATTTCTGAAATGCAGTATCTATTATTAGTCCTACTCCTTTGTCGTTCTTCTTGCGGCCTGCATAAATTATCCTGTGTTTGTTGCTGATGAAACCACTGTTTGGTCATCCCTTTTACACCGTTTATGCTAGAAGCCCTGCTTAAAGCTACAAATTCTAATCGTTTTAATGCGTGGATGACGATCTGGCCGAACGGATATTTTAAAGCTTCAAGCGCTTGACTGGAAGAAGATTCACCCTGAGAATGAAACTGATGTCTTGCCTGCGGTGCAACGCTAAAAAGGATCAGTGAAATTCTCGATAATGTAAAGATTCGACAATATAAAACAGGAATCAGCGTACAATACAACAAAAGTATACTAAGCCAAAGAGTAACAGTAATGCATAAATGCAAATAGTAAAAGCAGAAATCATGATTCAGCAGGATGTATAAAATCATTTGAATTAATTGTTATCCTGGTCAACAGATACTACGACGCAGCAATGAATAAATGCTCTAGCTATTTACGAAGAATTGAAAACGTAAACTTTAAAAGAAATCACAGCTAAAATAGGATTCTAAAATCATAAATCTTATATAATAGGAACAAAGATGCGCTGTTCTAATGAGATTAGATGACATGCGGATAAATTTGGATTACATTGAAGAGATTAAAATTTTTAAGTAGTAAAATCAAAACACCAAACACCAAACTGTCTATGAAGTTAATTTATCGCTGAAAGAGATGAAAGTTCACGTTAGTCGATTGATGTCTGTTTATAAAAAAAAAAAATGAGAAGATTCCTTAGGAGATGAGTCAGTTACGGCAAAACAAAAAATAGCACAGATATTCAACATAAGGACTATGAATCTGGAATATTCGGTATGGAAAATGAGGAGAGAAATTTTGAAGTCATAAAAACACGAGGAAAATATGAGTAAAAATCGAGTATTTATGCACATTGCTCTATAGCACAGAGAGAAAACCTAAAGAAGTAGTATTGCTAAGAATAACTAAAGATAGAAAGCTGTGGGTAGCTATGTTTTTCCAATTCTTGACGAGGCAATGAGAGAGAGAGAGAGAGTACGTTACATAACGAGGACGGAATTTTCTAGTTATTTATTTTTTAAGTTTTTGTTCAGTCCTATGAGCATTTGGCAAGATTTTAATGTAAAACCATTTGTAAATTTACAGTAGTTTAAAAGCTGAATAAAATTAACCATTTCCACAAGCTATAGCAATTTGTTAATTTGTAACAAGTCCCGCGAAACTGTAACATCTTAGTTAATTTTATTCGATTTTTTGTGAGGACATTTTATTTTTAATTATATTTTACCTCGCCATTACACTTAATTACTTGGAAAATTTGATCTGACACGTCGTTTGAAACAAACGATGTCGGAATATTTAATGCACTTCATTCCAAACGCTTTGCGTTAAATTACTGCACAAATTGAAACAGTCCTTCCGACTGCCTCCAAAAGTTTTCGATCATGGTGAAATCAAGAGACTTGCAAGATAAATAAAAATTATAAAGTATATTTGAAGAAATCATTCTTAGGAACTCCCACAAATATCATAATTGTGCTATAGAATTACTACAATGACGACTGATCAAAAACGCTTCATTAACAAAATTTGCATTTTCGGCATTTTTATATATCCTATCGGAATTAAAATTATGTCAGGTTACATGAAGTTATCTCTTTCCAGATTATCTTATAGTTCAGTAAATCGTCACATCCCCTAGCGATATTTGAAAATGTTAACTGAAATAAATACTGGTTGTGTTATGAGTACATATGGCACATACTTGTTGAATTGCACGTATCATCCCGTGTAAGATAAAGACACTCAATTACAATTCTTCATAGTTGTAGATCAGCAAAGAATTGAACGCTGCCATCTGTTTCCCAGCTTAAAATATAATTTAATTTGTTGGGCTGATTGTGAAAATTAAGAACTTTTGTATTCATTTCGATGCAGCCAGATGGATTTATACATCATTTCACTGCTGCATGTCCTACTATCTATTATGGTCGAGGTTAGGACCAAGGAAGAACAACACGAACACAAGAGTAGAAATAAAGAAGGTATATTACACGAAATAATAATACAAGCTTTGGAAGGTGTTAGTATGACTGTCAGTCTGGTTTGGAGTGAACTACTATCGGATCGACTCGATTCGGTATCTAGCCACCCCCCCACGAGGGTTGCATGTGGCACAAGCCCGAGTTTAACGTGGGTTTCCCGAGCCCGTAGGCTCGGCCAAAAAATGCCCGTAGAACCCGTATAAACGGGATCGGGTTGGTCAACCTCCCCGGACGAGACTCTGCCCTTCGGCGGAACCTCGTCCGGGTTCCTCTCTACTCAGAGGCAGAGAGTTCGACCGTCAAGCCGAGAAGCTCGGCTTGATTCATCCCTCTCTCTTGAGAGGCGTAGTATACATAGTGTTAGGAAGAGTTCATTCTGTAGTTATAGGTAAGGACCCATGACACTATCTCGAAACTAAATCACTCGGAGCCATGCTCTGAACGACTGTGCAAATATTTTGTGCGACTGTCTAAAACTATGGGAGTATTTGCTTCTGATATTGTATATATTATTACAGACACTGATTTGGAAAGTCTATTATCCTGCTAGATTCAACCAATTAAGTTCATATAACTGCAGTATTTAGATTGTGCGCCGCTTTAAACAAAGATCAACTGAATACTAAACCATTTTTATCACGTTTAGACAGTTCAAACTATCAACACCTTTCAAAATGTTCAAGTAAATAGCAAAGATTTATGACATAAAAGGAGTTAAATTATTAAAATAAATAAATATAATACTAAAAGTATATATACTTCACAGTTAAACAAGGAAGTATAATAGAAGGAGGCGTACTCGTGGAGACGGGCGTGATTCTTTTATTGAGAAATTCCCAATGATCTGTGGTTTGAAAAATTACCTTAAATCTTCCTGTACACTATTATTTCTGCAATTTAATAATAATAATAATGATAATAATAACAATAAGACAAAACGCAAACTATATATATATATATATATATATATATAAAATATCAATTGCTTTCTCAATCGGTGTATATATCGGGGGCTAGTTTTATGGAGGAGAGGACACTATCATCTTTTTAAAGTCGTAATTGAGTGCTTTTATATTACGTGGGATTATAAGAGCAATTCTAGAAGCATGTGCCAGATGTACTCTTACCACAACCAGTATTTATTACAGGTAATATTTTCAAATACCGCTAATAGATGTGAGGATTTAACGAACTGTAGGATAATTTAACTTCATTTAACCTGACATAACTAGCTGTAAATTTTATTTAATATGTCCTCTGCTTTATAAAATGCAAAATGTACTCAGTTATTGGTGCTAAACTAGTGTAATGATCCCCATTTTTTAGTCAAAAGAATTGTGCAGCTCAAACAAACAACAGTTCCTGCTGATTTAACAAGTGTACAGTTTGTTTTGAGAATCCCTACGTTTACACAAGTCTCCTTTCCATATACCCTTTTCTCACGAAACCTTGTTTTCTTTTAAATTTGCATTGCTTCGTGCCAATTTCAATGGAAGATCTCAAATGTTGTCCACTCGTGTCCATTTATCTTTCAGCTTATGGGAGACATTCTTCGTTCAACAGTCTATGTCTCTTGTTGGCTTCTTCTAAATCACTGTTTCTTGCCAAGCTCACTATTTATTAGCTGTTCTGCTGACACTTAGACAGAGATAATAGACAAGACTGAATGGAAGATTTGGGTAATGAAGAAATAGGGAATAATGGTGGAAATTAGTTAACTTTTCTGTGTGTGAATTATATATATATATATATATATATATATATATATATATATATATATAGCTGGATGAGATGAAATCCAGTCTCAAATGAATGACAAACGCAGGAATGAAATATAGCAAATAAATGCATTGACGTAATAATACAATTGCTAATACGGTTAGTAGATCCAGAAATGCGCTTAGTAGCAATAATAATATATATATATATAGTCTGGGAAATTCAGTATCGAAGTATGACTTCCTTCTGAGTCTACATGCTCGCAACTGTGACTCCTACAAAGCGGTTACCTCACTCTCTCACTCTCTCTGTATCACTGTCACTGTATCACTTCCACTCCATGGGTATTCACCGGAAGCAGTACAAGTACACACTGGGCGAGTCCACTTGTATGAAAAGGCGTGGACCCTTTAACACACATATATATATATAACTTTAAAGAGAAAATATTATGAAAATATATTTATAGCAATATTACCATTTATTAACACAAGTTTAAAACATTATATATATATATGTGTGTGTGTGTTTGTGTGTGTGTGAACGCGCGTTTGTGTGTAGATAGATATGCGCATAATAAAAACACTCTTATAAGCACATACACCTGCACGTATATATAGTTATTATCAGGTGTTATAAAAAGAGTGCTCAAATTTATATAAGTGCTATTAAGTGTCACTAGCGACATTTGTTATGCAAAAAAGCAAGTAAGTCCCTTGATACATACTAAGTTTACGTAAATTCAATTGTTTTATTTACAATTGGAAAGTATTTTTTTTTTATTTTAATATTTCGTTTTTCGAACTTAAGACTGTGTTTGATATAAATTAAAAATGAATAATTTAAATCGTATAGGCTACAACAATAAAATGAACAAGTCTTATCACACGATTAAAACAACACCACGAGAACACGAATTTTATAACGAATTATCGACGTGTGATAATGTGTATAATCATTAATATAATGGACTCTCCCGTCGGTTTCGACCTATGAGGATCTGACAGCTTAACTGATACAGTTATGAAAGTTTATGCGATAATCTTAAGTGGCATTTAAGACCCGCTAATGATTTACAAAGGAGGCCACATATGGAGCAAGTGTGAGGATTGTGAGATGAGATCACTCTTAGATTGGCTGACCTTTTAGATCTTGCTCTCGCTTCTTGAAGATGATTCAGACAAACAGATTGAAAACTGCTGAGTCCACTAAAACACGTTGATCTTCATGTTACCCGCTCCAAAGCTAAGCGCTCAAGGGTGTTATGTGGTATATTAGCTGCTGACAAGTTGTATGTATATATCTTCTTACTCCGCAACATCGTAGGACATAACTTTAATTTCCCGAATGTTAGCCTTATCATAAAAAGATCATTACCCTATAAAGAGAAAATATTATGAAAATATATGTATAGCAATATTGCCCTCCATTAACACAAGTTTAAAACATTACATTATATCACCATTTTTCGTCAGATCCATTATTCACGAATTTAACTTATCTCTTCGGAACACAAAAAAAACAATATATACAAAATACGATATAGACTTTAATGAAAAATGTAACTAAACATTTTTTTCAAAACATCCCGCAACATCTCACTAATTTTTATACACTTTGGCGTGTGTAAAGTTTTCTTGCACTAATTTGAATATGATCTGTTACTTGATTACATGTGACGCGTATCCAATCAAAACAATCTGCTGCATCACACTTTATATTGAGAATATATATATATATATATATATATATATATATATATATATATATATATATATATATATATATATATATATTAGGTATATATAATGTCGTTTTTTCACATATTAGGATATGTGAGAAAACGATATTATTTTTGCACCAACCTAATATATATATATATATATATATATATTAAAAACTATATTTCTTAATATATATATATATATATATATATATATATATATATATATATATATATATATAAAAACTATATTTCTTAATATATATATATATATATATATTAAAAACTATATTTCTTTATATATATATATATATATATATATATATATATATATATTAAAAACTATATTTCTTAATATATATATATATATATATATATATATATATATATATATATATATATATTAAAAACAATATTTCTTAATATATATATATATATATATATATATATATATATATATATATTAAGAAATATAGTTTTTAGGAGGCTATATTTATGGGATAAAGTGCTCAATATCAGAAAAAGAGCGTATGCAAATATAAAAGTGAACATTGAAATCAACCACTCAGAGGCAACAGGCTGTTTATGCTAGACGCAATCGTCAGGCCACCTGAAGATTTTAGTAAGCAAGAAATGAGAAGGGAGTTTCACAATTGAAGAGGATGAGAAAGTGACAAAATTTGATATGCCAGATCAGGACCGATAACATTACAAACACATTTCTGAATTTTGTCAAGAATATCAAGATATGCTGCAGGAGAACTAGATCAGATGTGACCACATTATTCAATGCACAGCCAACCTGTAGATTTATAAATATATGTATATTTAACCCATTAGCGTTCAGCCTACTCAAACCCGCCTCTTAAATATTGGCGTTCAAAGTCTCATTATTCGTTTACGTGACTTCCTCTTTTATTTACGATTATTTTGTCATATAGAACATACATAGGGTGGCTTTTAGGGGACTGGACATTGGGTCCCAATATTTACATGGCAGGTTTGAGTGAGATGACCACTCACAGGTTAAATGATAAAGAAACAATGGGTGTATGTGAGGTAAGAAAACTGAGAGTATGTTTTTATATAACTCCGATAGTTGGTCTCATGAGTAGAAAACATTGAATTGATTATTACTCTTTCATTGTATTTTACATAGTAGCCATACTCAACTGGTCGATCCGAAAAAGCGTTCTATCAGAATTGAGTAAAAACAGTATCATGTTTACATGTAACAGAGTCTATCTTCTTCAGTTACGTTAAAGTACTTTCATTAATATAATTTTAACTTAATGCAGCGACTGATATAACAGAAGTAGTCTATATTTATCCAAAACAGGCAACTTGAAAGATCCAGTTCAGACACCAATTATTCTGGAGTTTATGAAATTCAATTTGTCAGTGTGCTATGAGAGATGTAAACGAGGATACATGTATAAAGCAATTTTTAAGTTTGAAAATTGGTTGAAAGATCAACAAAAATAAGAAAGAAACCAGTAAATAATTCATTTTTCGTTATTTACACGAGTTTTCACTATATGTGTAGACTTAGTTATCAACAAGAAACTTATTGTTGGCTACAATTGAGCAAAGATTTTATTAGATTGCCTGAAAACTGAGGGAGTTTTAGTTTAAAATTTGTGTTGAAATCGATTTTCGTTTTCTGCGGTTTTTCGTTAAACGCAGGGTCAAAGATTTATAGAAATGAGGTACCATCAGGCCTATCAAGATGGAAATATGCGTCATACTGAATTTGAACTAAATCGGAGGGAAAAAGTTGACTTTATCGAATTTGATCTGCTTTATCGATTTTATTTTTATTGACTTTTCAAAAGTTATCGATATTTTTCCACTAAGAACTGATCTCTTAATTTGTACAATGTTGGGTCAAGTTTGGTCAAAATCAGTTGGATATGTCTCGAGTGAAAAAGTATCACACAGACAGATACAAAGATATCCTCTATCTATCTATCTATCTATATATATATATATATATATATATATATATATATATATATATAATAAAATGGCTTAAACACTAATATTCCATGGTCATAATTTATTCCACTGGAATCGTAAATACGATCCAATTCATCAGACCTACAAATTCAAAAAGAAAACAGAAAAAAAAACTCCGGAAATAAAAATAGAATTTAGAGAGAGTGTAAGTATGAGAGTGTGGACGAATGTTATAGCTAAAGAGAGGGGTAACAGACGAGAGAAGGTGGGAGATTAAAACTTAACAGAGAGGTTTTTTTTTAAAAAAAAGGTTTAATTTAAATTATGACCATGGAATATTAGTGTTTAAGCTTTTTTATTATATCCTTACTCTGTCCTGGACATTGAGTTCTACATGGATTCTATCCTCTTGGAATTTTTTATTAAAAAAATATACATGTAGCTGTATGCACCTATGTATATATATATATATATATTTATATATTTTGCATATGTATGTGTATATTTACCACTAATATTATCTATCTATCTATCTATCTATCTATCTATATATATATATATATATATATATATATATATATATATATATATATATATATATATATAGATGGTACTCATTTAATCTCGGGTAGAAACAATGTAGAATAATGTGCAGAAGCCAGGAGAAAATGACCCTTGTTAAAATCTTCGATGAACATATATTAGATTGGTGCAAAAATAATGACATAATAATGTCGTTTTTTGACGTTAAAAATTCGTCAAAAAACGACATTACTACGTAATTATTTTTGCACCAACCTAATACATAAACCTGCTTTTGCTAAATGTTACATTTAGATGTTCTGTGTGTGTATGCCTGTGGTTGTGTGTTAATGAATATATATATATATATATATATATATATATATATATATATATTGAATATATGTTGGAATGAAAGTTAGTTGTCAAATTTCTTTAAAAAATACTTTACTGAAAGTTTCAGTAATTTGATGGAAGAGACAAAAGTTTAAAAGAAGAAACCATTAGAAATATGATAAATGAAATTCCAGATGCCAACTGGGGCCGAGGATTTTAGTTTCAAAATGTTTGCCCGCCGTTTTCATCTCCACTTTTCTCTCAACAGAAACATAAATAGGTTCACAAAGCAAAGAAAAATATCTGTCGATGTCCAGTTAGAACTGTAATTGAAACCAGTTGTTTGTTTCAACAGGCCAAAATATTGTTCATGACATATGCGATTAAATTACTTATTTTTTATATAATCCAATACAGAATCGATGCAGGCAAATGAAAAATTCTTTCTTTCCTAGTAAAATAAAGTAATTTCTTCAAATATATATTTCCTTCTAAATCATGGGAAGTTTTATTACTAGTTTAATGGACATGTTACTCTTCATTCATATAATATCATATCATAATCTATTGGTTTATTCGTCTTATACGGTTTAGCAACCCATTGCATGTTACTTAAAGCCAGAAAATATTTTTTGATTTTAAGAACTCTTTATGATAATAACAGTTAAGTGATACAAATCTTATTAATTAAACCATATCTGGATAAGAAGTGTATTCATTCGATTTCCAAGGCTGTTTGTACGTAAGTGAATAAAATGAACCCAATTGGAATTGGAACTCGCCGCTGCGATTAACAATTCTGAGCCATTATTCATTACTCCACCCGCACATACAAGCCTACAGTAACTGGTCAAACACCTATGTTCTGACTAGGCTCAAAGTTTTAAAATTTCGTTGAACGTATGGGAACTGGTATTTCAACGTGATGCGACCGTAAGCCATCATAATCCAGTTGAACTTACAAAACATCAAGCAATTAAAATGTTGCATCAGGATAGAATTATTTAGGTTTTGATTTATGTTTACCTTATTCGTAACTTTAATAGTTTAAACTGCAAAGTATGAGATTTATCTGTGTAAAATTATCGAATACAGCTTAAATGAATTTTATTCATTCCGATGGACAACCTTTCATACGGTTACAACTTTCGCTTTCTAACCAATAATCGGCTCTCACCAGAATCGATTAGTTAAGGAGTCATAGAATATTGTCATGTTGAGATAATTCCGCCATCTTGAACTGTAGAGATGTGCCAAAAGCATAACCATATTTTAAGCGAAGATGTGTTATTGAAATTTTCTAGACATTTCTGTTCTGAAGGCAAAGATGATTTTGCTCATAGTTATTGAAAAGTTTTCAAGTAATGAGCGGATATATATTTTTTAAACATAGTCGAAAAACTACCTTGTGCCGGTTTCCCAATAAAACACTACATGCAATTTGGCAATTCGTTGGATGTAATAGCCTGTAAAACGCGCAATGACCGAAATTCTTTCATAAATCAAGAGATTTCAGTAAGTGTACAGGTAGAAATAGTATAAGCCTTCTATTGTCCTGCAGCATGTTTTAAGTTAAATATTTTACTATGACGCTTTTTAATAAATATATTTCAAGTATACCAATTGTTCTTGGTCATCATGTGCAAAGATGGATTATTCTGGTTACGGATTTTAATAATTTTAATCATTCTGTTTAAATTGTAATATTAATAGCTCCCATTGAAAATCGTGAGCTAGCCTCATGCTTATCTGTGTGAAGAAAAAGGAAAAAACAAAAAGGTAACCGCTGAATTGCTATTTTTTTTACATAGAAAGAAATATTTATTAGTGACGTTTATTTTCCGACTTGCTTGTTGCTACATTCGCTTTATTTGGGAATATCACTTTATTTTGACAATCTCATATCCCTTTACATAAGAGATAATATATATTTTATACAAATATGAAATATTTTGTTTAGATATTTACAATATTTCTTTCAGCATCGGCATTCTCCGATTGATGTGCTTTCACATTTTGCATGTTTTCGAATGATACGAATTAAAAAGAGCCCAAAAGAAAACATAATAATGGAATGATTACAATTATCAATTTTCTTTCTAAAAACATATTGAAAATAATTTAAATATTTCCGTATCTGTGTCTCACTCTCATTAATTGGCAAATAATGATACTATGTTTTAAATAGCAAGTCTTTGTGGTAATACAGTGTAACCCGAATATAAGAGAGTTGTCGGGACCGGAGACGAAGTCTCTTATATCCGGGTTTATCTTATATCCGGGTTTTGGTCTATTTTGTTTAGGTAAGTATGGCTCTAATTTGGGACCAGGTAAAATATATCTTATATCCGGGTTTCTCTTATATCAGGGTTTGGTCTATTTTGTTTAGGTAAGTATGGCTCTAATTTGGGACCAGATAAAATCTCTCTTATATCCAGTTTTCTCTTATATCCGGGTTTTGTCTATTTTGTTTAGGTAAGTATGGCTCTAATTTGAGACGAGATAAAATTTCTCTTTTATCCGGGTTTCTCTTATATCCGGGTTACACTGTATTAATTTGATTATTACTTTTATTTTCTATTTGCCATGCTCCTTTTGAGTGTTATTTAATGAAAGTATTTACAAGTTACTTTATTCGAGCTAAATTGTGTGTCTGTGGAAATCCCGTCGTCTTCATTTTTCTTCGATTTCGTTTTCAATTTGGAGTATGCAGTTCAAAGGAATCGTACGAATTTTCCATTCTCTATAAGATTAGTATGCTAACGCCTTGTAAATAAATATGTGGGTGAAAAAATAAAAAAAACGAAAGACATTCTAACAAAATATACAGTTAGGTAAAACCTTTCAAGTAAAATTGAATTTTTTGGTTTATTTCATGTTTGGGATGCATTCGACAATCTGAATGTGTCCTATTTGATGTTTTCTATTCTTTTTTGTCGAAAACCCAGAATACATGAAAACACTGACGTTGCAAAGTTTATTAGTAAATAAGAACGACAGGTATAGTACAAAAACAGTGCCGAAAATATCAATCTATCCGTGACTATCCTGAAATGTTAGTGGCTTTATTCATTGAACTCAGATGTTATGCTATATTTGTTTTTCAAAGATAAATTAGACCTATCAATTCTACGGCCGTCTTAATCCGTATTATCTGCATCTAATGAGAGAGTCACGTTTTTTTTCCAGTAGAAATATTTTTTAAATACATTTAACCATTGCAATAATTGCTTGTAATTCTATCATGAGTAATTCCTCTAATACACAATTTTAACAAATACATTTATTTTTAATGATTTAATTTTTTAACAAATATTTTCGTTGCAACAAAAGACTGGTTAGAATGGTATTGTTTTTCAGCGTTTTAATAAAATTACTATTGTGAGACTGTAACATACCTACAACATGGACTCTTCCAGGACTATATAAAGTATGCGATATAACACTCTAGGAGAAGAGGAGGAAAGTGTGTGTGAGAGAGAGAGGGTATTCTTATACCGTAATATCAGCCGCGTACGGCTACCAATATTGGGCACTAGCACAGAGCAAGCTCCGCTTACACTTACACTATCTTTGTAACCTTTTTGTTTAATATATCTTTCTTACCTCTAATCCGTGTTCCGTGTTTTCCTTCCGTGGTTCCGATTTTTGGCCCACATCAATTACCTAATTTAAAAAAAAATGTTTCAACTGGAAATGATTTCCACAGATTTGTGAATTGATATTTTTGGTAATGCTTTCATATTGACAAAACGAAAGAAATATAGCCATTTTCATTATTTTCAGAAATATTCAGGGTATTATTATCCCCGGAGATAGGCCAATACTCTTCATCTATATGCTGTGTTTCTTCAAGACGTTGACGATCAAAGTTCTCCAAAATTCCTTGTCCATTATGTTGTTGATAATGACGGTCGTCTTGAGTAGAGAATCCAGAGGTTAGCAGTGAATATCTTGAAGACAGTAGAAAAGCGTTGTTCACGTTAGCAATAGATATTTTGAAGACAGTAGCAGAGCATAGTTCGTCCTTCTGTTTCTCTTCGCCTGACAAGCTGGACTGGACATTCGGGTAGAGTAGACAAAAATGGCCGCCTTTATACACGACGGATTGAATGTTCTACGTCTTCTGATTGGTTAACCTTCTATTGGTGGACTATAAAGTGAGTCAAGGCATTTTGACTAACTCACTAGTACATATATATATACACACAAAAAACTGCAACACATTATAGCTCTTAATATTTTAAAAAACTTTTTGCTATCTCTCCGACACCCTGTTCTGCCACCTAATCACTCAGCCACGTTAAGTAGGTTATGTATGGTTTTTCTTCTGTCCTTCTTGCATTCAGTCTGTACTGAGTTTACAAAATTATCCGAGCCCTCTTTCTTCATTATGTGCCCTAGAATTTCAACTTGCTCTTTCTGATTCTAATTATGGATGATTGTTTTTCCTTTTTCTCTAAACTGCTGCTCAAATATTCTGTTCATAGAATTCTCAATATCCTTCTGAATAAGCACGTTTCGATGCTTCAACTCTCTTGTTGATCTGTGAGGAGATGGTAAAAATGAATAGCCCTAAATTCCATCTCTCGCACGCAGCAGGCAGCGCAGTAAAACACACTATGAATGTATTAACCTCAAAGTCGCCAGAAAATTATCTTTGTTGTGAAATTTATTCTGAATAATTTATGGAGAATAATCTGTTTGGAAAGTTCAGTATTTTCTTATAGAATTGGCCTATTGATCAAACGATATGAATTCGGTTGAATAAATATTCAGGAAAGCAATCACGACAGTAAGCGACAAATATTTAAGATAAGAGAAAACGATGTAATAACAAAAGTAAGAAAGTCATGATATGGAAATAATGCATCAAAAGAAAGAGAGGAAAATATTACTACCCTAACTTTAATGTGTATCATTAAAATATTGGCCATATCTGTAATGAAGACATATTGGCAACTTTCTGAGCTTTGCATGAGACAAAGTTAAACCTAGTGCCGATGAACGTGATGGGAAAAATAATTAATGAGCTTTGCAATTCAGACTTTAAATTTATGTCAGGGATGGGGAAGTAGCCACATGTGTGTTATTCTCAACTCATATCAGTCGATTTATTATGCTTTAGTGATTTCAAATCAAAATGTCACAATAAATGATAGTACAAATAGATAATGTTTGTAAAAGTGTTTCTGCTTGCTCCTCTAATACGTATGTGAGTTGAAAACAAATCTAAATCAAGTCTGCTATAATCGGAACAGACAATCATTTCATTGATCCTACTAAGGAACCCTCGCAAATTCAGAATTGGAATACGAATTTCATCGAAGGTTACTTATAGAAAATTAAATATATATATACGCTATGTATCTGTATGTTTTATTTTTATAACTCTCCACGCTATTTGCATTTCTGAATTTGAGCTAAAGTTTATATCCTCCCGTTACCCCTATATTATTTAACTCTATGTCAGCCATTCTCTGGATGCGATACACAAACACCATTTGTTTAATTATTTCAGTAGGGAAATAAAGCCACTAATGTGCGAATAATTACAAGAAAAGAAAACATTATTAATGAGAAAGAAAAAATAAAAGCACAGAAATGCTACGACAATGTAGGTGTTACTGCATCTATTCCAGGTGGTCAACCCAGAGGCCACATTATGCAACTTCTGTCAGTTTGTAATGCCACTAATGATAGTGATATTTATTTTGATCTCGTTTGTAACAAAATCTTCTCATGGCAGGCACACAGAAAATATATAAGATTAAAATAATAAAGAAATCCCATTTTTTTCTTCTTCAATATTCAAGATATACGTTCAATTCTGTTGCTCAGAAAATTTTCTCTTAAATTATTTTCCAGATATTTTCGCAATTTTCAAAACTGATTTAAATTCGATGTTTCTCAATGAATTCTTTGTTCCAGGCTAACTTCCTCTTCCTCGAAAAGAACCTAGCATACATATGACCTCGATAATTATATCTGGGAGAATCTTCCAGGGGCAGATGAATTGTATCTTGACTCCCCTGATGAATCTTTCATGTGCTTTCGACTTCCGTTATTGCACTGTTAGCAATCGCTTTTTTCCTTTATCACTCTCCTTCTTCTAAGGACATAGAGACAATATAATAATATATATAATAATATATTAGAGACAATTTCTGACATAAAAAAAATGTCTCTAAATTTATCTACGAATATTTTTGTTTGTGCTGATTTTAATGCCCATCACGTCAAGTGACTTATTCATAATAATGTTACTGATGTAGCCGGTTTTAGCCGTCTTTTAGCTTTTCGTTGCTCAGTCTCCACTCAAATAGGGGATTCTCTTACTCATAAATCTGATCAATATGTTTCTTTATTCGATTTGTTCTTACCTCTTTTCCAAGCTGATATCGAGCATCATAAATCTGAATTCTTAATAATTCTGGCCATTTTATGACTAGACTAATTTATGCTGATATTTTTTTGATTTAGCTATGAGAAAGTAACCTTCACAAAAGTTCTTTCTGTTACCAGCATACCGATTGGGTTTCATTTTGTGACTTTCTTCGAAATGTCCCATGGATTGAAATTCTTACCCTTCCCAATGACATTTGTGACACATAGATTTCTTATTGGGTTAATTTATACATTATCTCTTATTATCCACTGATGCAAATGAACCACGAAAATCAATTGAACCGTTCAGTTTGTTCAACCATGATAACTGTAGTGATAACAGAATCAACAGAAAAGATTTAAACAAGGAAAACGTTTTCGCTTATTTTTAACTACGGTTGCAGTTTCTTTTAAGGAATGAAATAAATAGGAAATCTAAAAAAGGTCCCCGAGAAGAAAGAAAAAAAAAATTAAAATAAATGTCAACATTCCGATTTGATCGAAGGAATAATTACTAGTGTGATGTATAATTTCCTGAGGACCTCTTATAACTGATCTTAGAACTGAGAAATTTTGATCAAAGATCAAGTTGCTGACGATACAATTCTGGCTAATAGGGTAACATGCATTTATTGCGAATTAATAAATGAGGTTTATGACCTGCCTCACGCAAATATAGACATCGACAGGAGGAGTCAATTACTTTCTATAGGGGTAGAATGAAAGAAACGTTTTTCAGTGGCTTGTCTATTGGATCGTAGATACGAATTTCACTGATAAAACAATTGGTCGTCATAACTGGAAAGATTCAGGGTCTACTCCATAATGAAAACATACCCCCCCCGCTTGGTACCGGATATACTGAATGTTGTAATTCAATTCCACTTCAGCTGAGCTATGCAAGTTAGGTTGGAGGATAAAACCGTTGCTAGCCTCTAGGGATCTAGATTTTTCTAAAATGTGAAAATGAGAACGAATAAGAAATGAAAATAAGGCTGTGTGATATGGAAGTTTAAGGGCTCTGCATAATTTCCTGAATTTTGAATTCTATATTAAGACAATAGCAAATCGAATGGAAATGCAGATAAAAGCTCGACTGTATATGTTTGTCAATAGCCTAGTCCACTGTAAGGAAAGTTGGCTCCCTGAGCCGCGCCAGGAAGTTTTTCTCCCCGGAGTCGATCCTCCAGATCTACAAAACAACAATTCGCCCTTGCATGGAGTATTGCTGCCATATATGGTCTGGTGCCCCTTCTGTTTGCCTCGGGGTTCTTGATAGGCTCCAGAGGCGGATATGCAATGTAATTGGCCCTGCCCTGGCGTCTCGTCTACAGTCACTTTCTCACAGACGTGCCGTCGCCTCCCTCTGTCTGTTCTACAAATACTTCCATGGAAATTGCTCCGAGGAGCTGTATTCGCTGGTTCCCAGACTTCATGAGTTCAAGCGTCATACGAGGCTGGCATCCCGTTCTCACCCCTTCACTGTCGAAACTCATAAATGTAGCCGTCTCTTCTACTCTAATAGCGTCTCGCACCTCTCGCCTGTGGAACTCCCTTCCCTATTCCTGTTTCCGTGTGAGCTATAATCTCCAGCTATTCAAGTGTAATGCCAATCGACATCTCCAGTTGTCTTGATCTATCCACTACCCTCATCCTTTCTTCTTTCACTCCTATCTGACCTTGCTCTAAATTTTCTGTAACGCCTTGCGTCCTAGTGGCTTCCCGCCTTGCTTTGGGTGAAATGCTTAAATATATATATATATATATATATATATATATATATATATATATATATATATATATATATATATATATATATATATATAGGTTGGTGCAAAAATAATGACGTAATAATGTCGTTTTTTGACGTATTTTTTAACGTCAAAAAACGACATTATTTTTGTACCAACCTAATATATAAATATTTATTAAAGACATTTTTATGTTTAACGTTCTTTTTATAGATACAAGTATTTAAGTAAATGCTCTGTTTTATAATAAACAGTATTAAATAACATTTACCGGCCTGAATGTCCGAGAAATTTTCATAGAAAATATTCGTTCTTTGACAGGATTCGAACCTGCATCCTTTACAGAAACCGTCATTTACGCTGACGTGCCTTACCGTTAGGCTACAAAGAAGCGTTCGGTAGACAAGGTCGAATTTACTGCTTATAAACTTCAATCTATATTATATCCGTATAGGATGCAGGTTTGAATCCTGTCAAAGAACGAATATTTTCTATGAAAATTTCTCGGACATTCAGGCCGGTAAATGTTATTTAATACTGTTTATTATAAACAGAGCATTTACTTAAATACTTGTATCTATAAAAAGAACGTTAAACATAAAAATGTCTTTAATAAATAAATTGTCGGACTTTGTCCATTTCGTAATATATATATATATATATATATATATATATATATACACACACAGGGAGTCACAAAAATGTATACACTCTTTAGTTTATATTTTTTAATGTGTGTATACGTTTTTGGGACACCCTGTGTATATATATATATATATATATAATGTGTGTGTGTGTGTGTGTATTTGTGTATTCAAATTTCGACACTTTAAATTTTTTTATGAAGTGATAAATTAAACGAAAGACAAAAGAGATGATATAGAATAAAATATATATGCATTCTATCTAACGAATATTGGAACGGATAATTGATAAAACAAAATGCTACAATATAACGATGATTCGAAGACAAGAGAAATGCATGTTTTCAGAAATGCCGTGATGGAAGATATTTTTATAGACAGTCTCCACACATATATAAATGTCTTATTCCTTCTCTTGTCTACTATGGGATTTATCATTATTTTAAGTCGTGCTTTCTGTATGACGAGGGAGTATTTAATATATTTTATTGCTTTCCTACATTTCCTCTGAGAATGATGTCCTAAGTTTTTCTAATATTTATTATTATATTAAACATGGAAATTTAAATTGCTGATAGCAAGCTCCGAACAGAACGTACAGCAACTACAGATGTTCATATACAAAAGTGAGTAGCAACGATTAAATATAATTTGTAAAAACACAGCGTGCATGTTTGTCAACCAAAGTATTAGGTTGGTGCAAAAATAATGACGCAATAATGTCGTTTTTTGACGTATTTTTTAACGTCAAAAACGACATTATTACGTTATTATTTTTGCACCAACCTAATAACAATCTATAATGCATTCTAGCAATTAGAGAGTTTGAAATCAAGCAAGTACAAGAAGAAAAGATATATGGAAAATGTATAAAACAAGGGCATAAGATATTAAATTGAAATTCGAAGACGCCTTTGAATAGAAGAATATAGAAATTAAACTTCCAAACGCTATACAAAGTATTAAGAAACGGGAAAATTTCGTTAGTCATAAAGTAGACTGACTGAAGAATGATGTAATGTTCTTCATAGTAGTGGATTCTTACAGTCTCTTCTCAGATTTGAAGAGATTTGAAGAGGAATATCTTTTGGAAATCTCCAAGCTTGATAATGAGTACTGTGAAAATCGAGCACAGATATGGCAGCAATACTTCAATTTTGTCTTCGGTAAAGTTAGAGCATAGCAGGAAAAATCAAGTGCTTACTGTATAAGTAAAAGCAAAAGTCTATTTTCCAGCATATTTAAGGATGGATTGTATATGTATTCTACATAAGGTATGGGATGAGCTTAATATTTTAATAGTCTTAATAAAAGAGAATTCGTTCATTGCCTGCTCGCCGATGATGGAACATTACTAGTTTTGTTTTTGAGTCATTGTATTTTGACCAGGCAGCTTAAAGATCAGCTGCCAGGCTCCGACCTAGTAGACATTTGAAGGTGCTCCGATATACTGTGGATTCCTCTGCAGAGATATTCAGTAAAGATCGGAGTAAGCACTTTAGCAGGACGTTAAAATAACACGAGAATAAAGTAGGTCCGAGAAGGGATTTTTGAGGAAAACTCGTGTTAATCTCATAGTACGCGGCGTACTGACCAGTACCAACAACCTACATAGGATGGATACTGTAATTTGATAAATCTCTTTCAGAGAGGGCACAGCTGGAGAGAGAGAAAGAGAGAGAGAGAGTGAGTGTGTGTTTGTGTATCAACACACGATGCCTCACCTTCTTAACGACCTTTCGATATATCTCCGCCGATCGTCCTCAGGATGCATTTATTGTCTAATATCTCACGAATTCAGTACTTTATGACTGTTTCAAAGAAATCGATCTTCGGATGATCGCTTTCTTTGTCACTTAGGGTGGCTATTTATATCTGGATTACTTAATGCTGTTTTGTTTTTATTAATGTGCATGCAGAAGATTGGATTGGTTCTTCTGTTCAAAATATAGGTGATATTTGATGAATGAAATATAAATAATTGGTAAATTTAAAAAGACGTGAATGCATGAAATGGAACAGATATATAGGAGAGCATTTCTACGACGTAAGAGGACAATTGGCAATACTGCGCATGTTTATATCATACAAATGAAGATGTAATGGGATATGTCCCGGAAAGAGATATATTTGAACGAAGTAGCTAAGTGGTTTTGGCTACTGTAACCAAGTAGAATATGGTAGCCGTAATCGACTGGTACGCGTCGTAGGTAAGAAGTGTAGATCAATGGCGTAGTCCAATGGGCGTCGTTATAGACTTAGCTTTAAGACTAAGGCTCTTGACTCGCCTACACGTCCGTCGGTATTTATGACGGACACCAGCTAATCATATTCCATTGACGGGGGAACACGGGTGTACGCATATTCCATTATATCATTATGTAAGATATATCACCTTCATTTTACCCTTTCTCACATACATATGAAATTAACTCTTTTAATATAACACTGGGAATTCGATACTGTGCAAAACCGCTAATTAAATCATTTTATTTATTTGTTTTCCTGAGAATAAAAACGTTCAACGTATCATCTTAATTTTAATAAAAGGAATTTCGTCTACCTTCTTTAATCCCTATAACCCGTAAGTATGTATAAAAAGAAACATGAGATTATCTACAAAAATGGAAAATCTATTGGATTCCATATAGCAACGTAATCTAAAGGAATTAATATAGAAGTTGATGAATTGTTTTAGGGCTAAAATATGTTGCATATTTAAGCTTCAAGAAATTATACTTATTGTTGGTTAATCTTCTACTTAGAAATTATCTTGTAAGTAATAAAAAAGGCTTTAAGTCGAATGCTATTTTAACTGGCATTACCAGAGAATAATTAAAGTCCTTATCAGCAGAGCTAATGTCTTCGATATATCAAAGAATTATAGCCATGTTTGGCAAATGAATTCTTTGTACCGAACAAAAACTTATATAAAATCTGAAAGCGTTTACATATCACGTCCTTTGTCTATGATAGATTCATGAACGTAGCCGTGAATGGCAATGTTTCTGGAGCTCATAAAATCAATTCAATCATACTCGAAGTTCTAATCTGTTTCTTCAATGTGTAAATAATCTATCTTGGAAAAGACTTAGATAATTATTTAAAAACTATGAAGATAATACTAAAATTTATAAAAGAACTCTGAAAATGTTATCTACTCTAATCTAGATCTAACAGCTCAATTGTAAAATTTCTTGCAATACTGAGTAATTAAAAAACGAAGCAATTATATCATATTATCACCATCACTGATCAGACTGGTGGTTTCTCCAGGAACGATCTAAGATAACCACCTCGATGACGCACTTGGTTCTCATCTCGTACTTGTATATGCAACCCATTTCTAAATATGATGTGAATATGATCACCTTCAATCTCTCTAGAATATTTCTGTCTCCATTCACCGCATGCTTTAACATGTTCAGATGTTTGATTTAATTTTTTTTTTTTGACAATTGGTTCATTGAATGACCTTTTAAACTGATTTATAAAAAATATCCAAAATAGCAATGGATATAATAAAAAGTAAAATACCTTAGAATAATTATTAAGAAATATATACATTTTAACTCTTCTGAATTTATCAAGAATTTCCACAGAGCTGAATCACAAACGTTTTCAATGAATTCCAATTTTAAAGAGGAATTCCACAAATACAGTTGCTTTGCGAGAATCTATTACTTTGTACAAGATATTCCTGCGTGGTAGCTTCCAGTCATCAATTCAGGCGTCAGTCATTTATCATTATCTTAAAACCTTCACTCCATTCCACCTCCACTTATACTCATATATCAATCTTATTATCCAGCGAACCTATAAACTGAGTACCTCTCGAACATTTTACGGAGTGTAATGTAGTTATAAAAGCGTTTTATAAAAAAAATTGCGCATAACATTACCGTGAATCAGCAAGTGTAAACAAATCCACTAAATATTTTATCTCGGATACTGAGTTATTTTTCCGCACATATAATATTAGGTTGGTGCAAAAATAATGACGTAATAATGTCGTTTTTGACGTTAAAAAATACGTCAAAAAACGACATTATTACGCCATTATTTTTGCACCAACCTAATACAAAAGAAATCTTACTGGAAATAAATATATAACAAAAATGAATATTAGGTTGGTGCAAAAATAATGACGTAATAATGTCGTTTTTTCACGTTAAAAATACGTCAAAAAACGACATTATTACGTCATTATTTTTGCACCAACCTAATACAAAAGGAATCTTACTGGAAATAAATATATAAAAATAAATATTAGGTTGGTGCAAAAACAATGACGTAATAATGCCATTTTGTGACGTTAAAAATACGTCAAAAAACGACATTATTACGTCATTATTTTTGCACTAACCTAATACAAAAGAAATCTTACTGGAAATAAATATATGAATAACAAAAATGAATATTAGGTTAGTGCAAAAATAATGACGTAATAATGTCGTTTTTTGACTTTAAAAAATACCTCAAAAAACGACACTATTACGTCATTATTTTTGCACCAACCTTATATTAGTAAAATACAAACATTCACTAAATAAAATTGACGACAGTTTAAATATATATTTTAAAATTACATTTCCGTAATCGTAAATGTGAGGTTAGTGTTACGGATACTGAGATAGGAATTGTCAAGATGAATTTAAATTCCGGCCTTGATTGTTACATTCGCTTTTCTGTACTTTGGAATACTTTGGATACATGTCTAACTTCTCTCAATTCTAAGAATTTATCCGGATTTTTTAAAAATTCTAGAGTTTTTTCAATCCTTATTAACAAAACACTAATTAAGACTTATTTTTCGTGATCTAATGCTATTATCTCTTTAATAATTCAATGATCTTTTTGCAGAAAATCCAAACATTTTCCGTAACGAAACCATCTTCTACATATAATAACACGAAAGAATAAATTTATATTTCAGCATAGTTGTTCAGAAGGGCAGATCTAGTCAATATCTATGACATTTTCTTCTTGATATTATTAATTTGAGGCAAATAAATACATATACTATTTCCAGAGTGTTAGTTTCCATTTTTACAGACTGCTATGTAGATATGATCACCAAAAACATTTCTAATACTGTTAGGTTGGTGCAAAAATAATGACGTAATAATGTCGTTTTTTGACGTTAAAAAATACGTCAAAAAACGACATTATTACGTCATTATTTTTGCACCAACCTAATATAAAAATTAAAAAAAAGAACACTGTCACGCGCATGTTAAACGATTATTTCTTTTATCCATATACGTATTTTAATATTTATTTTTGTTTTAAAATTCGAAAGACAGTTTTCGATTTCAGCCGATTTCATTAGCTCTGCAAAAGATACGTTTATATGTTAAGTATTTAATAGTGTCTGTCTAACTGCTACAGTAGAAAATACCGGCATATATTTTTACTTAATTGCAATGATATTTTCTTGAAAGAGCTTGGACAAGGGTTATTTCGATTTTGTCCCAGTGCTCTATATCAAGAAGGGTAACTGTGAGAAGTATTATCAATAACAACTGTAATTATCTCCCATATTATAAATATCTTTTGTCACGACACAGTCCTAGATTTACAAAGTATACATTTTTCCTGTTATTAATGGCAATGCATTTTCCAAGACGGTTTTTCTCTCTGAGATCATTCTCTGAAATTAACGGACATTTAATTGATAATAATATACATTTGTAACAGATTTACATGAAAACTATTTGGGAATTTAAAATTGTTTCATATAATTTTAAAATATCATTCGTAAATTGCATCAAAATCAAACGAAAATATATCATTACTGTTATACCTTTCTATATAGAAAATTACCACATACATCTTCAAAAAACGTGCATTTCTCCTAAAAATTGATTTATAGCTCTTTCGCTTTAATGAAAATACACGCGAACAGAATATACTAGAACGATACTAAAATATACGAATATTTTATGCAAGCTAAATGTATGAAATTTGTTTATTCTTAATTGATCACATGTGAATTAAGCTAGGACGCATTTTTGAAGCAATTCATGAGAATGCATGCTTAGTATCAATATCTGAAAGCAAAAGTTGTAATGATTATCTACTAAGGAATACATACTAGGTTGGTGCAAAAATAATGACGTTTTTTGACGTATTTTTTAACGTCAAAAACGTCATTATTTTTGCACCAACCTAATATTATAATATACTATATAAAGTGAAACGATATCAACATATGACAGCTTTCTCTTTTTTTAATCTAATTTATGCGTAATTTATGCGTACTAAATCTAAGGCAATGGGTACTGAATAAAAAAGTGACCGAAATACACGTAGATCGCTAACTAATATTGTGACCTATCTGAAAGGAAATAAATAAGATAACTCTTATACGTGTTTCCCCGATGATCTGCCGTAATCGCAGAAATGAAGATTCTTCAAAATAATAATACAATACGGTTACCTAATGAAAATGATTTTATTTATGATGGGCAATGAACAAACTGATATGAATAATCCACAATCGTTTAACAAATGTTTAATAATGATGAAATCAATGAGGAAAACTCTTTATAGATATTGAACCTGTTAGTATGAACAAATTCAAGGGCAATAACTGTCTTAGACATTTTGAGTAAATTGATTGAAATAAAATAATGCTGTATTAAGCAAAAAAGGTTGAGTCGAAATGAATGAGGAGTGACTGAATGCGCCGTGAGATTAAAATAGAACAGGTAAACAAAACGAACGAACCAATCAGTTTAGACGAACAATAATATTTGATGCAAAGAAGCAATTTTCAAACTATGTAAAAAATAAACAAATTGATAAAATGCACTTAAAAAGAAACTGCATTCGTCAGCACAATCAAATTCAACAAAAGAAAATATAAAGAAAAAGCAACGTAAAATGATTGGATATTTGCACACATACAGCAAATTAGATAACCCAAATGAAAAATCCTCGAAATTAGGGAAAGCACATTAAGCAAAAACGAAGGAAGGAAACAATAAAAATAACGATTATAAAACGTACGCAATTAAATAGCAAAATAAAATATGTATATATGGAAGAGGTAATGCTTTTACAATTTCAAAAATTATAATTTCTAAAAAGACATTGAACGCGAATGAGTAAAACCAGAAATGAGCAAGACAAATTGACGATATGCTAGAAACGTAAGGAATTATTGTTTTCTTATAAAGTAATGTTTCATCATTTCACCACAAGCAAGGCAATAAAGCCACAAAGACGCAAATCCAAGAGAAGTTTAAAAATAGAGCATTATTAAGGGGAGAGAGCAATAAAGAAGGGTCATTAAGAAGACAACATTAAACAATTGTCACTGCATTTAAATTTTTCAATATCAAAGTTAACTGGGAATTAAGACAGAAGAGAGTTCCACAATACAGAAGTGCGAGAACAGGAACAGTTTGCATATAAATTACGGTTACTAACCATATCAATTTTGCCGCCAATCTAGTACTGTGCTTATTATCAATTTTACGTTGTACCCAAATGAAACGCTCATCAGAACAATTACTATGAAAATATTTTTTGAAAATGGACGGAGAATCTACATTAAGGCGGTTGAAGCTTTGATGTCACGTCAGGATCAATAATATTGTAGATTTCTTCGATTTTATCAATAATATTTAAAATATCAGAAACACATCTATATTCCATGTGTAACTTCACGGTGTTTTCAATCATGCTACTCAACTACTTCTGGTCCTTTGTTGCGCTCAATAAATTGTTTTTTGCCATGTCTACAAAAATCTGCTTCATTTAAGCAAGCACTCCGATTTGTTTTCCTTTCCTCACTATGTGTCAACGAAATTTCAGCTGTCTTTTCTTGCTGTTAATAAGTATACATTTATTTTGCATTTCTCTAGAACTTCTACGTTGCTCAAATATTCAGTGCCTGATATTCTCAACAGCCATCTTTAGAGACAGATTTCTTTTGCTTCAAGTCTCGTTCAGCCATTCATTACCATACAGGATGCCTGATATTACATAATCGTTTAGAACTCCTTTCTTTCTAACCATTTTGTCTATTTCTTAATACTTATTTGAAAAGCGTCTTTCTATTTCTCAATTCAGATTTCAATTTCGCCTTTTGCCTCTTCTGTTAGAATGCAGCCATTATATTTGAATTGTTGTGCTTGCTTGATTTCGGTGTCTTCCTTGTGTAATTTGCATTACTGTTCCTTTTGCTAACAGTCATGTTTTTTGTCTTCTTACAATGTATGTTTATTCATTACTACCCTCTTTCTTTTACAATATTTTGTAGGTCTTGTGTCCTTTCTGTGTCTGCCGTTAACATTCTATAGTCCACATCGCATATATTATTAAGAATGTGACTGTCTAACACCTTTTTTCATTTCTTATATTTACTTGACTAATTGTCTATCCGGATGCAAGCAGTTTTTCTGCCAGTATATTCTCTGTATTATTATAATATTCTTTGCAAATATGCCAAAGTTAGCTTGATGAATCCATAATGTTTCGCCCCATTTGAAGCGTCATTCTGCTCCGAGCATCATTCATGAGAAATAACGTTTTTGTTCTATGACTCATTAGGCTATTTTTCGAATGGATTCATATTCGTTGGTTCTTACTTTCTAAGGTAGTGCTCTAAAAGTCTATTAGGTTGGTTCAAAAATAATGACGTAATAATGTCGTTTTTTGACGTATATTTAACGTAAAAAAACGACATTATTACGTCATTATTTTTGCAACAACCTAATATTTAGATCTTCTGGTATATCACACTGTTGCATATTTTCTTTTATTATGTCTTTGATCTTTTCAATGCCGAAATCGTTTAAGGCTGCCTGTATCTCTTTTATGATTCTGTGTGTTCCTGCTGATTTCAATCTGTTCAATTTGGCTAGTACTGATTCCAATTTGGATTTTTAATATTTCTGATCCTTTGATATTTCTGAGTATTGCCGGTTGTCCTCTTTCGTAGTATTAGGTTGGTGCAAAAATAATGACGCAATAATGTCGTTTTTTGATGTATTTTTTAACGTCAAAAAACGACATTATTACGTCATTATTTTTGCACCAACCTAATAGAAGCGTTGTCCTTTATATTCATTCCGTGTCTTAATTATTTTCTCTTTCTCTAATATCAATGTCCTGTCCTTGGATATTATGCATTTTTTTGATGGACATGTGTTTTTCTTTCTCGTACCGGGTCCATTATTTTTGTGCATATCTGTTTTATCTGTCGTATTCAGTCTTTCTATTCGTGCAAATCTTTCGTTGAGCAATACAATTTTAGCGTGTTTGCATTTGTTACTAATTTCTTTGTGCAGAATCCTACATTCTCTGCTGCACATTGTCATTGTCTTTGTATCATTTTCGTCAGGTGGAGAATTCAATCTGCCATCCACTCATTTTGTTTTCATTTTGTTGGTGTGTCGGGGTGATCTCTATTCCTTCTCTTACTGTGACACATTTCGAGTTTTTATTCTTCTTTTGTCCATTGCATCTGCTTTTAAAATTATCCATATATTTTTTCTCTAAATTCAGTCCAATCAACTGTCTGTCCTGTGTCAATTTGGATGCTGGCTTCGCCCTCTTCAATTTCCGTATATTCCCTCTACATATGCATAGCACTGGAAGGCGATCGTTACTTCAATCTGTGCTAAATTATATCTTCCAATGTAAAACTGCATCCCTGAAACTGTTATTGACAGTTTCATAGTCGATCTGTTTTTTTTTTCTCCTGGACTAATCCATGTCCATATACATCTCGAGTGCCCTTAAAACCAGGTGCTCGATACTAGCAGATCATTTGCAAACATACATTTATCGCCTATGATTAAGGCAGATCCAAGTTGGTTCTTCGGCATAGGCCTGTGTGATTGTATATGGGGGTCGTGTGCTGCCCACATTATGTGGAACCCCAATTAGCTGTGCCGAAAACATCAAAAGAAATAGTGTTGATTATATTTTGGGCCAGGATTTTACGACAGGATTTTCCGCAACTATGTCAGTTTTGAGAGCCAAAAGTTTTCTTTATCCAAATATGTTTATGTGTATGCTTGCGCAAATTTCAGATATCGATAAAAGACTATCTCTCAAGTCAATATTGCAAAATTGCAAGAGGAAAACATTTTTCATGCCAGAGCAGTTTTCTTGGGGAACATTATCAATGTACATCTGGATACTTTATTGGGTAAATTTCATTTATATAGAGGAGACGCATGAAGAAAAATATATCTTCAAGTTTTAAAATGTAAATTAGAGAAAGCTCAAATGTTCTAGGCGCTTACTGAGTAATGAAAGGCAAACTCTCCATGACGTTAAGTGACTTACTTTTTCAGCCTATTCAATGAAAGTGGATTAATGTTGCTGTTATTATTGATTTCATATATATATATATATATATATATATATATATATATATATATATATATATATGTATATGTATATATACGTATGTGTGTGTGTGTAAAACTTGTATTTCTTTTGTGTACGTATCGCCATTTTTTCGCCTAAAAACAGCATGGCATAAGGAAAAAGGACTCAAACTTAATTAAAACAAATTGGAATCATCAAATATTTCTTATTATTAAGAGGAAAGACCAAAGCATATTTTGATTATTTTATTAAATTTCTAATCTTTTCAAGCACATTTCAAATTTTAGTAATATATATTTTTAAGTCGCCGACTCGGGTCAGATTTACTTTAGTATTTTTGCACCTGTTATTCAGGTGAAAAACACGTTTTTTATGGAAATTCTTAAAAAAAAAAAAAAAAAAAATTATCGGATTTTAATGAAATATATATATTTACCACAAAATTATTCCTGTTTTTAAATACATAGATAATACTTTAATTGTATATCTACATAGCACACATAGGTACCTTCATGATATCGCTAAAAAGAGTATAGTAATGACGAAAAAAACGCGAAACTTGATGAAACCCATATTTTATCCTCTAAATGTTATTAAGAGGAAAGATCAAAGTATATTTGGAGTATTTCTTTTTACATTTTTAATCGTTCCTAGCATGGCCGAAATTTTCGTTAAACATCTACTTTCTTTAGTCAGCAAAATTAACAGATAATCAATAATGTCAACCATTTTTTTCCATTTTATAAAAAAATGAAAATCTCAGTTTGAAATTCTTTTAAAAATCAATTATATTTTTTTCAAAACTTATTTGAAGAAAATCAGAAAATATGTTTATTTAAAATATTTGGAAAGAAGCTTAACTTAGGTTCTGCGACGAAAAGATGTAATTTGAAAATAAAACAAAGCAGGTCATACCATTTTGCGTCACTTGACAGGTGTCGAAAAACATTTTCATGACGTATTGATAGATTACGTGAGTATAATTACTACTACGGAAGGAGAGAAGTGAAATTATTTAGATTTAAGTGAACAAATTATTTACCTCGTTATTTTTAATGAAAACTTTCAGCGCTCTAATTTTTTTTTGTAGTTAGCTTTCACCTTTACGTTTACGATGCTTTATGGAAAATATATTATAAAGAAATTAAAATACGTTGAGAGTGAGATTAAATTTCATAAGTGTATCTACTTAATTTATAGGTACTTTCTTACTAAATTCTATCTGAAGCGTACATAAAATACAAATTTAAATTCCATACGATGATACTGATACGTGTAGATACCCTTCTCAGTTGAAATTGAAAAATCATATTAACTTCTCTAAACGTGTTTCGCAAAAATAAATCTATATCTCAAAAGGGCATTTACGAAACTGAATGCGGCTTTTAACTAATTTTATATTTTAACAACTTAAATGTAAAAATCTATAATAATTAAAGAAATAAATAACTGTATTAAAAATTCAGTATTGAAGTTAAATACTAGACAGAAACTCAATCCATGTGAAGTTTTTTTTATTGCATCCATGATACTTCGGGTGTTCCGTAGATTTGACTGGTAATCTTACTGGTGTTCGTTAGTTAGTAAGAAGCTTTGGAAATTATAATCTGTAAATATATATCTAATTAATAACAACATTCGTTATATTTTACAAACTTTTCCCTAATTTTAGAAGAATTAACAACATTTATGGTAAAAATAATAAAATATTTCAGAAATAACTAATAATTGATTTAAAAATTCATTTTTCATCGAAATATATTTTGCTTTCAGCGAGTATTGTCCATGTTCATTAAAATAAATAAAAGCAATTAAAAGCTTTTGAAATTAAATAATACTTTTTGTATTATTGAGTTCTGTATGTTACAATTCAGAGATGTTTTTCAGGTAGAGGTGGTCCAACTAAAAAAAAAACAAAACAAAAAAAACAAAAAAAACATGATTTGCTTTCCTGAAACCCTTGTGCTTTTAACTAATATAATCACTAATCATCCTAAAATTGAAATTATTTTACAGTTTTCATACAATTGGTTATGGGGCGGGGGTAATATATATTAAAAAAATATTTTCGCCATGACTTTAAAAAAGGAAATCATATTTATAATAAGTAGTATCATTTGTGAATAGTTTCTGAAAGTTTCATTAATATCTGACAATTACTTTTATTTTTGCAAGATTTTCAAAATTAATGTCTGTCATACGGAAAAAAAAGTGAATAGGAAATTGTGCAGAGTCCTACCACCAAACTTCTATAGGGACGCAGCAAGTAGATTCTTCTGGTGTATTTCTATCCAATCAAATATTTACACCGTTACACCACGTCTACAATTTCGGCCAGCCCAACTAGGATGACTTCCTCTTTGAAGCCATTATGGCATACACGCATAGCTGCCATTATGAACAGAAATCTATTTTTTCATTATGATGTTTTATTCAATATATTGCTCCACCATGAGTTGCATAAATGTATACATATATATATATATATATATATATATATATATATATATATATATATATATATATGTATATATATATGTGTGTGTGTGTAACAAAATGACGTCACGCATTATGAAATGGACAATGTCCGACAATTACTTTAAAACATTTTTTTTTTCATTTATTCTTTTTATAGATACACATTTTTAAGTAAATGCTTTGTTTAATAATAAACAGTATTAGTAACACTTACCAGCCTGAATGATCGAGAAATTTCCATAGAAATTATTCGCCCTCCGACAGGTATCGAACCTGTATCCTATACGGAACCGTCATATAGTCTGACGTGCCTTAATCGATTGAGTCACAGAGGCGCGTTCGGTTAGCAAGGTCGAATTTACTGCCTTTAAACTTCAATCTTCCATGAATCTCTCCTTCAAAACGGGTGCGAACGTGTTTTGCCTGCAAAGTAACAAGGAAAAGAGTATTTACTTGACTGCCACGAAGTCAGGATGTGACAAAAGGTCGCTTTAGCGTGGGAGACCCGAGCGTTTCCACTCGGGCCACTGGTCCAAAACTGGTCATAGCATGTCCAAGCTGGTCAGAGCTTAGTCAAAGCTGGTCTTGGCTTGTCCTAGCTGGACCAGGCCTGAGCCGGTCCAAGCTAGTCGTAGCCGTGAGCGAATCTCAGCCAAAAGGCCGAGAAGCGATCTGAGTTCGTCAAGATCATAACGAGGAAAAGAAATATGGTCGCTTTCGAAGACACGATTTATGCACGTCGATCTCGTCCAAAACGAGATGATATTCGCTTACATACAAATTTCTGCCATATCAGACATGCATAAAAAGCAAGATGCCAGCAGCATGACTAGAGGTGGGTTCGGGTTATTCGGCGGACTTCGTGCAATAGAGTTGGGCGTACGAATTGACTGACGGACAAAGAGGAAATCGAAGTAGGCGTGGCTGAGCTGGTGTCTGTTTCACGACTGCCCGGTGTAACGGCCGGGAAACGGAGTCTCGCAATCCATTTCCTTAAGGCGACCGACGACGAAGGAAGAACAACTGCTCTGCCAGCGAAAGGCACACTGCACTTTCTCACCCCCACCTCGTCACTTTCTTTTTTTTTGTTTACTACACTATATATCTTTGTAATGAATGGAAGGCTTAATTTAGGTATTTGTTCACTACTAATCACAATTATCAAAAGCTTTTCTGCATTAGTTACTAATAGATAATTGCATAAAGGAAACAGTGACATATTCACCACATTTACATGTATGGAAAAATTTGGATTAAAAAAAGCCGGATATAGGAGATATTTTCTCTAGTCTCAAATTAGAGCCATACTTACTTAAACAAAATAGACCAAACCCGGATATAAGAGAAACCCGGATATAAGAGACTTATTATCCGGTCCCGGTAACTCTCTTATATCCGGGTTACACTGTATGTATCTTTTTTGCAGTACAGTGTAACCAGGATATAAGAGTTGTCGGGACCGGAGAAGAAGTCTCTTATATCCAGGTTTCTCTTATATCCCGGTTTGGTCTATTTTGTTTAGGTAAATATGGGAACAATTTGGGACAAAAGGCTTGTGTTCATACATGAAGAAGGCAAAAACTTGACGGAACTAAGAAATTTAGGTAGTTGCAAATTCTGCATAAAGAACTGAACACTGATAATTGTCGAAGTAATTTTCCTAAATAATTAACAAGAGAGTGAATGCATTTCATAGAATGAAGGTCGCTCAGTGAGTCATAATTCTAGAGAATATAATAACATCTTATATTTAAGGTATTAGTTTGCACAAGAAGTCTGGGATAGGTGTTTTCAGTCTGTTGGGTTGAGATTTATTTCCGATATACACCTGCTTCATCTGTTTAGATTGTGTGACTTAAAAAGCAAAACTGAAAACTTGGGACAAATCGTATATTACTTTTCTGTCGAGCTCTGAGAAATGGAACTAAATTTAAAAGGGCATTAGATCATTAATGGTCGACTTCTAATTGTAGAACGTGTAACGTTAACATCTTATCATTTTTTTTTCTGGTCTTGCAAATATAGTCATTTCAGTGTTTTATTCGGCTCAATAATTCTGGGATTTCAGTAGAGAGACTATTTTTGTACGATTTTATTAATGTTATTGCCTTAATATTAGGTTGGTGCAAAATAATGTCGTTTTCTCACATATATTACTATGTGAGAAAACGACATTATTTTTGCAATATGTAACGCGAAAGCAATACTTTCAAAAAATTTTATCTAAAGAAACAAGGTCAATACAAATGTTGCATTCATTGTCAGTTGATATACGTTTGTCTGTTTGAGCAAGAGATATATTTGACGGCATATTTACTTATGTGATTGCTTATTTTTTCTATGACTCAAACACTTCTGTTTACAGTTATATTGTTAATTGATTAAGACTCGTGCATCCGATTCGCCGTTTGTCTTGATTCGTTGGTATTTACGGCATCTCAAAACATACTGTGTTATTTTATGTCAAAATATTTATTAAGTAATTGTGAGTTTATATAACATCCCAACTGCTGATTGCATACTGTTGTCGAATTTCATGCGTTTCTGTCTATTGTACATGACAATTCTAGTTTTTTTCTACATAAGCATATGATTTGTGGTAATTGATAACGTTATTACATCTACCATAAATATGTGTGTATCTGTGAGTGTGTGTGCGAGCCGGAGAACATAGTACTTTCAGTTTTTATGTCCTTATATCTTGACTATTTTTTCTTGTTCACTTTGTTTCCGAACTTTTCCATGTTGTTTTGTAACTCTCATTTTCATCCCATCCTGGGAGGTTCTAATTAACGGCGACAATTAAATACAATGTTGTATTTTCTCTCTCATTTTCTCCTAGCTAGGGCCGCCAATATTTTCGCTTTGGATCCAAGAATCCAACAGAGAATTTTAACATAACTATTTTATTAATGTCGGCATGTACTATCAAGTGGCGGTCATTTATTGGGGAGTCGTTTCAGACACGAAAATAAGAATTTTACAATGCATGACTTGTTTTGTCTTGCAGCTGACCTCGAAAATAGACCTCCGGAAGTTGAAGTTGAAATAAAAATTCCCCTTAAAACATTAGTCTGCTAAACTATTATTTAATACTTATTTAATAGGAATCTTCCGATATGACAGTGAATGTGTGGCAATTCCTTAAATAAATAGAATAGTGGATGCTGAACGTTCTTTGGACTTTTTTTTTAAGCATTTCACCCCAAGCAAGTCGGAAAGCCACTATGACGCAAGGGGTTACAGAAAATTTAGAGCAAGATCAGATAGGAGTGATAGAAGAGAGGATGAGGGTAGTGGATAGATCAAGGCAACTGGAGATGTCGATTGACTTTACACTTGAATAGCTGGAGATTATAGCTCACAGGGAAACAGGAATAGGGAAGGGGGTTCCACAGGCGAGAGGTGCGAGACATGAAGCTATTAGAGTAGAAGAGTCGGCTACATTTAGGAGTTTCGACAGTGAAGGGGTGAGAGCGGGATGCCAGCCTCGTAAGGCGCTGGAACTCATGACGTCTGGGAACCAGCGAATGCAGCTCCTCGGAGCAATTTCCATGAAAGTATTTGTAGAACAGACAGAGGGAGGCGACGGCGCGTCTGTGAGAAAGTGACTGTAGACGAGACGCCAGGGCTGGGCCAACTACATTGGATATCCGCCTCTAGAGCCTATCAAGAACCCCGAGGCAAACAGAAGGTGCACCAGACCATATATGGCAGCAATACTCCATTCTGGCGCTTAAACAACGAAGGAGTCTTAAGAAAAACTGAAAAAAAAAGTATACCAAGAATATGAAGGAGACAGTTGAAATTTCTAGGATACTAAATGAAGCAAAAGGGCTTGCCGAAGTTAACACTCACAAGAGATAGTGATGTCAAAATGGGCAGTAAGAGTTAGCAGGCAGCCGAGTTAACGAGATTATGTGAAGAGAAGCTCAGAGGGATAAGAAAAACAATACAGATCTTACAAGGAAGAGCAATGATCGCCTACGCCCTAAAATTCGAACTTGTTTTTCTGCCTTTGAAAACATTTCTAATTTTGTTATAGTCTGGAGTCAAATATCATATAGACACACACACACATATATATATATTAAGACATTTTTATGTTTATACATTCTTTTTATAGATAGAAATATATTATTTACATTATGCGGACCATTGTCCTCATCTTTGTCGCCATATTTGTCACAACGTTTCGGCCGTTATACGCTCCGGCCTTATTCAGGTGGTTGGAATTTTGAATCTACCCTGGGGTAGAACACGTGCCATGTTTGATGGATGCCAGTTATCAGTTATCTCCTGCTAATTTTCCCTCTGAAAGTTCTCCACTGCCTTGACCGGGTATTGAACTCACACTCTTTGGGTTTGTCACTGGATCTAACCAACGCCTTTATCCACTGTGACATCTGTCCTGGGTATGAATTTCTGGGTATTATAAACCTAATGTTTTAAGCAACCATTTTTACCAGTACTCATATTGCAATTTTGCTGTTATCATTTCATGTTTTTACCAGACCTCATATTGCAACTTTGTTATCATTGCTTTTCTCTGTCACTCCTTATTACTGGTTCCCATATTGTATTTATTTCTATTCTTGGTCGGCTCAGGAGATTTTTGTGGACTAGCATATGTACTGATTCCTTACGTTTAAGAATTTTCCAATGGTGTTCCCTATCTATGATCTCAACATGATCCCACAGGGGGCGGTGATCTCCCTTCTCTCTCTATATGTGGTCAGCCACGCCTGATTTTTCTACTTCCCCTCGCGTTACAGCTTTCTGGTGTTCTTGAAGCCTTACCTTGAGGGGTCGGCCTGTCTCTCCTTTATATTCCTTTCTGCAGCTGCACGGGATAGCGTACACACAGTCTTTAGTCATGTTCTCCTGTATGGGGGGTCTCACTCGAGAGAGATATCTGCGTAGTGTTGTCAAGCTCTTGAAGGTTGTCCTGATGTTATATAGACCGCAGATCCTTTGTAAGTGGCGACCCAGAGATGTTAGATAAAGAATTAGTCAGTATAAGTAGTACCCTACAACGTAACAACTACCCTGGGTACATGGCAGCTTCCCCACCAAACTGGGATAGGCGGGTACAAGAGGAGGAGGAGGACAACAACACCCAGAAAACAGTCTGCCTGCCTTATTTGAAGGGGTTATCAGAGAAAATACAAAGACATGAAAGACACCCAGCTGCTCAAATACTATCGCACACATGAACCACTATTTCATGGCTATATCAACGTGACAGCACACTTCTCAACAGAGGCCTATTCCTTGCCGCACGTAATAAATGTAAACGTACCTCGAAGGAGCTAAGTCATTTTGCCGAGAGAATCGCATTGCATCTGACAACTTTGGTACTGTTTATTACTGGTGTTTCTGTATTAAATAACTGTAAGCTCCCTTTTCTTACACTCTTCAATCAATTTGAGGTGGTAATATCCTCTGCTGATAATGCTGAATCCGTCGGCCGTAAATTCACCTTAAACTAGATTCTTGATCCATCTGGAACATCCCTGCCTAACTTCCTTCTGAGAACTGTGTCTCTGTTTAGTAATATGCATAAAACGCCTTCTATATTTTCCGCTATAATCTGTCTTCTAGATCCCCATATAGCATATGAATCCGATTGTATCCCTGTAATATTCTTTACAAAATGAGCTCAAGTATTGGATCGTCTTCTCTGTAAACCATCATGAATGCATCAATGCCTCCCGTTTTCCTGTCTGCTAGAAGTCACCATCTGCTGTTCCAGTTTTTAAGAACTCAGGCGAACCGTTCGACCCATCCATTTATCAGTCTATTAGCCATCTACATCTTTGTGATAAAATCCTAGAGGCTATAATCAAGGCCGAATTGAGTAATCATCTCTCATCGCATGTTGCAAAAGGATTCTACAAGATAACCCGTTTTTTTTTTCGCCAGGAATTGTATAAGAAATGATTGGTAACTTTTTAAATAGAAGGCAATATTATTTTTCAAAAGCATGTTATCTGATACTTCGGTGAAGATGAGAAAAATTTCATAAGGTAATAGTAACCATAGTTTGTATAAAAATTTCTGAAAAAATGGAGATTGTTAAAATAAAATAAATTTTGTTAATCTTCGAAGAAGTCACGCTTCACATTGCTTAGAAGAAGAAGAAAAGATACAGTTATGATATTGAGACAGTAATTATTTATAGAAAAAAAAAGATTCTGTATGAAGGAACTGCTTTTGTTGTAGTTTTATGAAGACAGTCGGTATTCTACGCAATAAACACAAGGGTTTCACCTACTTATGAGATCATGTGATTACTGATTAAAAAAAATGATATTCGATTAAATATAATCCTAATAAGAAAAATACTTCGACGAACTCAAGTAAATTTAATTAAGTTGAATGATTTTTCAATTATTAAGGGGAATAAAAGTAGCGGTATTTCATTTCGGATACATTCACGTAAACATCAGGATTTATAAAACAAAGGGAACGACAGTATATCGTATGTGTATATATATATATATATATATATATATATATATATATATATATATATATATATATATATATATACACACATACAGACATATATATATATATATATTTATATATACACACAAACACACACAAATATATATATATATATATATATATGTGTGTGTGTGTGTGTGTATATATATATAAATATATATATATATATATATGTCTGTATGTGTGTATATATATATATATATATATATATATATATATATATATATAGTTGGGAATGGGAGAGAGAGAGACTTATGTATATATGTATGATGATAAAGACAATGCAGTGCTATTATTTTGAAGACTAAATAAATTTAGTGTGTTAATATTCTCAATGATTATAAACTCTAGCCAAATTTAAATTTCTTTATACATATTTGTTATGGTCCGCTTCCTTGTACCACGGTGATCGTCCAAGGTAGAACCAATAAAGAAGAACTCGAACACAGGTATGGAATAACACAGATATATTACAAACAGGAATATATACAGAGAAGTAGAAGTGTTAGTATGAACAATCAGGTTTAGTAGAGAGAACAATGTAGTCTCGACCAGTATCACTATTCCAATGTCTTGCAGTAATTGTCTGAAAGCGACTCTGTTTCGGACTGCCTCTGACTCGACTCTTGATTCGACTTGAACTACTGACTCGACTTGAACTACTGACTGAGGGGCAGTATTTATTAAGTATGGAATAGTCCATTATTATTATTATGGGTAAGATGCGATAACAATATTGCAGTAAAGAATTTACTCTCGGAGATTGAACGATTATAATTAAGTGAACTGTATACATAGAATTCATTGTTACATGTTGACTGACGATCACTTCATGCGGACAATTGGCAAACAACATATATTATCATAAAAATGATGCAGAAAATAATATCTCAGATAAATTTCTTAGCGTTGGCAGAGTTACAGTTTCAGGAAACAATGTTTATTTCCCTTGTCCCTTCAATGCGTATGTGATCATGGCCCTCCATATCTTCTTGTCAATAGAATCGCTTTATATGTTCTATTTTATTTTCCCAAAGCCTGTTCCGCCATCCAAGTATGAAGCGCGCTGCTTTCTTCTGTTCCTCTTTCCCTCAATCTGCCCCGTTAGAATCAGATTTTCTAAGCCCTCCTTCCTCAGGACCCAGAAATTTCAACTGTCTCTCACTGATGTTAAATAGTTTACTTTTTGATTTCATTCTCTCCAAAACCTCGTTGTTGCTCACATGTTCAGTTAATAGTATCCAAAATATTTTTCTGTAGAACCATGTTCCTGTTGCTTCAATTATCTTCTTCATCTTTGAGGAGATTGCTAAGCATTCGCTGCCCGTATGGCGGACAGATATCCCGTAATGAGTTTAGTACACTTTTCTTTGTTTCGAAATATTTTTTTCTGTCTCTTAATACTTTGCTTAGATTTTGGAATGCATCTTTGGCCTCCCCAATCTACATCTACGAATCTCAGTGTCACACTTCAGTCCTCTGTTAACAAATCTTCCCAGATATTTCGATTTCTGCATCTTGTTGATTTTAGCATCCGTGACTGTAATTTGGGTTCTGAACTCATCCTTTTGCTGATTGTTATGGTGAAACACACCAATTCTATAGTTAATAGACTCTACCACCTAATATAAGTATGAGTAGTAATAGAAACGACGGTCAGTCGTTGTCGGACGACCGGCTGAACGGTTGAACTCTCTGCTTCCGGGCGGGGAGGAACCCCAACGAGGCTACGCCGAAGGGCGTAGTCTCGTTCGGGGAGGTAAACCGACCCTGAACCCGTTTATACGGGTTCAAAGGGTATATTTTTGGCCGAGCCCACGGGCTCGGATATCCCACGTTAAACCGGCCTTGTGCCACATGATACCCTCGTGAGGGGTGACTAAATACTAGTCGATGTCGGACGACCGGCTGAACGGCTGAACCCTCTGCCTTTGGGCGGGGAGGAACCCGAACGAAGCTATGCCGAAGTGCAGAGTCTCGTTAGGGAGGTAAACCGACCCTGAACCCGTTTTTACGGGTTCAAGCGGTATATTTTTGGCCGAGCCCACGGGCTCGGAGATCCCACATTAAACCGGCCTTGTGCCACATGATACCCTCGTGGGGGGTGACTAAATATTAGTCGATGTCGGACGACAGTCGAACTCTCTGCCTTCGGTCAGAGAGGAACTCGGACGATGCTATGCCGAAGGGCAGAATTTCGTCCGTGGAGGTAGACAGATCCGATCCCGTTTATGCGGCGTCTACGGGGATTTTTTGGCCGAACCTACGGGCTCGGGAACCCCAAGTTAAATTTGGCCTTGTGCCACATATGACTGCGTGGGTTAGTTACTAAATAGCGTCGATGTCGGACGACAGTTAGTCGAATACGAAAGTTGTCAGAGACCACAACAAGATTACTCTGCGTAATACCTATTATATCAAGTTCCTAACGTTTTGTACGTCGAACCTATTTTAGGACCAATTTAGTCCAAATACAAGCCCCCACTGCGAAATCACTCCATAATACTCATAACCATCTATTCTGTCTTCTTGTGGTTTATGCTTTGACCTTTCTTATCGCTTTCCTTCGCTAACTTCTGCAAGAGGTTTGTAGTTTCCTTTTCGTGTTTGCTATCAGCACTGTGTCATCAGCACATATTATATTGTTAAAATTATGTTCACCAATCATGTATAATAATTATCTTCTCCACAGTGATTTATTGAGACACAGACTCTGGTTAGCTGGCCGTTAACTCCTCGACTGTTCTTCCGCAATTTGATAGGTCATATTAATGCCAACACACAAAAATATAGCAGGCGTATATGCACGCGTAAAAAATGATTTGTAATTAGGTGTAATTATGGAGAAAGATTGTGATGATTTCAATTTCATTGATGCGTACATGTTTTTTTTTTTCTTTCTCTCACTCCCGTCTGTTGACGAGGAAAGGGATTAAGGATCGAAGTCAGGAGGGAGGAGTTGAATTTCAGTTTCTCGTCAGGTGAAGAACTCACTTCCATTAAGTCGGCGGTGGAATAGGCTAACACGAGGTTTCTTTGATCTCCAAAAAAAAGGGGGCGTCTTGATTGGAGGGGTGGTGTCTTGACCTCTCGAGAAACAGAAATTCAACTCTATGGTGTCGAATGGCATATGCTAGCCGTAATTCGTTATATTAGGTTGGTGCAAAAATAATGACGTAATAATGTCGTTTTTTGACGTTAAAAAATACGTCAAAAAACGACATCATTGCGTCATTATTTTTTCACCAGCCTGATATTTGGTCAGAAGATTCTAAGTAAATACACATGACCTTATATGTAGGCATCCTGTGACATTTCAAGTTACTTTTTATTTTTATCTTTTAATTTTTAATAATTTTAAAACCTTTTCTCGAGGGAACAACACCAAATTCAAAACATTGCGAAAATAACGAAATAACATGATAATCTTTATTTTCTAAGGAAGGAAAATATTTTTCATGTTAAAAAAATGCAATACCAGCTTTGTATCAATTTTGGATTACAGTGTGAGAGATGAAATTGGGAACTTCGGTTAGAATGGTTGTTAAATAGATTTTTTGTTCTTCGGTTGTGTTGAACATGAGTTTGGTTTTATTTTGATAAAAGAAATTATTAAGTTGGTGCAAAAATAACTATATATAACAGTAGGTTATATGCTAAATTTTTCTTTCTTCTCGCTTGTGGACATCACTTCTGGCTTCTTGTTTCCCAGGTTTTTGATCTTCCAAAATTTAAATGCTATGTCAATGGTTACCTCCCGTATTCTTTGAACAAATAACATGGCTTCCGATTCCCCAGGTCTACTGCCGACTTGTTATCTAACAAGCTTTAGATAAGAATGATGAAGCTCTAGCAACGAGTCTTAGTATCTCGAAGGCGTTTTGCATACTGGCTTCTACGCAAGCTCGAGGGCTACGATGTCACGAAATCCAATTGTTTCAAACCAATCGTGTAATTAATGTAGGTATCTATAAAGTTGACAATACCATTTACTACTACCTTAGTAGCAAATCTAACTTGTTCTTAAATAGGACCTCCATTCAATGGCTAACTGGTGCAAGAAATAATTTGTAAATTATTAGGTTGGTGCAAAAATAATGACGTAATAATGTCGTTTTTTGACGTATTTTTAACGTCAAAAAACGACATTATTACGTCATTATTTTTGCACCAACCTAATATTTGTTGAAATGAGCGAAACCATGTAAATTTTTACAGCACAGGTTACTAGTTATTGGTTAATGAAATTTGAAATTGATAGGGGTTCTGAGATTTTTTCTCCCCAGCTCGATTATACAGGTAGTGTATCCCCGTCTCAATCAAGGCGAATGGGATTCCCCCTTAGATAATTCCCAACTCAAGTTGAACTGCCTGGTGCCTAAGGGAGCATAGAACCAATCATTAGCTAAACCTTAAATATGGCTTTTCTAAAAACAAAAACAAAAACAAAAACAAAAAAAAAACAAAAACAAATCTCTCAGAATCAGATTCTGACACAGAAAGTAACGAATTCTCGTAATTTATGATCATAAATTCAATGGAAGATACGCCTCTAAGTAAATTATCACACTTGCTCCTTGAAAGGATAATAACTAGCTGGTCAACTCTGAAATAAAAAAAATAGAAATGGAAAACTACTGATAGAAGTAACTAAGAAAAAACATGTCGAAAACTTACTAAAAATGAAAAAGTTCCATAATTATAAATGTAAGACTTATCTGCATTAGATGTTGAACTCTTGTAAGGGAGTCGTATGAAGTCAAGAATTGAGCTTAGCAATAGAAGAAGAGATAAAAAAATGGCACTGCAAAGGCATGGGGTTACCGATTACAAAAGAATTAAAGGAGAATGGTGAGAATGTATTGACCAACACATGTATACTCACGTTCGAATCACCCACTATCCCAAGGTAAGTTAAAATTGGTTTCACAGTCGAAAGACTGGAACTCTATGTACCCCCTCCTTTGTGGTGTTATAAGTGCCAGAGATTTGAACACCACAAAGACATATGCCGCGGACAAATACTCAGAAAAGAACGCAGCCCATACGGAAGAGGGATGCCAGAGAGAAAATATGCCAATTGTTATGATAACCACCCTGCGTTCTCTAGAGACTATGAAGTTTATAGGAAAGAAAAAGAGGTGGTGTAAATTAAACACAAAAGTAATGTGTCCTTCGCAGATGCATGCAGGATTGTCGACTCATATATGGGGGGCGCAGTCGTATGCATATGTAACATAAAAAACAAATATCAACGAAAAAAAAAAACCCCAAAAAACTCAAGAAAACAAATATCGTGAACTGATAGACAAATTTCTGCATTTGACTAAAAATGAGTGGCCAAATTTTCAAGAAGACCTTAGAAAGACTTATGGAGCTCAAGAAGAATCACAGGAGCCGGAAGCTGACGGTGAAATGAAAGCTGAAAACATACCGCGTTCTCCTGCGAAGATTACGACTAAACCAAAACACCAAAGATCTCTCACCCGTCCACCAAAATGCCAGGTAAACAATGGAAAAAAGGGTGACAAAGACCTCCATCCACAGAGAAAACATCGGGCGAGTCAAAAGACCCAGCAGCTGCTGTGGAGCTTAAAAACAGGCATAATATATTGGAAAAAATGGAGGTTGAGGGGCCTTTCTCACAATGGGAAAACTAAGAAAAGTAAAAAAAAAAAAAAAAAAAAAAAACAGAGCCCCAAAAACTTAAAATTATATGGACAATAAGATAATTCAATGGGTTATCGGAGGAGCAAGAGTCAATAACTCTGAATTATTGCTTCTTATAAGGGTGTACATTTTGATCTCGTGCGAACAAAATATTACCGAGTGAGTAATTTTTATAAAAAACAAAACAAACATTTTAGGAAAATAAAACCATCCACGTTTGTAAATTTCCTCACTGAAGTTGGATTGTACTCAAAAATATGAGTAACTGAAAAGTGGTTCAAATATATATGTATACATAGACACCGTTTTTTTTTTATCAAACTATCGCTATGAACATATTTCAAATTTCTGTTGGCATTAAATGATCCACTGAGGTTGATATGCCATGAAACAAAACAACCAAGAAACCAACAGATTAGTTTTGTTTTGAGCAGGGATATGACAGTGACGATTACACATGTGATATTCATATCAAATTAGGGTAAGATTCCAGAAAATGGAATAAGTTCCACTGAAGATGGATATCTGCAAACAAAAGGCTACAATTATGATTGGCCCACCAATGAGTGAGAGGTTTGTATGAGGCTTCACATCTCCCCTCCGAAACATACAAACATAGGACCAATATTTTGATTGGACGATCAATTATACTAGATTCTTGCGTGATTATATCCCCTCTATACGCATAACACAAAATAATTAGCCAAGCATTATTATTGGTTAGTCAATCAGATCAGTGCAATTGAGGTTTTCGCCCCATAAAAGCAGTCGTCGAAAGGACGGATAGAAATGGTCTTTCTCCCAGTAGACAAACACACTTTCTGCTAGATGACCGTGGTACCTCAATCAGCTAAACACTGGTTCTCTATACCGGGTTTCAAACTCTCTCGACCAGCTGCCTTCATTTAAACAGTTGAAACTGTCAGTCAATCTCTTTCTCACAGCTTAAGAATTCCTTATACGGGGAAACTTCTTCAAATCCCTTTTGTTTATGTATACGTCATAAAAGTACCATAGAAATTTATCGTAAACAAGACTGAAGAGACAAAAAATTGATCGGCAGTTTGTGCAATAAACCATCGGCAAAAGTTCTCCCGTGGAGAGTGATCAGTCGGCAAGAAACCCTGCATACTTTTCAAATGATACGCATACAGGAGCTTTTCTCGAACAAGCCTCCATGCAGTACTATGCGATATAATACATACTAGGGCCACTTTACGTGTGCGGATACCTTCATTCTTTCTGACAGCCTGTAGAATGTGTTCTTTGTGATAAGGTATATGGGCGGATCTCGGTTTTCTTCGATCCACTGTTTGGAGTGCCCCGGATCCTGTCTCTGCAACGCAATGATAAATAGCTGCAAAGGTTGGTTAAAATAAATATACCGACACATAAATAATAAGGTAGCGACGTATATGCACTGGAAGATAAGCAAGAAGCACAAAATCGAAAACACTGAGAGAACCATCCAGATGGATGTAATTATCGATGTAATTATACCCTAGTACATGCCAATTCAAACTGACAGGAAAGGAATATTCGCATAAAAAACAAGAAATTTAGAAAGTGTACGTATAATAACATGAAAGTACAATTAGGGGGAAACACATCCATGAAAATTATCGATAAATTATCCAAATACAAGAAACTGGTGATCGTCATTAACAGGATATGGGAAATGAAGACTGAGACTATACCAGTAGTAATCGGAGTACTGGGCTTCGAGAGAAAAGAAACTGACAATTTTACTAACAGTGTTTCAGGTAACATCAACATAAAAGTTGCCCAGAAGATCGCCCTACTGGGAATCTCCCACATACTTAGAAATATGCTATTCTTCCAATAACAATTCTCCTATAGGGAATAGGGACTATGGTGTGGATCTGGCTCCACAGGATACAAAGTAGGAAGCATAACATATAATAATAATAATAATAATAATAATAATAATAATAATAATAATAATAATAATAATAATAATAATAATAAAGTGATAACTTATAAGAACAGCAAATGTAGCTACCAATTATTCGTCTGTTAAAAAAAATTGTAGAATTTTCACTGGAAGTAGCATTATATGTAGCGAGTACTAAGTGTAGAAAGTATGCAAATGAACCCGAGCGTAATAAGATTTAAGTGTTGAAATCAGTTCACTGATAGATATATAGAGAGATTGGTAGATTGAAATGTAATAATTTTTTTTTCTAACGGCCATTGATCAACGTATAGAACCTGAGAAAAAAGAATGAACAGAACGGGTATGAAAGAAGCAAGATAAGGAAAATGAAGATGCATAAACAAATTCTTGTGCTAAAACAATGACAGAAAAAAATTTATTTCGAATTAAAAAAGGTTCCTCAACAACAAGTCTCGAATACTGGCATACATCCAGGTTTTGACTGAAGACGCCATTAGCCGAGATTTCAAACTGTATATTTCCATTCCTTTTTGTAACATTCTTTATATATTTCGTACAGACAGACACAATTATATCTAAAATTTGTATAACAGCGTATTTATTTTTTCGTAAAAATAGTTATATTAATTTGAGAATCGTCCAAGACAGTTTAAGAACTTCTACGTGGATTGTTGCTGATGTAATAATATTTAAGTAAATCGATTTTATTTAGAGTGTATGAGATATCGGTGAAACCCAACATATATATGGATTTCAGGCAGTTGTGTTTGATTTATTTATTGGGGGTATTATTCAGTTTTAAATTATTCCAAAGGAATTTTGCAAGTTGTGTTTTTCAAGCTGTTATAGCCATTGTATGAAAGAAAAAAGAGGGGAAAGCATTACATTAAGAAGTTGAGAAAAATTATATGTAGAACGAATAAAGTGTAAACACTGAGGATGACAGAAAAAAGGACGAGATATCAACTAAGGCATACAACTCACATGACAGATCAAAACTGTAAACGACTAAAAAGGAGAACACAGTGATACCTGAAAGAAAGAAAAGAAAAGAAAAAATCGGAACAGTTGTGTAAAAACAGTAAATATATGTCAAAAATATGAAAAGACATCAAAAGGTACACATGGAGTTGAATAAAAAGGAGAGAATATCAAGTAAAAATAAAATGAAAAGAAGAAAGTATTCGTAAAGACCATAAACGATAGAACAAAAGAAACGCTACTGAAAAGGGAAAACCACGAGTGAAATTGAAATTGATTTATATTAGTATGACTACTGTTTATACTAAACTGGTAATTGCTTAGATAATATAAACAGTGTCAGCGCAGATCGAAATTGTATACCAGTTTCTGTTACTATATATATATATATATATATATATATATATATATATATATGTAATTATTAATTTATCATATTTTTAAATAAATAATTATATTTATGCTCTACTTTTGTATCGAGCACTATTTTTTAAAAATAATAACACAAATACTAAAGAGCTTTGGATTATTTACCTAACCAGTTCGTTCCTATTTTCTATATATTTTCACACACACACACACACACACACACACATATATATATATATATATATATATATATAGTGTAACCCTGATATAAGAGAGTTGTCGGGACCGGATATGTCTCTTATATCCGGGTTTGGTCTATTTTATATACATTAACACGGGCTCTAATTTTGGACCAGAGAAAATTTCTCTTATATACAGGTTTCTCTTATATCCGGATTTCTCTTATATCCAGGTTACACTGTATATATATATATATATATATATATATATATATATATATATATATATATATATATAAACTGCTGATGTTAATAAGTGTTCAGTGTAATATATCAAAGGTATTAAGTGCATATTATTAAATATATATATATGTTATACCTCGCCACTATCACGAACGACACAATCTTCAGGTGCTGAGTATGAACTGAGTGGTACAGAACTTAAAATCATAATGTATTTGTTTATGACCATGTTGACGTAATTACATGCTGGAATTAGGGTTTTTTACACTTTAAATTTAAAGAAATATATTTAGCACATAAAATAAGCGTCATTTATATAAGTATTTAAGAAAAGAAATTTTAAAAAAGTATAAATTAGTGTGAATATTTCTATTTTATTTTTTTAAAGGGAGATTACTTGTACTTATTTAACCACAAGACAAATTTGTATTCAAATAAATAAATAATTAAATAGTGTCTGATTAAGAAATTAAAAAAAAAAAAACAGTAAGAATTTAAAATTTAAAACAATATTCAGGATCCTCGTATTTAAGCACATAAATATTTTTAAGTTTACATAAAACCATCAATTCATTTCTTTTGATTAATGAGTTAGGGTTAAGATAACCAATTTTTCAGCTAGGCATAGATTGCATTTGTTTCCTTTACCGTTATAAGTCTTAGTCCTAGATTTAATTTTACAGTTGATTGATAGTGAGATGATCTTATTCATTAGTTGCCAGAAATATTTGGAGAGAGCTTGCCGTTTTGGTATTTTAAATTACTTCGGATGGTAAAAACGAATTGTCCAAGGATTTTTCGTGGAACGAAAATAAAATTTAACATCGTTACCAGTATGTATATTCGCTCGATAGACAATATTATCGGTCATACATTAACCCTTTAATAGACAGATCGTATTTTTGCGGTAGTTGCATTTATTTTTAGAGGGATGTACGATTTCTTTGAGATATGTTTGTTTAATATAATGTTATGATGGGATATGGATTTGTCTATGTTATTAATGTAGTCATGGCTGATCTTGTTTAGTTAAAAAATCTTTTTATTTCATTTTAGTAAATGGCTAATGTTTTATGTATTAGATTTAGAAAATATCTGCCGATTTTAGTTTTGCCATTACTGCTAAAAGGTTGATTAAACTATATAATGTTGCATTTACGGTGTCTCTGCTTCTTTTTACATCCTTAGTTTATTTCTTAATACTCTAAATTTATTTTATGATTGCTAAGTCCTGACACCTTTATATATTTAATTTTAGCCTTATCAAATATTTCTTTACTGCTGGAGTTGTTTGACTGATTTATGTAAATTATATAGAATTTTATAGTGGTGATTTGATTCTTTACTAAAGTATTTACACTTGTACAGATCCTTTGTGTATCTTTTATAGTAAACATTATTACAAGGTGATATCAAGAAAGTTGATCACTTTAGTAATGTTTGTAGTGGTAATATTTAGTTCGTGATCTTAAAAGACATAGTTCCATTCTCAGTCGGTCTATCTTTCGGGACAAGTTTTACGGAGGAGAAGGACACCATAATCTCTATAGTGTCCAGAAAACAATAACACTATAGGAGCGAAAATAAATGTAAGTCGCAATAATAATAGAATTCCAAATAATTCCCATGCCTCCGCTGAATCAAGCGCTCCCATAACAATAGAAAATTCCGAATTACTTATTTGATCCAGAGATAACCATTCTGAAAAAGAGCAGATATTTTTTGCTTATTCTATATTTATTTCATACGACAGTAATTTATTGCTAGAGTTATAGCCGACATTAACATTAGGTTCTCTGTGATTTAGTGGTAAAAGTTACAAATATCGAATTGAATGAATGCACATTCATTCTTTCTCTATATATTGGTAAAATATTCTATAGTCTCAAATCTTTTGTGCCACTGGTTAATTACTAGAGCGTTTTTTGGTGTAATTGCATGCACTTTCAAGAATGAATTGCTGATTTTACTGATATTATTTTTAGTTGGGTTGAGTAATCGGTATTGAGAATTGTTTAGAAACTTTTCCTTATGATCTATAATTGTAATGAAAGCTTGTTGTTTGTGGAATTGGTGGATCCTAGAATCAATTGTTTTTTTGGTTCAGTGGCTATATTCTTTGCTTCATTGTTGTTGATGTTTTCCCAGTTATTGGATGTCTTTTTGTAACATTTATTAACTTCTTTGTTAATGGCATTCTGTTACATAATCGCAACCACTTTGTGTTATGGGACCTTACCCATAATAACATAATGGACTATTCCATACGTAATAAATACTGCACCTCTGAAGTCTGGAGTGAAGTCCGTCAGGAGTCTGTCAGTCAGCCAGAGCGAGTCAGTCAGTCGAGTCAGAGGCAGCCCGAAACAGAATCGCGTTCAGACAATTACTACTAAACCTGATTGTTCGTACTAACACTTTTCTACCTCTCTGTATATATTCCTGTTTGTAATATATCTGTGTTATTCCATATCCGTATTCGAGTTCTTCTTTATTGGTTCTACCTTGGACTACCACCGTGGTACAAGGAACCGAACCATAACAAAGTGTAAACCAGACGATAGGCAAACCTATCTACTCCTATTAAATCTAAACTGAAACTAATATATAATAAGATCAGAAAAAAAAGAGGAAGCTGGGTGTTCAGTCCGAAGTCGGGAGACCGGCTGATCGGTTGAACTCTCTACCTTCGGGCGGGGAGGAACCCGAACGAGGCTTCGCCGAAGGGCGGAGTCTCTTTCGGAGAGGTAAACCGACCCTGAACCCGTTTATACGGGTTCAAAAGGCATATTTTTGGCCGAGCCGACGGGCTCGAAAACCCCACGTTAAACCGGCATTGTGCCACATGATGCCCTCGTGGAGGGTGATTAAATACTGTTCAGTCTGAAGTCGGACGACCGGCCGACCGGCTGATCGGTTGAACTCTCTACCTTCGGGCGGTGAGGAGCCCGAACGAGGCTACGCCGATCGGCAGAGTCTCTTTCGGGGAGCTAAACCGACCCTGAAACCGTTTATACGGGTTCAAAGGGCATATTTTGGGCCGAGCCCACGGGCTCGGAGATCCCACGTTAAACCGGCCGTGTACCACGTGATGCCCTCGTGGGGGATGGGTGACTAATTACTGTTCAGTGAAGTCTGGAGTGAGGTCCGTCAGAAGTCCGTCAGGAGTCTGTCAGTCAGTCAGAGCGGGCGAGTCAGTCAGTCGAGTCAGAGGCAGTCCGAAGCAGAGTCGCGTTCAAACAATTACTACTAAACCTGATTGTTCGTACAAACACCTACTTCTCTGTATATATTCCTGTTTGTAATATATCTGTGTTATTCCATATCCGTATTCGAGTTCTTCTTTATTGGTTCTACCTTGGACTATCACCGTGGTACAAGGAACCGGACCATAACACTTTGTAAACAATCTTATCTGCTTTGATGATTATTGTCTTGTATTTTTTATCGTAGCAACATCCTTTAGCTATTTTTTCCTGTAGATTTTTGGTAAAATTAGCGAATACATTTTTGCTTTTTACGGAGAATAAATGTTTTTCGACGTTTAAAAATTATACATCACATGGAGGTTTTATGAGACTTAAATCAGTAAAGATAAAATTTCTCTTATATCCGGGTTTCTCTTATATTCGGGTCTCTTATATCAGGGTTACACTGTAAATAATGAGTGAAAACAGCGCAATAAAATATCTACAAATAACTGCATTAGGATACACAATTATTTCCACTCAATAAACTCTACAATGACTGAAATATTACCGTTACCTTCGAGCTAATAACCGTTAGGATAATATAAAATCTATTACAGCAAATAATGACAAACATATATAAATAGCCGAACAAAGACAAAACACTCTGGAGCTCGAGTTTATATATATATATATATATATATATATATATATATATATATATATATATATATATATATATATATATATACAGTGTAACCCGGATATAAGAGAATTATCGGGACCGGAGAAAAAGACTCTTATATCCGTGCTTCCTTTTATATCCGGGTTTGGTCTATTTTATATACATTAACACAGGCTCTAATTTGGGACCAGAGAAAATCTCTCTTATATCCGTGTTACACTGTATATATATATATTTATAATATTATATATTTATATTTTATAAATATATATATAAATATATATATATATATATATATATATAGATATATATATATATATATATATATATATATATATATATATATATATTATGACCTTTTTATGTTTAACATAAACATAAATTGTCGGACTTTGTCCATTTCATATATATGTATGTATGCATATATATATATATATATATATATATATATATATATATATATATATATGTATATATATATGTGTGTGTGTGTTTGTGCGTGTGTGTGTATGTATGTGTATTTATATATATGTGAGTGTGTGTATATGTGTGTCGAAATGTTTATAAATGACGCATTTACTCTACATCTACTCGTCTCGACCTGAAGAAGCCGAACCCAATGTATGTCGTGGAAAGGCGTTGTTCATAAACCTTTCCACTTTGTCTCATATATATATATGTATATATATATATATATATATATATATATATATATATAAGAAGTGATCCATAGAGCTCAATGTAAAACCAGAGCTAATATTAATTAAATAATTGAGAAATAGACAAAATTAGGTTTCCAAGACTATGATTTTTATTTCTCCAGAAAATATATATTTTCCTGCTTCCTCAAGTCACATCTCTAGTTAGAAAGAAATTAGGTTTCTTTTATTTTTACTGCATTTTTTGAAGTATAGTTTAGATTGGTATAATGCGACAGAGGTGGTGGGTTTATTAAGGAAGGGTCCATCTTGTAAATTTAAATAGGGATAAGATTATTTTTAAGCTATAACTTATTTAGTTCCAAGTGTTCTCAGTTAATAGGTCAGACAATTTAACCACACAAATAATTTTAGACGGGAAAAGAAAAGAAGAATAGAAAAAAACAAATATTAAAGCAGGTGGGATGGGGGGAAGAGGACGAAGAAAGAAAGTGTTAAGCAGGGTGGAGAGAGAAAGAAAGAAATGTGATTTATCATATGCTGGCATCCCACGGTGAAACTTAAAACGTACATCCAGTATTTACCAGCAAAGTGGGAATAAAATGAAATAAATTATATTAATAATAATATTAATAATATTTATCTTTATTGATAAAATTTTAATGATTATAAGATAATATATTAAAGATTATTAAAAAAATAAATCTTAAAAAGAAGAGTATAAATATTGATGATATTATTGATAACAACAATAATAATAGTTAACATGAGTTTAAATTTGAATTTTAAAAATTAAAAGAAAATTAGGCTTCTGCAATCGTGACGACGTCTCTGACTTTTGCTCTACAAAGCTGACGATCGTCTGCGGCGGCCTTCCAGTTGTTGGGGCCGTTGTTGACCAGCTTCATGTCTCGTTTGCAGACATCATTGAAGCGGAGCTGAGGTCATCCAGTTGGGCGTGACATCCCCCCCCCAAACAGCTCTCCATACAGGATGACTTTTAGGATGCGGCCGGTACCCATCCGGCGTACGTGCACCCCCATCCCATCTGAGACGTCTTTGACAGAGCAGCGAGAACAGGCTGAGAATGCCGGCACGTTGGAGAAACTCTTGCTTATACATATAAAACGAAAGAGGCAGCTGAAGTATCTATGGCACATCATAAAAATATGGTTTAGAGTATTTGACATTCATATGATTTATTTGTGTCACGGCGGACAGGTGTATGCAGCGAGTAATATACTGATCAAGCTTGAGTAAATACATAAAAGAAACAGAATTGTGATGTATGATATGAAGGCAAATAGTACTAAGAGCTACAAAGTACATCATTTTGTAGAAATAATGATTGTTCGTTTCGGTACAGCTCAGTAAAAGTAGAATAATTATATTCTATGCCTGACATTGTAATATATGAGCTAAATTAATTACTTGGTTATTACAAAATAAACGGAAATATGGTCATCTTATGTACAACAATTTGCACCTATGTATATCTTTCTTCAATCCATCATATTGCATTTTCAATCTATTGATGGATAAAGATTAACAATAGACTTCTGAATGCCAATCTAAAAACGAAATGTACAGATACATTATAATCGAAGCCGTATTTTCATTATTTTCTGAACAAGAATTATGATAAATATTTATCTCAGCCACAGATATCTGTATAGACGTTTTCGCATGTTTGTATATATGCAATTAATAAAAGGTCTAATCATTAAATCATTTGCTAAGCTCTGAGATTTTTCTTTTATTTATTCATGTCTCTTATATGTTTGTGTTTATGTATATATAAAATAGAGATATCAATATAGCTATCCGGCCGAACCTCCATCATATATCCATTTCAATATAACTGACTACATATATTCTCCATTCCTTATATTTTCATCGCGTTTGACAAAAAGATGTAAGATAGAAAATCAATTCGACTGGAAGATAACTAATTGAATTCACACGGTTAGGGAATATACTAGGAAACGTTCATGGAGTATTAGGTTGGTTTAAAAAAAATGACGTAATAATGTCGTTTTATGACGTTAAAAATACGTCCAAAAACGACATTATTACGTCATTATTTTTGCATCAACCTAATAGTTACCGGCCTTGTACTTTCTCGTATATTATATGAATTAATCTGTTAATTAAATGTTTGGGAACAACAGAGCATGGAACAGCCCCGTGATGAGGTGTCAAAAATCTAATACGATATAAGAAAATAGTTGTTCGTTATACGAGCTGGAGATAAGTCGTGGTCAATGGAATCGAGAAGATTTAAACAAAGACTGTATTTTAAACTTGTTAGCATTTACTAGAAAACATGGAATAAGACTATTTTAGAATATATGATGTGTGAGATATGTAGTAAAATCCTAACAGGGGAATGAGCATTGCACAATGTTTAATTTTAGTGGAAATCAAGGTTAATTAATATTTTAAGGAGATTATTGTTTTGCAGGAGATTTGTCTTTTCCAGATATATTTCTCATCGTTACAGTTTGTTTACAAAGTTTCAGATGATATTTTCGTCAAACATCATTACATGTCTAGTTCACGATATAATGTATTTTGCATCGTTTTGTTGAAAACCACAGATCCAGTGGCCAATAAAACTTTTCAGAGAAAAGGGAACAAGATAAACTCCTGAATTAATAAGGACCCTATATTAAAAGCGCAGTTATGTCATCAAATTCCGTTCTACTCGAAGATGACTAACATTTCCCCATTTAAATGCAGACAAAACAATTTGGATGAGAAACTATAAGCAAAATAATGAAGAATTAAAAAACCGAAAATTACTACTATTAGAACATGACTGCTATCACATGGAAATAATTAGACTGATTAATATATACTTTCCTTTTGTGGCAACCGGTTCTGATGAAAAATGTATCATTTTAACTTCTCATCATACGTGTCAGTTGAGAACGGATTTGTTGTGTAGTAATATATGACATTGCTGAATAAACAAGGTAGTTCATTGACAGGACTAAATCTATAAAACTGAAACAAAAACCTAAGCTACGAATTAAATAATATTATGAGTGCATTGTGATGAACTGGATCATAACAGACCCCAAACCAAACCTACATATTAGGTTGTTGCAGAAATAATGTCGTTTTCTCATATATATTACTATGTGAGAAAACGACATTATTTTTGCACCAACCTAATAATAAAATATATAACCGTTTTGAGTGTGATATTATCGCCGAGATCATATTCACATCTAGTTCTTAAAACATTGAAACAGCTTTTTTTTATCCAGTAGCTGCAAAGCGTCCATAAGAATTATATCGTCAAAAGGAAAAAATGATTTACCCTATGATAATATAAGGACGCATACAGCTAGAATAACACACTAACAATCTTCTATTCCCGCTCATTTTGCACGGACCAATTATACTTTTTGGCCACTATAAAACAGTTTGATCGGGAAAAACGTCTCTAATCAAAAATAGATTAAAAATAAAAAAAACAAACAAACAAAAAACTGATAGCTGTTGGTTTGTAGTAAAATATCAACAGTTGTTTTATATAATTGCGAATATATGACGAAGAGGAGAAAAATTAACTTTGGAATATTATACAGGCCAAAGTAGACACATCTGATACTTGAGCGAAAAAACGGTAGAAATATATGTTTTATTTTGTAGTTGAATTAAAGAAAAATAATGAAATGTTTATCACTGAGTTAAAAATTGCTTGTCAAATAAAATGCAAATATAGGTATGGTTAAACTTTACTAAAAAAGTATAAAATGATCGAGTTAAAGTCTGTAAGCAAACACTATGGAAAGAGTACTTCATACTCTAAGCTCAGCCTAAGACTTAATAGAAATTTGTGAATGATAACATGAAGTGAGTGAAACTAAATAAATGTCTTGTAAAAAACATAAGATTACAATTGAGCATAGGAAATATTCGAGATAGAAAAAAAAAAAATGACCGAATAAGGAATATCACGAAAAAAAAGCATGAAGCAAAAAATGTTTTTCTTTTTTTTTTAGCAAAGAATAAAGAAATTAAAAGAAAAAAAGGCACCATGAGAAGCGATTCTGTGAAGATGAAAAAACTGCTTGTAGCCGAAGGATAGTACAGGAGTGAATCACAAGGGAAGACAGCAAAAATGTAATTATTTTTTCTCTATTCTAATAAACTACAATATCAAAATGAGGAGAAAAAAGCGAATGTATATAAATCTGTAAATAAAACAAGGAATGATAAATAAAATACTAAAAAAAAATGAAAGTTATTTTCAACAAAGCAAGAGGAAAAACAAGAAACCGGATGGAAATCTGCGCGATTTTTTATAATTGATTTTACTAAATTGCTGGAGGCGTATGATATCTGCCAGAATTCAAATGCTCCAAGCGCACAGCGCGCTCTTACATTGTGCTTGTCAGCATGAATCACAGCCAATAGGCCTGTCGGAACGAAGATAGCGATCATAGCGTCGGCCCGTCATAATTTTGAACGGAATTGTTTTCCTAATATACGAGTGTGGAGATTAGAAGATTGGGGCTGTTATCGGATTGGCATACGAGACGTGACCTAACTGCTGTAATATGTCTAACGCTTAACTAAGTCGGCAACTTGCCGTTATCACCCATGGACACTTACTACCTGCTGAGACAAATACAGAAGCATACACATTTAATCTCCGTCTGACATCAGTAGGATGAACATAAAATGAAGATATATGAAGGTAGGTGTGTGCGTGTGTTTCGGAATATGTGTATATATATATATATATATATATATATATATATATATATATATATATATATATATATATATATGTATGTATTAGGTTGGTGCAAAAATAATGACGTAATAATGTCGTTTTTTGACGTATTTTTTAACGTCAAAAAACGACATTATTACGTCATTATTTTTGCACCAACCTAATATATATATATATATATATATATATATATATATATATGTGTGTGTGTGTGTGTGTGCGCGCGCGAGCTTACTTAACGCTCTGAACAAGAGAATAAAGGTAATACGACGCAAGAAGTTAGAGAGAAAGTAACTGAAAAATTTGTGAGGAGAAAGGACAGTAAAAAAGGATATGATACAAGTTTGATGTTGCATTTACATTTTGGTTGACAGAAAATAATATATATATATATATATATATATATATATAGTATTTTATATGCGAAGTGCTCATTGGAAAGTGCACAATATCAAAGATAGAGCTAACATATTCATATGTATGGATATCAGTTTGTGATACTGGGTTTCACAATTTTGCTAGCATCAGACAAACTGGTTTATTTAAAAAAAATTGAATCTATGCCTGTCGATATTTGATTATATTTGGGAGTGTTTTGGTAAACAATCCGAGATTACGCGCAGATACACACTCATAGGTTCGGACATACATACATACACAATTGTAATTCTATTACGGTTTCGAGACTCTATGTGGCGATGTTCTTTCAGTAAAGGTCAGGTTGGATTGTCCTTGACTTTTTTCAGATCGACCGTCTGCGTCATCAGACCAGTTTACACTTCGCATGTTTTTCTATTAAATATATGGAAGCCCAGATGATGTTTTTTTTGACGTTTTTGTTGTATGGTGGGTTAAATCAAATTGTTTTTTTTATGTTTTTTCCGTTTTGGTTATCGTCGTGTTTATTGTAGCTGTTGTATGAATCCGCTTTTCTTTAGTATGTTGTTATATGACATTTTTCTGTCGTTAAAAATGCCTTAAGGTGGATGAGTTGTCTGATTCCTAAACCTAATAGAAAAACACTTCCCTGTAACGAAACCATTAGCAAAATAATTTTACTTAAACTGCAGAAAATTTAGTTACAACTGCACTAAAACCATAACAAATAATTAAAATCCACAACAGAAATTAATAACTTGCAATAGCGCAATCAAAATCTCCCATTGCAACTGCAGAAACAAAACCACATGCACACTAAAAGGAAATTGCCTACAAACTAACATATTATACAAAGCTAAGGTAAACGCAGACAACATTACAATGTACTACATTGGCACCACAGAAGCAATATTCGAGTAAAGAAAATACACCCCCTCATTCTCAAACCTCTCATTCTACGACAGACAATTTTCCATCAGCACCACATTAACCGCATACATATGACAGCTACATGATACGAAAAATTAGCTAGGAAATCAAAAAATCAGAACCTGCCTACAATAACATATTAAAGAGATGTCTAGTTTTTTTTTCTACACGAAAAAATGGCGATAATCTCCCACACTCAATAAAAGGAATTATTTAACCATAGATCGGAAAAAAATTTCAAAACGCAAACACGAAAATAAATTTCTGCTATCACAGTTCGTACCAAACAATCACAAATAATTTCTCCTACAACATATTAAATCTAATTCACCCCCACCGTTACCTTGATATTCGGAAAGTCCCTCATCGAAAATTTAAAGAGAAATTTGGTGCCCACTAAAATGTATGTTACATTGATATAACTAAATCTAAATGAGTAGTTATACATATTTTCATTATTTATATACCAAATATTGACTTCATATGTGTTGTTTTTATCACGTTTCGACAGTTGTCGCCTTTCTCATGTATTTGCCGATTCGAAATATAGCAAATAAGACGTAGTTTATTCCTGAGAATAATATGGAACACGGTTGAAAACACAGACTAATGTAATAAAGGGTTTATTTGTTAACCCCTCAGTATTTACCAGAGAGCTCCCCACAAAGTGGCATGTGACACAAGATGGGATGTGTAATAAGAAGGGATTTGTAATAAGGCTGATTTTTAACTTGCGTCTATTACGAATACGTACGCTCGGGCAAAAATCCTCCGTATACCCCGCACACTTGGGTTCGGGTGGCTGTCTGTCCGTATGCAGAGGCTCGTCTGAGTTCCGCTCTGCCCGAAATCAGAGAGTCAACAAGCAGAGTTAACTGTAGTTGTTAACTCTGTCCGCTCAGTCTTGTCCATCTTTTGGGGGGTGTTCAGCTACTTCACAACAGTAACCTATAGGGCATTCAGAATAGAATATTTTATTTAATTTTCGGTAGTAGACCGTCCTCATTCCATTGTCTGTATCAAGTAAAGCCTAATCTAGGTATTCCCGATCGACAAATATCTGATGAAGAGCGGGGGACTAAATGCTTGAAACATTGTAATAATACCATAAAAGAGGAGAAAAAATAGGCCGCATGTAATAAGTGTATACAAGTTTTGATTTATATCCTCATAGATTTTACTTTCTTTAATATGTTTTTACAACCGGCGTGATTGGATTTAATTTGTTTAATGCCAGTGAATTAAACACATCACACAGAAGTTATTTTCTTATTGTGTTTTACAAGTTTGCATTATCGGTTTAGGATATGAACAGATGTCTTTCTTGGTTCAACAGATTGTTATCTGGGATTTATTTGACATTTTATCAATTTTCTCTTTTACATAATAGTACGGAATGAGTTATTTTGGGAACACGTGTTGCTGCTCATTCTGAACATTTCTGATTGTGTCTACAATAATATACTCGATTCTTTCCCTTCTCATTTATTACTATTATTCTAAAGGATATATTTTATTCATCGCTATATTGGAAGGATATTTTTGTCATATTTTCATTTATGTCTATCGTTGTAGAGGATTTTCATATATCGCTGTGTATATACAGGATATATTTTCCTCTATTTTGGGATGGTGTAGTTCTAAAATATCACTTTTGCTATTTGTTGAAACTTGACTAATGCATGGAATAATAATGAAACACAAAATGCACTTAGAACAAAATGTATTGAAACAAGAAAATGTACACAATATTTACATATAGTCTTTTGTATATTCCTGGAAAGACCGTTCTTGGAGAATGTGTTGACTGAGTCGCAGTCGGGCAGAGTCTCTGGTTGAATCTCTTGATTCCTGTATTTATCAATCCACCCACGAGGATCGTATGTGGCACAAGGCTGTTTTAATGTGGGTATCCCCGAGCCCGTAGGCTTGGCCAAAAATATGGCCTTTCTGAACCCGCCTAGACGGGTTCAGGCCCTGTCAACCTCCCCGGACGAAACCTTGCCCTTCGGCAAAGCCATGTCCGGGTTCCCCTCTCCCCTCTCTGCCCGGTACCAACCATATTTATATGGTCGATACTCCACTATGCAAATTAGGTGGATCCTACCACAACACTATTTTAAAATATTTGCGCTTCAATCTTTCTAATTATTTTAGTTCAGATTTTGTATAGCGTATTGTAACATGAAAGACGAATTAAACCAATCATCTTCAGTGAGTCCTGCAAACATTTAGGGTCTATGAGTACTACACATACTGGAACCGTAGCAGGAGTTGTGTATCTTGGGCAAGATATTTCAACACTCTCCAAACTTCTCAGAATTCAGAGTTTTCCTTCTAGACAGGTTGCAAAAACTCTATAGAATGCAGTCTATCCTCCTATAGACCCAGAACTGGGGCAAGGAGAAAAATCATATATTTCCTAAAGGTGTTTGGACGTATGTCAATATGATGACTGGAATTAGATTTTCATTCCGAGTCACTATCCACTTCAAAACCGCCAAATAATACACACATATTAAACATCTTTATAGTTGTATTATTTTCACCCTTTCTCTGTACAAGTTCTATCGCCTAGATTTGTATATAATTATGGAAAGTTATTAGAATTATAGTTATTTCGTTTGATATGTTATTATGTTAAGTTAGATTTGGAATTCTTCAAGTGAATGATATTTTTTTTTGAGACTTCAACATTTAAAGAAAAGAAAATAAGAATAAAAAAGGAATGAAAAGAAAGACCAAACAAATAAGTTAGTTAAAAGTGGAGGTAGAGAAAGAACAAGTCGCAGGACGAGCCAATATAATAAATCGTTTGTTTTTTTTTGTTTGTATATATATATGTGTGTGTGTGCGCGCGTTTGTATATATATATATATATATATATATATATATATATATATATATATATATATATATATATATATATATATATGTATAGAGGTGTATGTATATATAGATGTATGTATATTTGTGTGTATATTTATTAGTTTGTTATCTTCTATTCTTCAAAAAAAAAAACATTCTTGGCCGCATGTAGGAGGATCACTACAACCATACATACCTAATTTATAACTTCGAATAGCCCAAGTGAAGTCTTGATTTGTTGTTGTCTACTGGAGCAACTTATATAATTCACGTCCTAAAGCTAGTGGCAAATTTTTGTTCTAGGTGCCGGCCGGATACTGATCATATTCGGTCGGGTCGCCCATCGAAGAAGTCTGTTGTTTATTTAGACCCGAAACTTCTAGTGACATGGGAGCAACAACACTGACGACGCATCTAGATTTGGCATTTAAAGGTGTATTTTAATAATAATAATCCCATTATAATGTTCAAGAAATTACTGATGTAATATGTTTTTACTTTACATTTAAGACCTTACACAGTACTTCGTAAAAATCAACAGAAATTGTGATAAGACAATATTAATAATATCGTTTTCATAATGCTTCTAATAACCATGTTACCATGAATAACAGAATTTACATTATTCTCCAGGGAAAAAAAGTACACTTTGAATATTCTCATTAATCTGAATAGATATAATTGAATATAATGATTCCTAATTAGTAGGCAGCTAAATAAAACAAAATACTAAAAAAAATATACTAAATAAAAATGAACAAAAGCTAGAGAAACCTAGATGATATAAGAAAGGTTTTTTTTTTAAATTCTCGGTATTGTTCAAGAGATGATAAACGATTTTTGGAGATTTATCACATTTTTAGGAGAGCATATAAGGCTGATCTTTATTAGGTGTTCGCAGAATGATATTAATGTCAGAAATGTTAACATTTCAATGCATTTGAACCTGTTATAAGTTATAAATGTTAAACTCTTTCCTATATATTCTCTAAGAAGAATGATACAAATGAGCAATAATATATGTAACAAAATATATGTAGGCAGTGAGGAATCAAATAAGCTAGATTCAACTGAATATACAAGTGCGTTTTTCTTGATATCTTGTATTTTCATATTTTCATCAGTTTAGTAATTATAATTGAGGCTGGAATAAAAGTCTGAATAAAATGCCCGGCATATTTCTGGAAATTGGAAAGTAAAATAAAAAATTTAAGTAAAAATCTGGCCATTTTAATTTTATACTACTTGATTCTCGCGCACGCGCACACACACAAATACACACACCAATATAATATTATTTAAATATTTTTTTTATTATAATGGATTACAATGAAATCATGATTTTATTGTAATCTAATATAATAAGATAATTTTAATAATATTATATTTTTCTCTGAGTTTATATTGAGCACTTTTAAAAAAGTAAATGCAAAAAACTGTGGATTCTAACTCCATCTCTTATTCCTCATTCTTAACACACACACCTATATATATATATATATATATATATATATATATATATATATATATACGTATGTATATGTAGGATTTGCATAAGTATATATGTTGCATATATATGAAAAAAATCTTTAATATTACCTTCAAATATTACTCCATCTTAATTCGAAACCTAAACTTTAAGTAAGAAAGATTACCCATCTAAAAATAATTACAAATTACATTCATAAATTTGATTCAAACTGATAAAGATGTTACCTTAACTGTCTTTTACAATATTAAAAGAGTACTATTGGTCGGGAAAACAAACTAAAATTAAAACTAATTAAACTAATTACAAACTAAAATTAAAACTAATTAAACTGATTAAAACTTTTTTAATATTTTCTTTATGAATGTGTTAATAAATACAGTATTTAACTTATATTAAATCCCTAAATTATTTGTAAAAAAGTTAAATATTAATAATAATAATAATAATAATAATAATAATAATAATTTCTAGCAAGCATCAAATTAATTTCTTCGGGGTTTGTCTGACATCTAAATTACTATCAAACATTAAAATCTATTTTTTACTTAAATTGCTAAAACTTACCAACCATCTCGTAAATATGTAAAAACCATTTACAGACTATTTCTCTGTACTTCCCACCCCCTCTTCTTTCTTTTTCTTTTTTCTTTTCTCTCTTCTCCCCTCCCATTTCAATATATCACTTCCGTTAAGCTAAGCGTTTAAATAGGTCAAGGTCGCTTCTCCTCCCCCAATACTAAGTGTGATTGAGAGAAATATTAAATTAAACCCTCCCTAAACTCTTCCACGTCTCTCTCTAATTACCCCTTATTACACTCTCTATTAAATTACAAAAACTTACACTACCCATCAATTTTCATTTCATTTTTCGTTTCAATTTTGGAAGTGCTATCTGATGATCCGGAGTCCTTTAAAAGGGCTCTGGAGAAATAAATTATTATAATAGAACCTTAAAGTGGTCTGTTTTTCTTTAATATATATATATATATATATATATATATATATATATATATATATATATATATATATATGAGAAAGAGAGAGTGATGGCATACATGTGTATACATTTAATATATTAGTGAGAGTATACCTATACACAAAATTAGATGTATATCGGCATACTCACATATGTATCAAAACTGGCAAATATAGATAACGTTGGCGAAAATTCTACTAATATTTAAATGCGTGAGATAATTATGCAAGATTGTGAGGTTTAAAATATTTTATCATACTTGGGTTAATATCTCTGCAAACATGGCATACTGATAATAACAGAGTCGACATCAGAAAAATGATGAGAGAGCATGCAAGGAATCTTCACATAAAGGCATTAATGAGAGATAAGTAGCTTCAACCGGGACAGAACCTAATTTTGTTCGGTTGTAAATGGCTTAATTTGAACAGGGCTTCGAATTTTCAAACATTTTAAAATATTTACCCAACACTGCATATTATACGCTTATCCCAGCATGCTTACTATATTCGCATATATATATATATATATATATATATATATATATATATATATATATATATATATGAAGAAAAATATACGGAAAAAACAAACAAAAATACTAATATGCAATTATGCTGTTTTAATGTTAATATAATGTCAACATCGGACGTTTCGGTCTAGTAAACTATCTTCAGGACATATTCATTAGGATTTTTGTTTGTTTTTTTCCGTATATTTTTCTTCATACTGTCGGATCTATATCCATATATTTCCTTACATACATCCATATATATATATATATATATATATATATATATATATATATATATATATATATATATATATATAGAGAGAGAGAGAGAGAGAGAGAGAGAGACGGGGCTTTAAATCAACCAAAGAAAAGTTTCAAGCAAAACTGAAGGAAAGAGATGGTGGGAGGCTGGTGGACAGCAAAGCATAAAACTTTGCTGAAATTTGCTGACAGATGTCTTTCTACCAAAATTTTAAGGGTGCTTTTGGTCCCATTTCCAGCGGTCTATCACTAATCTTTTCTTCTGGTAACACTCTTTTGACAGACAAAAGCCACATTATCAAACATTGGGCAGAAAACTTCTCCCCGGTCGTAAATTAGGATTTGTCTGTTGATGCTGAAGTCATAAACAATATTCCCCAGGGGCCTGTTGCACAAAGCCTTTCTGCTAACCTTTTAACCTGCAAGTTCAAAAAGTCCATCAAACAGTTTTCAAATGGAAAAGTCCCCAGCGAAGATAGAATTCCAGCTGGAATATACAAATGTGGCACCATAATTTTGCTACGCAAAATTTGTGAATTTTTCAACCTTGTGTGTGCAAAAGGGAGAAGTGCCACAGCAATATAAGGATACTTCATTTGTCCATTTGTATAAGCGCAAAGGTAGCATGCGTGAATGTGACAAGTGTAGAGGAATATCTCTTCTTTCGTTTGCTTGCAAAATCCTTACTCGTATCATCCAGAATAGAAATAATGAATTTGTCATCAAATCGGCATTACCAGAGACCCAGTGTGGTTTTCATCCGCTAGAGGAACTGTGGCTTTGATTTTTTTTTTTTATCTCTGACAGGATCAGGAGAAGTCATGAGAACAAAGCAAGGATTTATTTGTTGTTTTTGTAGACTACACAAAGGCTTTCGATAATGTATCTCGAAATGCTGTTTGGAAAGTTTTGTCAAACTTATTTGATCCAGAAAAAAATACTTCTCATTATTGTTAGACATTTTCATGACGGTCGTCTTCGAGTATAGAATCCAGAGGTTGGCAGTGAATATTTCGGAGACAGTAGGAAAGCGTAGTTCAGGTTCGCAGTGGATATCTTAGCAGAGCGTAGTTCTTCCTTCTGTCATCTTCGCCTGTCAAGTTAGCGCTGGTCCTTCCGGTAGGTTAAACAAAGATGGCCGCCTTTATACACGACGAATACAATATTCTGCGGCTTCTGATTGGTTAAGCTTCTATTGGTAGACTATAAAGGAAGTTGAGTCATTTGGATTGTCTCACTAGTTATATATATATATATATATATATATATATATATATATATATATACAAAAAAAAACCGTAACAATTATTACCTGCTTTCACGGAGGAATGAAAGCTTTTGTGAGGTCGGGAATTGAGCAATTGAGCGCCTTTTTCGTTTCCAACAGCACAGAGTAAGGTTGCCTTCTTGCCCCTCTTTTCTTTACACTTTTATTTTCTGCTATGCTTTAAAAAGCATTCTCTGACTTAAGTGAAGGAGTCAAGATTGAAGTTAGAAAAAGTTGTGGTCTATACAATCAGCAATATTTTAAAGCACAATCGAAACTTGGTCTGCAGCTGCTACGCGATTTTCTCTTTGCAGATGATGATGCTCTATTAGGACAGAGACTAGAAAACATTCAAACTATCATTGATAAATTCTCTGACACAGCGAAAGCGTTTGGACTCACTATCAACATAAAGAAGAGTGAACTAATATACCAGTAAGTACTAGGCAATTCATCTCTCAAAAATCCTACCGTATTCCTTACGGCAATAAAACCTCTTGAAGCGTTGACATATCTTGGATCAACAGTCTCTTCTGATAGAAACATGGACAGAGAAATCCAATCAAGAAAAGAGAAGCACAACATTCAGTAAACTTAAACATAAGTTATGGAACACCAAAGATGTGTCTCTCAGAGTAAAGATCGATATATACAGATTAGTCGTTTTGTAAACCTTCTCTATGGTGCAGAAACTTGTACTCCGTACCGCAAGCACATTAATCAAATTGGCGCCTTTCACATATGCCGTCTGCGACATAAAATGGGACGACGAGATCAAGAATAATGCAGTATTGTAGAAATGTAACAACATCACAGACACTGAAACCATTCTTGCAAAAGTACATTTTGGTGGGCTTCTCATGTTTAGAGAATGAATGAGCATAGTCTTCCAAAAAAAAAAAAAAAAAAGGTGCTGTATGAACAGCTACCAAACTCCAAGCTGCCAGTTGGATGTACACTCTTAGGCTACAAAGACGAACTTGAAACGTCTCAACTTTGATCTGAAAACCTGAGAAGCCCAAGCATCAAACGGAAATGAGTAGCGCAAGACATGTTACATTAAGTTAAAGAGTTTTAAAGACAGTAGACTGAAGCGCCGTGATCAGCTACGCCAAGTTCTGAAGCAGAGATGCCATCAAAAACCTGCTTTAACAGATTTCATCTGTCATCGTGGCTTTGTTGCCGGCAGAAAGGCTGGGCTAGTATGAGACTAATAAAAATGACATATGTCTTTCCCTTACCTGCTTTTTCTTCACAGTTACCCCTGCTAGCATGTATAAGTGTAAAATGAAAGGCACCATCCAATGCTGAACCACATTTATCTTTCTCAATAGGAGAGTCCACTATGCATATATATATATATATATATATATATATATATTATGAAATGAGCGGGGTATTCGACTGAATACGAAAATTCGGGTTTACCGAGCTGTTTTCCTTCCATCCTTTTGTATGGCTCAGAGTCATGGACTCCATACAGTTACCATATACGCCCGCTAGATGTTTTCCATAAAAGCTGTCTGCGTGCAATCTGTGGAGTTAAGCTTCAAGATAGGACATCTAACGTAGACCTGTTTAACAGGTGTAATATTGGAGGAATCGAGACTTTTATCATACAGTCTCAGTTACGGTGGACTGGTCAGGTCTTGAGAATGTCTGATGACAGGATACCCAAGATCCTAATGTACAGCCAGTTAGATCAAGGCTACAGGAATGTAGGACGCCCATGGCTAAGATACAAAGACAAGCTGAAAAGCAACTTGTCAGCAGTTAATATACCGCATAACACCCTTAGCCTTGGAGCGGGTAGAATGGAGATCAACGTGTTTCAGTGAACTCTGTTACAGTTTTTTGTGTATATAATGTAACTAGTGGGACAATTCAAATGCCTTGACTCACTTTATAGTCTACAAATAGAAGGTTAACCAATCAGAAGCCACAGAACATTCTATCCATCGTGTATAAAGGCGGCCATTTTTGTTTTCCAACCCGAATGACGAGTGCTAACTTGTCAGGCGAAGATGAACAGAAGGAAGTACTACGCTCTGCTACTTTGCTGCGATATCCACTGCTAACCTGAACTATGCTTTCCTACTGTCTCCGAAATATTCACTGCTAACCTCTGGATTCTATACCCGTCAAAATGTCTAACAAACTCAGCAATTTTCAATCTGCTTGTCTGAATAATCTTCAATAAGCGAGAGCAAGATATAGAAGGTCAGCCAATCTAACAGAGATCACATCACACAATCCTCACACTTGCTCCATATGTGGCTTCGTTTGTAAATCACTAGCGGGTCTTAAATGCGACTTAAATTATCGCACAAAATTTCATAGCTGAATCAATAAGCTGTCAGATCTTCATACGTCCAAACCGATGGGAGAGTGCATTATATATATATATATATATATATATATATATATATATATATATATATATATATAATTATATGTGTGTGTGTGCGTGCGTGTGCGTGCGTTTTAAAAAATACAGGTGCAGCTAGAAATAAACAGCCAGTTGAACGTTTTCAAATCAGAAATTAAGGATGTCTGTTAAAAAAATATGAGAGTGGCATCCTAGAAATAGATAATTGTACAGAAGAAAACTGGTGGGGAAAATTAAAGTGTCTTATAGAAAACAAATTCTGAGTAAGTTGGGTTGATAAAAGGAAATTATTTAATCGCGCCTGCACTTGCACTTAATAAATAAGATAATTAGCTGCGTATATTAAGTAAAAGAATGCCTAATAAAAATATCTGTGCCATTCTTAATTTTAAACTGCTAACGAAATGAAAAGCATAGCTGTAATTATTATACAGTGTAACCCGGATATAAGAGATTTGTCGGGACCGGAGAGGAAGTCTCTTATATCCTGGTTTGGTCTGTTATATATAAATTAACACAGGCTCTAATTTGGGACCAGATAAAATCTCTCTTATATCCGGGTTTCTCTTATATCCGGGTTTGGTCTATTATATATACATTAACACAGGCTCTAATATGTGACCAGAGAAAATCACTCTTATATCCAGGTTTCTCTTATATACGGGTCTTTCATATCCGGGTTACACTGTATATAATTGTATATTTAGGAAAAGATTACAATGTTTCAAGGAAAAATTTTCCAAAAGTCTCCTTGAAGGTAAGAACAGTGTCCCCTGCAGGTGGTCGGACCCCCTCCAGAACTGTTCAATTACCGAGTAGATGCTTGTCCATTCCCGTATGAACGATATGTATTTGCATATAGAATCTACATAACAGAATAATGGTAGATATTAAATAAAATTCACCAAAATATCTCGTTTCTCAAGAAGTTGATATGGAACTATAATACAGAGGACGAAGCATTGAAAATAAAGTTGACTCGCAATAAAAATAGAATATACTTTCAAAAGTATTACTATTCTTGGATTTGGACTTAATAATTAGGAATCTTCTTGGAAGACTAAGTAGAGTTCCAAATAAAAAAAAACAAACTACGTTTTGATAGTGTTATGGGACCTTATCCATGAGAACATAATGGACTATTCCATACGTAATAAATATTGCGCCTCAAGAGGAAGCAGGGAGTTCAGTTCGAAGTCGGGCGACCGGCTGATCGGTTGAACTCTCTACCTACGGGCGGGGAGGAACCCGAAGGAGGCTACGCCGAAGGGCAGAGTCTCTTTCGGGGTGGTAGACCGACTCTGAAAACATTTATACGGGTTCAAACCCCACTTTAAACCAGCCTTGTGCCACATGATGCCCTCGTGGGAGGGGGACTAAATACCGTTCAGTCCGAAGTCGGGCGACCGGCGGACCGGCGGACCGGCTGATCTGTTGAACTCTCTGCCTTCGGGCGGGGAGGAACCGGAACGAGGCTACGCCGAAGGGCGGAGTCTCTTTCGGGGAGGTAAACCGTCCCTGAACCCGTTTATACGGGTTCAAAGGGCATATTTTTGGCTGAGCCCACGGGCTTGGAGATCCCACATTAAACCGTCCTTGTGCCACATGATGCCCACGTTGTGGGGTGACTAAATACCGTTCAGTCCGAAGTCGGGCGACCGGCTGACCGGCTGATCGGTTGATCTCTCTGCCTTCGGGCGGGGAGGAACCGGAACGAGGCTACATATATCTGTGTTATTCCAGACCTGTGTTCGAGTTCTTCTTTATTGGTTCTACCTTGGACTATCACCGTGGTACAAGGAACCGGACCATAACAGATAGTTATCTCATTTAATAATTATAATGTCTTTATTATTTAGTCGGAGTTATGTTTATTTAATATTTTTTGTTTATATGTTCACTTCTATTGTTAAAATTCATGAATAAAATAATTGTTTTCATGTGTTTTATAATGTGGTAAATGATAAATGTGTCATTGAAGTTGTTTCTTATATATTTATAAACTTGTAAATATAAAATTATTCTTTTTAAATAAACTAATAAAATACAGTTTAATTATTTTGTTTTGATTCTCCAGAAAATGTGAATGCATAATTCCCGTTTCAAATGGTTGGGTTTTACGAAAATTCTAAAACTTTTTAAAACAATAAAACTTGCTGAGGTTATAGACAATTATAAATCTATCAAGAGTAAAAGATAATTTAATAGTATCGGTTACACAGTTTTTTTTTTCTCAGGTAAGAAATTTAAGCATTGCCTTAAATGTTTAGAAACACATTTTTACATTGTAAAACATATCCCAATGACCGAGGGAGCGACCACCTACCAGTTACATTAAATTAAAATAAAATTAATAAAATTAATAAAAAAAAAAAAAATCGACTATAGCACTACCAGAATTAATTTATGAGAATCCCGAGTGACACAATTTGAAACGCATTAGTCGCTCACCTTAATGGGGTTCTCCATAACTTTGCTTTTAATGATTCATTTAAGCAAGAGAAAGTATTCTTCTTTTAGGACTTTGACGCTCATTCTTCTCCAAAACCTACTGTCCATTTTATCTCTTAGCATATCTTGTCATCGCTGAACAACGCTGTTCCGTCATCCATTTTCTTAAACTTCCTAAGTTATTCGTTGTTTTCCTCTGTGAATCTTGCCGTCATTATTATCATGTGAGTATCAAATTTTCCAATAACTATTTCTTCATTATGAGAGCTAAAAAGTTAAATTGTAACTTCCACATGTTAATTATTAAGTAAAAGTGTTATTTTTTTCCATTTTCCATTTTCTCTTTCGTCGTTGCTCACATGTTATTCTCAACATCCTACCATTGAACCACATTTTTCAGGATTCTGTATCCATTATTATTTATAATTCTCTGTTCTTGAATCGAGCTCTCTTTGGACTTTTATCATCCTTGTAAATATCCCTAGTAATCATCAAGTGATATATATATATATATATATATATATATATATATATATATATATACTTACTAGCAGCATGGCCCGGCGTTGCTCGTGCTTGATTTAAAAATCGTACGACTCATAGAGCAATTTTTCTTTGCCCTTCCTTGCATTCAAAGGAGTGTCCTTTGCTGTGATGATGTTGCTACATGCCTTACTTCTTGCCTATCTCACGCTGCGAATTTTTTCTAAGCTCTACACTAAATATTAAATCCGTTATGAAAAAAGAACTAAACAAAATGAACACAAAACGATCAGCTTTAAAAAAAAGGACTCGTAACTGGAAAAACCGAATTAAAAAAGAATGTTAACAACAAATACTTTTTCACAACGAAACCCAGTTCTGCAGAATCAGAATCAACGTTGAGTTTAAGCAAGCGAATGAGCCAATTGGAGTAAAGTGCCATGCAGATTTAAATTTTTCCCACTTGTGACGAATGCAGCTATCGATTTTTTTTGCATGCTAGCATGCTAGTTAACATTCGTGTCAGTCAGCTGTTGGATCCCACGCTGGCCAATAGAATCGTCCTGCCTATTCGTAGCAGCCAGCTATAGGCTCTCACTCTGGCCAGTAGAAAATGGCCGCAAACTACATAAAAACTGCTGTAGAAGCATGAAAAAAATCGATTATTTCCACTATCGATGGGAGTTGGGAAATGCAAAGTCGGTCTTGGCCTTTCCGCTAACTTGGAGCATGAGCATGTAAATTTTGGTGCAAATCCGTCGAAAATCACAGCCGTGCATTCGTTACACACACACACACACACACACACACAAACGCACACACACACACACACACACAAACACGCACACACACCCTGCCTTTTATAGATAGAGATACATATTAAATATAAAAATAAAAATATAATTTATCATTCCAACAACTGTCCTTGGTATATACAGAAAATTGATGTTAATTAATATTTCCTCTTCCCCACGTATATAGTGCCACCAATAAAAACATCAATTCGGCGTCCTCATTGTAGACAACGAAAAGCAGACATGTATTTATGATCATCGAAATTTAATGGCGTATTTACATTTTTGACAGCTACTGTTGTCATCTAATATGTCTTCTTAGATAGAGTGGATATGCTTAAATTATTTCCAGTAAAATGTTTTAAAGCTTTCCATATAGAAAGTTTCAATATTGAAATTTGAGCAACACAAATAAATAAAAGTTTCCCACAAATGAAATCGGATCGTTCATGGTGTGAGTAGCCCAGTTGAATGAATTTATTAACAATGGAGGTTTGTAAGGCAAATAGCTCACTTGAATCTGAGATAGCTGGAATTCGATAATCTCATTCAAAGCGGATTGTAATCCTATTACTCTAGCTGAAGATCTTTGGCAAGCATTAGAACGCAAAATTATCTCATAAGATGTCAGACGCCATTTAACCTTAATGCGCATTCCTTTATTTGGAAAGCCAGCGAGAGAAAAACATTAAAAAAACAAAACAAAATAGAAAACATGGAACATCTACAAGTAGAAAAAAAGAACAAAACATTTTGCTTTAATGTCTTGATTTGAATTATAAATTTAAAAAAAAATTAACCAAATAGGAAGTTGTACAAAATAATGAAACACATAATTAATTTATTAAAGGTGTTTATTTACATGTAGTTATTAAACAATCTGGTAACATTATGTATTTATTAATTGACTTAAGATAGAAGTTCATACATTTTATAGAAGAGATATTTATTGCAAGTAAATTGATTCCCCGTAGTGATTACAACGTATTTACAATTATATCGCCACCGGGGTAGGAATAACTGTAACAAAATATGTTTAATAAACATGTTATAATGAGATAAACATATGTAGAGAGTATTAACTGAGGAAATAAGTATAAACCTTACAATATTTATATATAAAAAAATGAGAAAAAACGAGACGTGGAAACAACAAAGCGATTATTTATGACCATGTTTGCCAAGTCTATGAATATAGAATACAGCGCAGTACGTAATCTGTTCAATAAAACAACGTTAAAGATTAATACTCACGAGTCAGACACACTACTGGATCTGACTATATCGCCCATACTACCAGCAGCTGTTCCGTAATTCTTCAGTCTACGATATCAGAGGTTGGCAGTGAATATTCGGAAAAAAACATGGCTGCCTTTATACACGTCGCATTGAATATTTTGAGCCTTCTGATTGGTTAACCCTTCTATTGGAGAACTATAAAATGAGTCAGCTCATTTTGGCTGACTCACTAGTACTACCCCAAAATTCCAACAATTATTTCTTATTATCTGTTATGTGTTGTTGGAAAGAGGAAAGACAGTAATACTGAATGAGCTTGGGATAAAACATAGATCGAATATGGATCGAAATTCATGAGATAAAAAATGAGTAAAGTGTCCAGATATTTGAGTTAGAAATTACAAGTGCTTTGTGTTTTCTTAACTGGAATTTTTGTTGAGCGCAAAGTGAAAAATTTTAATCGTAGGGATTGAAAAATGAAAAGGATTTGAAATTTTTTTTTTTACGTGTGTGTTCGCGACCTGTCAATGTCGACTGCCTGTCAGATAGTGAGAATTTCACGTGTTTTTGTATGGAGAGGAAAAAAGTGAGGTATTTGTTTGGTGCAAAAATAATGTCGTTTTATCACATATGTTACTTTTATATATGATTTCTGAATTAATTCATTGATATATATAGCCTTGGTATATATCATTTTGAAGCGCGTTTTTTGCTCTATCGAATCGTGTTATTTTTTCTACCGTTCTCAATCTCTTCATTCATTTTTTTTGCAGGCTTTTCGACAGCATGGACAAAATTCAAATCCGCACGATTTCCTTGTTCCAGTTCAAACTAGGCCGAAAAGCTGCTGAGACAGCTCGTGATATCAATGATGCGTTTGGCCCAGGAACCACTAACGAACGTGTGGCACAAAGGTGGTTCAAGAAATTTCGCAATGGTGACGAGAGCCTCGAAGATGAAGACGGACACGGCCGGCCGACTGTGGTTGATAACGAACATTTGAAAGCCTTAATTGAAGCCGATCCTCGGAAAAACCACATGAGAAGTTGCTGTTGAACTCGAGGTTGACCACCCAACAGTCGTTCGCCATTTAAAGCAAATAGGGAAGTCAAAAAAGTTGGATAAATGGGTGAACGATGATCAAAAAAAAAAATCGTCAAAAAACGACATTAATTTTGCACCAAACCTAATAGATTCTTATTGATTTAGAAATAGTTAATTATGGATAATTATAATTATTGTAATTATTTTTGACACTGAAATTAGATTTTTCATGTTTTCTGGACAAATAAGAGTGACAGTATAATTATTTTTTTTTTTAATCTATTTATTTCTTTATGTACACGACACACAGACATAAATCTTGGACAATATAGAAAATAGCCTATAAGATTATTTCTTTCAAAGAAAAAAGGTTTCAGAAAAAAAAATCAGTTTATTACTGAATTATATATTGTCTTGGTCAAAAGACCACCGAATATGTTCTTTAAAAACCAAAAATATCATCTATATCTATAATGCTCAAAATGTGTGTGTATGTATGTGTGTATGTATGTGTATGTGTATGTATGTGTGTATGTGTGTGTGTATGTGTGTGTGTATGTATATGTGTGTGATCGGATGTTGTTTATCCCTTTCCACAGTTTTCATTTGATTTCACTGATTTTTTTTGTTTGACATAATAAATTAGTACCCGATTTTGTGTCCAATTTTTTTGGCGAAAATTGCTTTTCACTACTTTCTGTCCTATTTAACATATGTGTATGTGTGTATGTATGTGTGTATGTATATATATGTAGGTGTGTATGTGTCTGCATATGTGTGTATATATATTTTTATTATAAATATGTAATGAAGTAGTTATATGTTCGTAGTATAGATGGATGTATATATATATATATATATATATATATATATATATATAGAGAGAGAGAGAGAGAGGGAGGTGTATTTAAAATACGATTCGGTGTATTTGACAATATGATAACGTGTTTACGCTTTGGCATATATAATATTACCTGATTTACATGTGTACGTATATCTGAGTGAATACATGTATGGGCCATATCTTATAGTAACGTCTGCAAAGCAACTTCGTTGGCCATGTCTTTAAACGCAGCAATTCCACTGAGATCACTTTAATTTACAATTGTACCTTGAAAAGTTAGCTGAAAATTTTAAAACTTTTACAATGAAGAAAAGATTACCGGCTTACTTATTTCTTAATGCTATATTAGTAATTAACAGAAAAGCGAGCCTGAGTATATCGCTTTGTAATTGAAAATGGTCATGGTGAAGTTCTGTGTTGTCTTTCTTTTTTCGAATGTGTTCACGCTATTTCATAATCAGTTTTTGTTGATATGGTCATGTATAATATAAATATGCATGTGTTTTATGACTGTTAAAAAATCTATATTTATAAAAGATGTGTTCTCAATATCGGAGTTTGCGCGGACATGCACTCACACGACTATGAAAAAGTAGATATGTAAGGCAAGTAGAAATTTATAATTTAACGCCTATTATATATGAATAATACATACATAATGCTATATAAAAAATCTACCCAACACTATACGGACCTATCTGTACTTCCCTCGACGTATTATGTTTCTGTTTTTATTAGGTTGGTGCAAAAATAATGACGTAATAATGTCGTTTTTTGACGTTAAAAAATACGTCAAAAAACGACATTATTACGTCATTATTTTTGCACCAACCTAATACATATATACGCTTGGTGTAAAAATAATGACGTAATAATGTCGTTTTTTGACGTATTTCTTAACGTCAAAAAACGACATTATTACGTCATTATTCTTGCACCGTCCTAATACATATACGTAAATACATATACGCTTTTTATAGCCCCGTTTATACAACACGTCTTAAATATTTTCTTTGAGTTGGATTCATTTTTTTTCTGTATATCTTTGACATTGATTTTAATGTTTAATATTATATCCCCTTCCTTTGTAATACTTTTTTTTTTCATTCATTTCAAGGCTAAAAGAATTTTCATGTTTTCCCCAGTTCGAATTTTTTCTCGTAGATTTAAAAAAAAAAAATATCGAATCGAAATGCTTGCCAATATCACTAATGGAAGTTGACAACAAAAAAACAGTTACTTACGAAAGATGAGTAATGAATAATAGGAACAAAAAAACAGGAAAAACAAAAACAAAGGTTTGTATATAACATGGGCGAAATAAATAATATTTCTATAAATATCTACGCTCGTATTTACGCAATTTTTTAAATGTTATTTGTATTGATTTTTTGATTTATTTTATCATAGGATTTTTATAAATTTTGAAAATACTGAAAGGGGAACTCACTTGCGTGACAACTATGTATATTCTATCCATATGTATTTGTTCGTGAGTTAACATTTATATTTCCTGGCTCACGGCAACAAGATGAATGTAGTGATATACTGTTAAGGCCCGGGTTAGGACCAAGGAAGAACAACACGAAAACAAGAGTAGAAATAACGAAGGTATATTACACGAAATAATAATACAAGATGTGGAAGGTGTTAGTATGACTGTCAGTCTGGTTTGGAGTGAACTACTATTGGCCTGACTCGATTCGTACCTCTCTTTTGAGAGGGGTATTATACATAGTGTTAGGAAGAGTTCATTCTGTAGTTATAGGAAAAGACCCATGACACTTTCTTTCTTTCTTTGCTTCTTTCTTTCTTTCTTTCTTTCTTTCTTTCTGTTATGGTCCAGGTTAGGACGAAGGAAGAACAACACGAACACAACAGTAGAAATAACGAAGGTATATTGCACGAAATAATAATACAAGATGTGGAAGGTGTTAGTATGACTGTCAGTCTGGTTTGGAGTGAACTACTATCGGCTCGACTCGATTTGGTATCTAGCCACCCACCACGAGGGTTGAATATGGTACAAGGCCGAGTTTTACATGGGTTTCCCGAGCCAGTAGGCTTGGCCAAAAAATACCCGTAGAACCCGTATAAACGGGACTGGGTTGGTCAACCTACTCGAACGAGTCTCTGTCCTTCGGCGGAGCCTCGTCTGGGTTCCTCTCTGTTCAGAGGCAGAGAGTTCGACCGTCAGGCCGAGAAGCTCGGCATGATTCGGTATCTAGCCACCCTCCCACGAGGGTTGAACGTGGCACAAGGCCGAGTTTAACGTGGGTTTCTTGAGCCCGTAGGCTCGGCCAAAAAATGCCCGTAGAACCCGTATAAACGGAAGTGGGTTGGTCAACCTCCCCGAACGAGCCTCGTCCAGGTTCCTCTCTGCTTAGAGGCAGAGAGTTCGACCGTCAAGCTCGGCTTGATTCGTCCCTCTCTCTTGATAGGCGTAGTATACATAGTGTTAGGAAGAGTTCGTTCTGTAGTTATAGGTAAGGACCCATGACATATATACATTGTGATTAAACTTTAGCAGTTATTATATTAGTAGCTATAATAAGTTATTAAATTCGGAAAAAGGGCATAATACTGAAACAATTGTGCTCTTTACGGGAACCAATTCTCTATCGACTTGTGACATTGACGTTAAAATAAAATATCTGTAATTGCGCACAGTGCCACAGCTAAGAGGCAGATGGGTTTATTAACTAGAAATATTTTGTGCCAGTTTGTCAAATATGGCTTCAGGAAAAATGCATATAATATGTTCAAAGATATTGCATGAAAAGATCAGAACTGCTAAAGAAATCAAAAGATATTATACAGGCGGGAAAATATGACATATTAAATAAGTAACGTTTCTGCCGTCGAAAGAGTTTATAGCCGTCAAATCATGGAATAATATATTTCGATGATACTTTGGTTTTTATCTAAAAGGTAAATTGTCTACACCGTACAAATTTTATTTCTGGAATGATATCTGCATATTGTAATACATATATAACAGAAATAATATTTAATTAACATATTTAAAAAAAAAATATTTATATTACAGCGATAAACGACATGTACATCGGCTAAAATATTTACTCGGTACAGATTTTAATTTTGAATGATGTAGACATATATATATATATATATATATATATATATATATATATATATATATATATATATATATATGAATAAAATGACAATAGGAAAACTGGTAATTGCTGACGCGTTTCGTCTAATGTGGACTTTATCAAAGCAAAATACGAAAATGAAATTAAAATTTTAATTTATTTTATTCATAAATATAGTCTTCTCTACTGGTTAAATCGGAGAAATTTTCATATATATATATATATATATATATATATATATATATATATATATATATATATATATGTGCATGTTTCATTACATAATATAGATAAGTTTTGTATTTTTATTTTAAGTAAATTCCTTTCATATTGTCTGATAAGCTTAATCACATTATTGTTGAAAAACGAAAGGAAAACACCATATTGATATATGTTTAAATGTAATCGAAGATTTCGGCTTTCATATGCCATTATCAAAGATGACAATTTCAATAAATCAAACACAAGGGCGAAACTACAATGGTCCCCCCCCTTGTTGCATGATATATATATATATATATATATATATATCGAGAAAATGTAATTAAAATAATTATTTTCTATTAATAATATTCTAGCGATAAAAAATAATTAAATCAAACACACGGGCGAAACAACAATGATAGTCCGCCTTTGTTGCATGAAATATATACATATATATATATATATATATATATATATATATATATATATATATATATATATATGTTTGTGTATGTGTGTATGTGTGTGTATGTGTTTATATATATATATATATATATGTATATATATATATATATATAACATATAAGCAAATATAAGGATATAGATCCAACAGTATGAAGAAAAATATACCGAAAAAACAAACAAAAATCCTTATATGCAATTATGCTGTTTTAATGTTAATATTATGTCAACGTCGGACGTTTCGGTCTAATAAACCATCTTCAGGACATATTCATAAAATATAATTAACATTATCAATTCAACATGACAAAGACGATGGACATTATGTTCTTATGTCCATCGTCTTTGTTACTCAAAGGAATCACCGTGGTACAAGGAACCGGACCATAGCAATATATATATATATATATATATATATATATATATATATATATATATATATATATATATATAAGTGTATGTTTCCCTCTCTGAGTGTGTAATGTAATGGAAGAATACAATTCATTACTTTTCTAGATATCAAGCTATACCACATTAATAAGAGTTCTAAAACCTGATGTAAAACGATCTAATATATATCTATTCTCGTCATAACAATAGAATAAAAGCCAGTATAATCATCGGATTCTACTTAAGATCATGCAGAACTTGCAGCCCTTAGTATTTACATGAAGACGAGAAATACATTGAAAACTCTTTCAAGCTTCTTCACTAAACTAATTATTTTATATTCAATGCGAAACAAAAGGCTCATAAAATATTCAAAAATAGGAAAATGGCCCCTCCTGGCAAACACAATGGAGAAATATATATATATTATCCTACCAACCAATTCTATCATATCTATAATTGGATATAATCCATCTATACTCAACATAAAATTAATTACTACTAAATCTAAAAAAATAAAAGACTTTGTCAATACTATGAAATACAATAAGCTAAAACATGAAGGAGGAATTTATTCGATCTCTTGTAATAATTGTCACAAAAATACATAGGATAAACCTCAATGATTCTAAATAAAATATTGTATGAACACAAAAGGGACATTATACAAAACAATGAATCAAATGCGATGGTTGCCCACTGTAATGAGGCTGACCAGAATTTTAAAAATGAAAAATGATACTCTGATCAAAAGAGAAAAACAATTCACTACAACAAAAATATATATACAATTCCTTGATCGCAAGAACATCTACAGTAAATTTGCTCCCTGGTTCTTACATTTCATCATTTCTAACAAATCTTCTATCATCACAGTATGGTATATCTACTAACATAATGCTAAAAAGAAAAATAATCTAAATGAAATCAGCTACAATAAAAAATTTTAAATTCCCAGCATGCCTCGTTCGTTCACATATGTATTTGTATCAATCACATTTAGTCATATGAATTTCTTAAAGACGAAACATGTCACGAGGAAACTTTATCACTTTGTTATATATTTTATATACATCATAATTAAGTAATTCGTCGAATCTAGAATAAACCTCAACAGAATGCCCTGGACGGCCGTTGCGTCTTACAATTGGTTCTCATTAGCAGCGTGCGTCCACTACCGAAAATTGAGCCCGAACGTTTACGTACTGTAGGAATATTTTTTCTACATGGAAATGGATAAATAGATGTATTTCTACGAAATAAATATTTTCTCTGTTTTCTATGCATATTAAGTTATTATTCATCTGTGTATAGTTAATTATATGAAGAGTATAATTATCCATTAGTTGAGAATACTGTAAATAAAAATTGTATGTATACGAATATTTGTTTTCCTGCAGTCTCTGTGTGTGTGTGTGCGTATATATATATATATATATATATATATATATATATATATATATGTGTGTGTGTGTGTGTGTGTGTGTGTGTGTGTATATATGTGTGTGTGTATGTGTGTATGTATATATATATATATATATATATATATATATATATATATATATATATATATATATGCGTGTGTATGTATGTATAATATCTCTTACACTATTAATATAAGATTGTCACCTATCGACGCAAAATTTCTCAAACATCCATAATTTATATAAAATTCTATAGAGTTTTGAAAAGTGATTTTAGTTCTTATTTTCGAAAGTTTCCTCAAAGCATAATCAGGATTGCATCACGTGAAGACGATTTACTTGATTTATTTTTAATGATTAAATTGGAAAGCAAAAGAAATATTTCCTTAATATATGCGGCCCAATACAAGAAATTGACAATCGACATTACTCAAGAATTCTAGAATACTGGTTTTGTCTTCCTTTGAATTTTGGCATCCAAAAAATACTTTTATTTTAGTTTTCATTTCCTATATTTTTAATTCGTTGAAAGAAGTTTATGTCTCACGAGGGTTGTAAGGAAATTGCATCTTCAACAAACATCTCTAATATGAGCGCACCTTTCTCTTTTTCTGTTTCTATATTTTATCTTTTTTCATTCGTATGCAAGGTCGACACACCAATAGTTTTCTTTGCTTTATTTTGAGGGAAAAAAAGAAAGATTTTATTTCTTTAATTTTGCGGCATTCTGCTATTTGCTTTTCCGTCTGGTTTTATATTTAGTTCTGCGTAGATACGTAATTCTCTCAACAACTCAAAGGCATGCTAAAACATAAATGAAACATTTTCAAATACAAATAATTGACAAATATCTGCACTTATTTTATTTGCTCAGATGCAATCAATTAAATCTCTTCCATTGTCATCGCTTTTTTTCTTTCTTTTTCTGACTCTCATGAAGCACCATACTGTAACAGTAAAATAGAGTGTCTCTTAGGCATTGTATTTGAATAACATTAATAATAAACCAATTCCTTTCGTTTTAGGTATATTTTGTCTTCTCTACTTGCATTTATATGACTGCAAATATTGCAGCTCTCACACAGACACATTTTTTTAGCGCTGATTCCTATATTTATTCGTTTAAAATTCATATAATTTTAAGTATATGGAATTCTTTACATGTGCCGACCATTCAATGAATATTGTGCCTATATTTTCGCTAACTATAGATTAATCCTTCGTGAATAATATATTGTCATGGGTCCTTACCTATAACTAAGGAATGAACTCTTCCTAACACTGTGTATACTACGCCTCTCAAGAGAGAGGGACGAATCAAGCCGAGCTTCTCGGCTTGACGGTCGAACTCTCTGCCTCTGAGCAGAGAGGAACCCGGACGAGCCTCCGCCGAAGGGCAGAGTCTGGTTCGGGGAGGTTGACCAACCCGATCCCCTTTAAACGGGTTCTACGGGCATTTTTTGGCCGAGACTACGGGCTCGGGAAACCCACGTTAAACTCAGCCTTGTGCCACATGCAACCCTCCTGGATGGTGGCTAGATACCGAATCAAGCCGAGCTTCTCGGCTTGACGGTCGAACTCTCTGCCTCTGAGCAGAGAGGAACCCGGACGAGGCTCCGCCGAAGGGCAGAGTCTCGTTCGGGGAGGTTGACCAACCCGATCACGTTTATACGGGTTCTACAAGCATTTTCTGGCCTGTGACTACGGGCTCGGGAAACCCACGTTAAACTCAGCCTTGTGCCACATGCAACCCTCCTGGGGGGTGGCTAGATACCGAATCAAGCCGAGCTTCTCGGCTTGACGGTCGAACTCTCTGCCTCTGAGCAGAGAGGAAAACGGACGTAATTCGTGTAATATACCTTCGTTATTTCTACTCTTATGTTCGTGTTGGTCCTTACCTGGACCATGACATATATACTCATATTAATTGGTCGAATTTAAAATTAGAGTTGTCAAAGACAAATGATACTGACCTGAAAAATATCAACGGCAGATGAAGCGCATTCACAGAAATGAAGGCAACCTGTACCCGATGCAAAACCTAATAGTAATAATTCTCTATTTGTATGGATTGAGAAAATCAATCTTTAAACGTCTTTGTGTATACATACTTTCAACGTTGGTGTAGGGGTTCGAAAACGACTTCCAATTTATTATAAGTGATGAAAGAAAAGTAGACCGGTGAATCTCCAAGAAATGCTAAACCAAAGACATTCAGACAAGAAAGATTCACCTATAGACATGCGATCAGGTGATTGATACTGCAGGTTTCGGCGGCTGTGATGTAGCCGAGTAAAGGAACATTAAATGCGGTTACTTAAAGCCAGTCTCCTTGACGTGAACTAGCTCATGTTAGTATTTATATGTGGATTGTACACAATATGAAAATATCCCAAACGATATATACAGATTTAAATATATCTATTGACATCAAAAATATATGGATTTCGATTTATTCCAATCGCCAAGTATCCCAATGTTTTCGCCATCTTCATCTGATATATCTAATTCTCTGCCTTAAAAAACGCGTATACTTCAGTTTTATTTTGCTTTACTGTGAATAAATTTTTACATCTATTCTTTTCAGATTTTATCATTCCATATTTGCTCTTTCTATCCGCCTATGTCACATTTATTTTCGAAATTCCACGTCTGTCATACTGATTATATATCTGATTTATTTTTCCAATCGGGTTCGTTTTATCCCATTAAACACTTGATAAATATATGCAGCCATCTCTTCTCCACTTTAATATAGGTAAGATAATGGGCTCTGTATCCTTGATTGGTAAGCAGTCTAGGAGAAGTAAAAATGATTTCAAACCATCCAGTAGTGGGTCGGGAACTATCGAACTATCTTAATCAAAACACACCACTGCTATTAAGGGTTCAATGCATGTGTTGCCTTTAAAAGCGTAATAGTTTGAGGGTATCATCATAATGAATTTCTGTTTAATTTCCATATACTTTTTACTGCTTTCTGTAGAAGTATTTTTATTATATTTCATCATATTCTGAAGCGTAAACATTTCTACATTTCTTATATATTTTTCACACCATATATTCATTAATCAATATTTATCTGAAAGTTATGTCCCTTCAAATTTTTATGCGTGTTAATCTATCATCAGACATACGTAATTATTAGCATTTCTTCTTCGTTTTCCAAATCCCACTCAAGCTGATGTTCATTAATAGTATTTCATTGAAGACATTGCTATGAATTTGTTATTTCACACTTGTATATCATTTATTTAATCTCTGTCATAGATTTCACTTCAAGTACAATTTTAAGTGAGGTGTCATTCAGGACATCGTAAGTGATTTCGAAACTGACTTCGTATATTTCAACTGCTAAATTATGAAAATAATCGATTGTAGTTTATATTCCTTTATTTTCGTTGTTTTTTATCTGAAGTAGAAATTGCCCAGGTGATTTTTTTTTAAATATTTCTTTCGAATGTTTTTTCTTATCTGTATAAAGGTTTCATTTTTACTAATTGAAGCATTCTCCATTCCCACACTAGGGTTCTTACATTCCGTCTCTCTATATAGTTGCCTTATAATTGATTCATTCTCAATGTTTGTTTCTTTTCAGTTTACCATGCAAAAAAAAAAAGAAAAAAAAGAAAAGAAAATTGTCATCAACACATTTGCAACCTGACATATATATTGTACATTTGTCATTTTCCTTTAGTTTAAAAGATTTTATATGCAATATATATTTTTGAATATGTGACTTTTCCTTCTATCAGTTTTCTTTCATTTATTCATCACATCTGGGCGCTCCCTCAATTTATGAATATGAAATATAATGGTTTATTATTTAATGAATAAACTTCAAACAAATAGTCGTTTCATTTTCATCCTTCCAATTTGTTTGTTTAAACTTCTTATTGCATTTATGTTTTAAATCTCGTGAAATAGACTCATTTTTCAACTAGAATTATGTTCACTGTGCATAAAGCCGCACTAAATATACTTAGTTAATGCTAACTCAATTTTGTCTCACAAATATTGAATATTAATATTATTATTATTATTATTATTTAATCAAACAATCATTTATATTAATTTAATTTTACTTTTTTACACAAATATGTTGCTTAAATTTCTTTCAACTTCTTTCCATTTTTCCCTCACTTACAGTTTCTTTCCGTTGCTTTTTATCTCCATTTTTTTCGTTTCTTTCCGTTACTTTCCGTCTCGTTTTTTTTTTCTTTCAGTATCTTTTCGTTTACTTCCGTCTCTTTTCGTTTATTTCCGTCTATTTTCGCTTCTTTCTGTCGTTATGTAATCACAATTTTTATTTTAAACCCACATTATCCGTTTTCGTGAATCAGATAAAGCGTTGTCGAGATTGGTCATCAACACGCATTCAATATATGCATAAAGTGTAAAGCTGGAATTTAGTCTGAACAGACAGATGCATGTTAAAGTCATAGAGGAACACATACACACACCATGCACACGCGTTTACTGAGAGTGTGATTAAAGGAATGAACGACTCCAGCGTTGGACGCAAAGATTAGAATAATAGCAAATACCAAAATGAAAGCAAGTAGAAGAGCTTGATAAACGAAAATACAAATGTCATAATCCCATAATCGGAATATCCTCAGCATTAAACTTTTTCCAAATGCTATAAAACAATATGTTCCTAAAATGACAGATTTCCTGATCCTGCAATATGTGTTAAAGTGTTTTCCTATCGTAAAATTGACTCTCCTTGGCGATTTTACAATAATACAATAATAGTCTGTTATATTGCTGTTGTTTTAATGTTTTAATCTATTACATTTCCTTACAACCTACTCAGGAATCAGAACATAGCTCTTCTAGCGTGTTCCAAATTTTATTCCGAGAGTTTGTATGTGACGTAAATAACAGCTTTCATTGTATTTAAAAATATAACCTTCAATGCTGTTGGTAACATTCTGTAAATTATTTATGCGATAACTTTAACTAATAATATTGTGAAATTGCAGTGTCCAGAGGTTTTATAATCTTGCTTTCTGCTTAATTCTTATGCGATTTATCTCTCGTGAATTTATAGAATCATAAACTCAAGCGGAGATTTTGGAAGAATATTGATAAGAACGTTAGTATTTGCCTTATTTTTATACCGGTTAATGTCATGTACAATTCTTTTAGTAAAAACGAAATGAAAATGATTTAGCCGTCAATGTATTATACGCAACTACAACACAAAATGAAGATCGATAGAATGATTAAAAAGACTAGATAATGAAAGAAACTATTGGAAATCACCAAAGATTATTATTATGATGGACAGCAGCAATACAAAATAGGAATGTAGTAGATGGGAATATAAAAAGCCCATGGAAAATGTATAAATCACAGTAAATGACAAAAGAATTTGAAGAAACTTCAAGACATTTATGCATATGAACAAACACGGGATGGGAAAGGAAAGACTAGACAAAATAAAAAGCAATACAAACCACACACAAATGTTGTAGCACACTCTTAAACGATGTCCCCAAATTTGAAATGGATGCCTCATGATTATTTTATTTTAAATTTGTAATAAAAGCCTAAACAAATTTTCATCAAACCCTAGCAGGACATATTTTGCAAACATCCATATGAAATTTTAATTAAAATAAAGTTAAATGCTCAGAAGAAATCCCTTTCTCCAAGTGGGACATATTAAATAAAACATTATAGACAGCTGCAGATGAGGCCAATCGAAAGAACGCAAGACAAATAAATGGTAATAGATGTAACTCCGGGTAATGTAAATGGATTACTTAATGCTACTATACTTACCACATATAAACCTGTTAAAAAAATCATTTAGAATAAACGCAAGCAAGTGCAGTATGAATAGCTTAGCGAGAAGTGTACAGAGATGGAATTATTGACAGTATAAGCAAGCATAAGATATAAAATAATATAGTAAAACATAACAAAACGCTAATCGACATAAATTCTCATAACAGAAAACGAATGGATACAGCAAATATGAAATGAATACATCGGAAAATCGCGCAAAAATCAAATCTGTGATGGGATTATTTATTTTGGGCAATGTCAGAGACAAAAACTTGCACAGAACATCGTACACCAATTTGTTTCCCACCTGACAATGGACACAAAAATTAATATTCTCAACAAATTAGTAACAAACCGGAGTACATCGCAAAATCACAAAATGAAAATCAGAAGAAATAATCTATAATACAAAGCAACCCTTTAAAATGATAATACTCCAAATCATTAAACATTCAGCACGTGTAGACAAACATTAGATAGCCACTACAGTCTAAACTTTTGTCTAAGTCAGCAGGCAAGCTGTCTTCCTCTCATAATACTACTAAGTCATTTCTGCTCTGAGTCACGATCACGCCTGATTTTTCACCAAGTTCCTTCCACTGTTGTCGCAACCAATACCGGACAGTTGTTTTAAATTTGACCGCTAGCAGACTTATAAAAAAATTCAACAAGTCTGTTACTTTCTGTCTCTCACAAGCCGAAGAAAACTCTCAAATCCGCCGAAAACTACTACATCTTGAAAAGAAAAAAAAAATTCTTTCCATATGACGACAGCTTATAACAAGTAAGCCTGAAACGTGATATTTTAAAAATTCCAAATTTTACCTGTTGACAAATGATTAAGAACTGGCTGAAATAAACGCAAAACTTTTTATAAGAAACCAGTCGTGGTAATACATGTCAATAATGTAGACACGAAGGACAAGCAAATTTGTGATACACATTTCAACACAGGGAAATAAAAGAAAATATGCAAAATTTTTTCAGATAAATTTGAATTTTAAAGTCGATTATCATGCTGGATTTCTTCAAATGTTCTAAGCAATCATGCCTCAACATTCGGTAACAAACTTAACAAATTTAAAAATGGCATCGCCTCGTTGTTACATTTGTGTTACTAATAAATCCTCACAAAACGAATCCATTCAAAATAAACGAGATTGAAGCATTGATAAACAATGCGCAATCAACAATTATACATCACCATTGGTTATTCTCTCAATTCAATGCTACTAACACGGTAACATATTATTCAGAATTTGCTAAATTTTGATGGACCAATTATTTCTACCACACATACAGATATACAGTTTGTAAAATATTTTCTTAAGAGAGCTTTCCCGTAAATTACTTTTATTCATACTGTTATATGCATAAAATGAGATCAGAGAAAAATATCATAGTTTAGAAAATAATTTGCGTCTATACATGCATAGTTAATATATTCACCTCTATTTTTCTAGAATAATTTTCGCGTTAATATAAAATATTTCAAATGCTTCATCTACGCTAAAGAATGACTAGAAACCCATCATCTCAATGATATTACTTTTATTACTGTATTTAAACACCCCACACTGCATATATATAATTCCATCAAGGTATAACTTGCATTAGTCTGATGAAGTTTACTTAGGCGACGAAACGCGTTATATATCTTTTTTCCATTATTTCATGCGTTTACCTAACAATATTCTGATATATATATGAATTTTATATCATATTGACCCCTATTTTTGAAAGTGCAGTGTATATAATCAAAATATCATACATATTTAATATGTTGTCTATTTTGTTGTATATAATAAAGAGGTATATTTCTTAATACAAATATGAGTTTCTGTGATATCGTTTCACATAATTCACTAACAATAATGTAAATAACCTGACATATGAATACGATATATATTTGTATGTAAGAAACACTTTTACAGACATAGTCTCATTGCTTTAATCTATCAGATAGAAGAATATGTTAATGTGTGTTTTTGTCGATAAAGTGGTTCAGTCATCACCCCTGAAACCCTCAAATTAGCGAGCCACGGAACATACGTCAAAAGTGATTAGATCTTTCGAATACTAAACCGCAAAGATCGAGACATGACGAGATTTTATTTCCCTAGACGAGATCGAAACGAAGAAGGTAATATCTAGTATTCAAGTCTCTTAGACACTCGTTTTTGTTATCTCTCAGCCTTAAAAGAAGCCAGTCGCATAAACTTTAACCTCACACCCATCACTGCCATCTCCGACCACGATCCCTCCACGCACTCCATTTTAGAAGTATCCACTTAATTCTCGGCAAAGAATATCTCCATTACATTTAGCCACACCCCGGCGCGATCAATATGGCGTCAGTAGATTTCCCTAGTGGCCTCCCTTAGTTATTGGCTTTAAGCGTTTCTCCGTTTGACGTGTGTAATGGGCGATCGCCCAAACATTTAGCTGCAGAGAAGACAGAATGAGTTACACAAAGAAGAAAAAAAAAGGGCGGGGGAAACAGGTTTAAAAAGGCAGGAAGGAGAGAAAACGCGAAGAAAAGGTTTAAAAAATTAAAAAAAAAATGTTAATGGAAACCTAGGAAATATCGTTTAAGTCGAAAGAAATATGGACGGAGAAGAAAGAAAAAAAAAACTAGCAGAAAAATAGGCTCGAAATGAAGGCTAACAAGAAAATGAATAAATAAAGCAGAAAGAGATAAAAATGAATGAAATATAATAAATGACGTACAAAATATAGTACGAAAATGGACAAAATAAATAAATATTATTTTAAAGATTGCAAAGATGTTGCGAACACTGGAATTGAAAATATGCTAAGAATAATAAGAAAAGAGAAAATAGCTAAATGGTGTTGAAAGCTTAATGAGAAATGTACAGAAAATTAGGGAAGATTTACAAAAAACAGTGAATTATAACAAAGACAGAGAGAGAGAGAGAGAAAGAGAGAGAGAGAGAGAGAGAGAGAGAAAAGCACTTATAAAATGAAGAGATATCAAAAATACATACATAAAAAAAATAGAGAGAAATCAGACTCAAAAATCATGCGTTATGGAAGATGGGGTGATTTTCAGTAAATGAAGACACAGAAGGCGAGAAGTTATATATATATATATATATTCTTTAATGAAACGTGTACACACACACACACACACACACACACACATATATATATATATATATATATATATATATTATAAATTAATTGATTTAAAATATAGTTTTTTTCGCTACTTAGTTCTAACCATGTTTCAAAAATGGAAACTAAAAGCCCCGAATTTAATTTTGTAATTAAATTAAAGACATTAGTTCCATTTCATCCACAAGCGAATTTTGGAGTAACTTTTAAAATTACTGGGTTTTAAATACACAGCTAAAATCATAATTCATGTTTAGTCTAGTAAACTGGATTCATCTGTAACCTTGGAAACATGAATTATGATTTTAGCTGTGTATTTAAAAATTCGCTTGAGGATGAAATGAAACTAATGTCTTTAATTTAATTACAAAATTAAATTCGGGGCTTTTAGCTTCCATTTTTGAAACATGGTAGCGAAAAAACCCATATTTTAAATCAATTAATTTATAATATTAATGCTCTGTAAATTTACATTGAGCACTATTTTGAAAAAATAAAAATATCTATGAGAACACCGGATTATATATCTTACTGTTCTTTCTTTCTATATATATATATATATATATATATATATAGCTAATATTAGTGTTAAATATACACAAACATATGCAAAATATATACATATGTGCACATACATGCATGTATATTTTTTGAATAAAAAATTCCAAGAGGATAGAATCCAGGTAGAACTCAATGTGCAGGACAGAGTAAGGATATAATAAAAAGGCTTAAACACTAATATTCCATGGTCATAATTTATTCCATTGGAATCGTAAATACGATCCAATTCATCAGACCTACTAATTCAAAAAAAAAAAACGGCTGTTTTCTTTTTGAATTTGTAGGTCTGACGAATTGGATCGTATTTACGATTCCAATGGAATAAATTATGACCATGGAATATTAGTGTTTCAGCCTTTATATATATATATATATATATATATATATATATATATATATATATATGAATTAATAATTACCCAAGACAAGAAACAGTAATTGAAGATAATTTTTCGTTCTTCAAATTGTACTATACTTATTTAAAAATAGGGGTGGGATTTAGAAACTAAATTTTTCACAAACAGAGGGTAAGTGTTGTATTTCATTCATATGTAGCAAAATATAAGGAAAGGGGCCAGCTGTTTGAAAAGTTTTGAAAATTGGGATGGAGACAAATCGAAACGTGCCCAGACATGTCTGGGGCCCAAAAAACACTAAAAATCACAACTTATTCTGCAAAACTTTAAAAATGAACCACAAACGTTGCTGACTTTGATTCAAATGATTGAATATATGGTTATATATATATTGCCTTTACAAAACCTACACGGAAATTAGGAAAATATGTTTGATGTTGTAAGCAAAACTAGGGCGATTTTCTATAAAATAATGGCCGTCAAGACATTCAGTTTCCAAGAATTTGGAGATTAAAAACTTTGTAACGGCAGCACATACCTTTACATATTCTTTGCATGAGCCAAAAATGTGATGCGTTTGACATGGACAAACTATCTGTTTTGAAGTATGTAGAGAGTAAATTTGAACTAAAGGAAAGAATAATCGAAACAATGCTGTCTTTGAAATCTTTCCCGTCTAAAGATTTAATCCTGCTGTAATTGATGCATTTGTATCGAATGATGGTTATCAGACTTAAATCTATGAGAAATTCGATGATGTATTGAATAAAGCTGATAAAAAGAAAAAAAAGGTTGTATTATATAATGAAAGATGTTTTGGTTTCCTTGGATATAGTGCTGCTGCCTTGCTTCACTATTTTCAAACAGTATTCTTAGTAATACAGTCTCAGATCCACCATCAAAAGATCAACTGGTACATGCATATGAATTGTACCTTGAAGTGGAATATGTTGAATGCGATTTAAGATGTGTGGCATGAATTACTTTCAAAGTCATTTTAAACATGTCTCTGTTGGAATCAACGAAACATCACTTGACCATTCTTTCTGTTCTTTATAAAGGTCTGAGATGTTCCGATATGGACACATTTGCGTGTTGCGAATGAATGTAATGTCGAAGTAGTGAATTTTGTCCACTTATCCCTGAAAGTCGGTGTATTTCCGCTCAAAAAATCCTATTGATTTTTTAAATTAATGTGCAGACTCAATATTGTATACGTAGAACCATTAATTTTATCATTTGAATCATTTTGGTGACAATTTCTTGGTGAATATTGATTTTATCTGGAATACGATGTCATTCTCATTGATTTTGGGGACCGGGGGCATGTTTCGGTCCGGCTCATTCCAGTTTTCAAAAATTTTCAAAAAGTTGGTCATTTCTTTCTATTTGGACACCACTAGAGCACACCACTGTTTAAAGAGATAAAACAAGATTTCTTTATATTTAGCCCCTATAATAATATTTTAAGTATGAATCACGCCGCTTATTTCAGCCCTTTTCTATTTGCTAGACTAAATAAACTGCATAGGATTAGAATACAAGGATGATTTTTCAATTTCACGTCCAGTAAATTTCCCTATATATAATAATGGACTCACCCATCAGTTTCGACGTGTGAGAGTCTGACAGCTTATTGATTCAGTTATGAAATTTTGTGCGATAATCTTAAGTGGCATTTAAGACCCGCTAGTGATTTACAAAGAATGCCACATATGGAGCAGGTGTGAGAATTGTGAGATGAGTTCACTGTTAGATGGACTGACCTTTTAGATCTTGCTCTCGCTTCTTGAAGATGATTCAGACAAGCAGATTGAAAATTGCCGAGTCCACTAAAAAACGTTGATCTCCATTGTACCCGCTCCAAAGCTAAGCGCTCAAGGGTGTTATATGGTATATTAATTGCTGACAAGTTGCTTTTCAGCTTGTCCTTGTATCAGAGCCATGGGCGTCCTACATTCCTGTAGCCCTGATCTAACTGGCTGTACATTAGGATCTTGGGCATCCTGTCATCACACATTCTCAAGACATGACCAGTCCAACGTAACTAAAAATATGATAAAAGTCTCGATTCCTCCAATATTACATCTGTTAAACAGGTCTACGCTAGATGTCTTGAAGCTTATCTCCACATATTGCACGCAGACAGCTTTTATGGAAAACATCTAGCGGGCGTATATGGTAACTGTATGGAGTCCATATGGTAGCTGACTCTGAGCCATACAAAAGGATGGCAAGTACCAGAGAGAGAGAGAGAGAGAGAGAGAGATAGATAGATAGATAGATAGATAGAGAGGGAAGTACATTTGTGGATGTTGAGAAAAGCAGTATAAAGGTAGTTAAATTTTAACATTATTTCCCCGTCTGTAATATCGTTAAAATCTCAGTGTTATTTAATGATTTCATAAAATTGTGTAGATTAGAGAGCTCCATTGGGAAGGAGGAGTGAGCTAAACGTGGTCAACAGTGGAAGACATTTATGAAGGAGAGAATACAAATACTGTGTTACGCTTCTCTTCGGATAAACATTACGTTACATGGCTCTGTGAACAACGTCTACCTAGCAACAAATTTAGGACGGGCACATGTGCTCTTACCTTGAAAACATCTTAGAAATGGCCTCACAAGAGTACGGCGTAAATTGCCAGCATTTATACCATGTTCAGCAACTAGTGGAACTGCAGAAGTGTGACACTTTTTTTACTGTTAATCATAAGAATGATTTTTTTGAATAGAAGGAGCGATATACTGACAGACCCTTCATAAAAAATAAGAAGGGTTAATGAATGTACACCGTGTGAAAAATTGAAGATTTTAATTCTCATGTAGAGAGTCATCTGAATCATTTGAACAATGAAACATTGACATGGAGTTGTGCTGCAACAGGTCAAGTGGCAACAATGCCTGAAACGTGGTCGATCACACACAGCTAAAAATACAGGATATGACATTTTTCCACGTAAACAACAAACTTAGAATTTATCTTTACATGGTCGCAGGGTGGCTGATATAGCGGATGTGTCACCAAGAAAGGTACCGGAGCCACCCACGCGCACCGAGGAGAAATAGTGGGAGATGGAAATAAGAGGAAGTTGACATTATGTAGCGAAGTAATACCTGTAGCCATCACCCATGGAAGAGATTAATTTTGCAGTTTTTGGGGTATTATGTACTAGTGAGTTATCCCAAATGACTTGACTCACTTTATAGCCCACCAATAGAAGGTTAACCAATCAGAAGACGTAGAATATACAATCCATCGTGTATAAAGGCGGCCATTTTGTTTACTCTATCCGAATGTCCAGTGCCAGCTTGTCAGGCGAAGAGGAACAGAAGGAAGAACTGCGCTCTGCTACTTTACCGGAATATCCACTGCTAACCTGAACTACGCTTTCCTACTGTCTTCGAAATATTCGCTGCTAACCTCTGGATTCCATACTCAAAGACGACCGTTATCATGAACAAGAAGGAATTCCCCAAAATTATGTAAAACCCAGTCAATGGAGATGATAGGCAGGGGGAACACCGAATTACCCAATTGCGTCGTACCCACGCCGCTTTAGGCGAATGCCAGTAAATACAAATGCCCCGAACCGAGTGAAAGAGTTCGTTCCAGCCACCGGACTCGAGACACACCTCGTGATTATATGCCGACAAGAACCTCCGGCGTCAGCCTTGTACTGAACTTTACCAAATATGTAAAACAATCAAAGTGTCACGTCCGAGTTAGAAGTGGTTTCGACCGATAATTCTTTGCATGCGAACTCTTGGATTCAACAACACTTATCTATTTGCTGTACGAAGGAATTGATATAAAAATAGTATTTCTTTATTTTTAATTTATTCGAATGTTATTTTCTTTCTTTGCGTCTTTGTCCTGCATGGACCAGCCCCAATACGAAGATACCTGACGGCGATTCGATCTTAGCCGCCTTATGATCGCAAATCCCAACGTGGGATAAGGTAGGGCCTGGATCGAAGCGATCTCTTCATCGATCGATTATCGTCTTGGACGGCCGGGGAGGGTGTACGACGAGAAAAATAGAACAACAAACTTCGCCGAGGAAATTCTCAAAGGAAGTCGGTTTAGAAAAAAAAAGATTGACCAACAATTTAACATAGTTCTACTGACAGTGATTGGGTACTATTCCTTGAGTCGTGGAATCGATACAATGAAATGTGCGGGCTAGCAAACCCACCCGATATCCGAAGCTTGCTTCAGCGACGTGAATAGGTTATTGTTCGACTTGGAGGTAAAATACCTCAATGCAATCACAGAAAAGATACTCCTGTGTCAGATACGACTCGTTGCCATTCAATGTTTGCACAAGAAGGTAGAAATTTCACAACATGAGACACCAAGACGGGGAAGGTGTCAAAAATTATTTAGCGAGGGTACAGTCGCAGGCGAAGGCCTGCGAATTTATGATCCAGTGTCTGAATGAAAGTTGCAACCAGAGAGTCAATTATTCGAAGGATATGGTAGCTGGACACGTCGTAGATGGACTCGCTAATACCGAATAGCAAGATAAGGTATTAGCTAAAGCTAATACAATCACTACGCTGGGACAGAAATTTAAAAGGTTAGTCAGCCTTGAAGCAACGGATATTCAACTTTCCACTAAGAAAGAAGTCTTGTCTCACTTACGGCTTTTACCAACGTGAGGTCAGAGCAGATTATGTGGGCCCATTCTGACGATACCCTAAAAGTTCACCAGGGATAGCATGCAAAGAGTTTGCGGAGAGATATCACATGCCGACGGACTGAGAGGACGGAAGAACTCTCCGGCAGTTAAACCGCGCTGCTTCAATTGTGGGATAATAGCCCATGTAAAACAAGTTTGTCGAAAACCAAGGAGGATACCCACCATTGAATCGGCAATTGGTTCGATGAAACACCAGTCAAAGATATTCGGCAACGGGGAAAATAGTAACGGGATGACGTCCTGCGGACGGAGACCGATGTCACGAACGTAACTACAGCTCAGTTGGGATAAAGACCGCTTTCGAGGGTCCCTCTGGAATTACCACCATCTCTGAAAATAATAGCCGAATCGTATGCCAAATATGGAATATCCTGAATGATGCAGTCAACCATCATGTGTACCGCATCCATGCCATAGCAAACATTCCAGTGAACCGGAAATACCGGAAGTCCTGAGAATACCGGAAGTCCTGAGAATACAGGAAGTCCTGAGAATACAGGAAGTCCTGAGATGCGCTGACGATCAACTAGTACCAACTAGCCATACGATACGCGGTATAACAAACGATCAGCTGCATATTAAATGAATGCTCTTAATCCGCAGCAGAGTCGACAGGAGAGAAACAAAGCAAGTTATTTATATGCCAGAGAACACACCCGGATTCTGTTTTTGGAGTCAGCACTAAAAGATTTGGATTTGATACATAATAATTTCCAAAACAGACGTCCAAAGGAAGCGGAGGCAACTTTTATTCGGTGGGGGATGTCTTCATCAATGTATCCCTTATCGGATTTGACGCTGCCGATGTAGATGAATGCGTTTACGTCAGACAACTTGCTGAATCACGCCGTTTAAACGCTGTTTGAATGACGTCTGTTTTGTTTGGGTTGATATAAGGACCAAGGCGAGAATAAGCCTGATGTAATGAGGCCAGGGACGGTTGAACTGAGACTACCGCATTAGAAGCTATGGTAACATCATTGGCATCATTACAATTCATTGAAAGGATGGTAGAGGTCAGAGTTTTAAATTTGAGACGTCGGGCATTGAAGACGATTCGGTCGAAGCGATATCGGATACGTATTCCGTCGCTGGGTTCCATATCTAATCGAGAGAGAGAGGTGGCACAGCAACCAGATATATGTTGAAGAGCAAGAACACATCTATATGCACACTGAACTGTTCGGATGTGGATTCTCCGACGAATATTCTTGAAAGCATATCTCGTGAAATTTGTGTAGTGTAAGAAAGGTCGACGGACAGCCAAATTGGCCAAACAAAAGAAACAGTTTCCCGTTTGACTGAATCAAAGGCTTTATTTAGGTCAGCGAAACTTTCTTTGTTTTGCCGTGTGTTTTTTGTGTAGTAGAAAAGCTACTAATATCATGTCGAGTGTTCTAAGTTCAGGTCTGAAGCCACAATGAGATTCCGGCAGAATTCGCTCAGTCAGAAAAATGAGAAGACGGCGAAGAGTAATACGTGCGTGAATCTTCTTGGCCACATGTAGGAGAGAATTGCCTCTGTTGTTGCCGTAGATGAAGCAATCACCTTTCTTCTTGTAAATACTTATGATATATACTCATGTTTCCAGGGCTTAGTCATCATTCTGCTTGTCCAGCATAAGTCAAAAAAGGAATGCATGTGAGGTTCTCCATATTTATACACCTCTCTCGGATTGCTGTCATCACCGGCGACTTCTTGTTTCTTATGGATTATATGGAGTTGTTAACTTCACCCAATATCGGAATAGAATCCAGCTCAGGGAGAGTCGGAAGATCGTCTAAAGCTGATGAATCAATCTGCATGTCTCTGTTCAAAAGTTTCTTGAATAGCTCAATCCATCGTGCTAGGATTTCTTCTTTTTCTTTGAGCAGGGTAGAGCCATCAGCGGAAAGAAGACGTGTCAAGGAATTGCGAGAAGGACCGAAGATACGATTAATGGAATCATAAAACTCTTAGGTTTTGTTTTCGTCAGCAAAAGGTTGAATTTCTTCAGATTTGCGGTGCTACCAGTTGTTTTGATCTTTGCGAAGCTTCCGCTGTGCTCATAAGCGGTGCCAGTTTGGGGAGTGAGTACGAGAGTGTGAATGCGCAATATAAACGTCGTGTGCTTGATTCTTTGCATTCAGGAGTGGCTGGATAACTTCCACCGATTCATCGAATCAATCTGTGTTCCTTCGCTGAGTTTTCCAAGCGTACTTTCAGCGGTTTGCCGAATAGCTAGGATGGCGGTGTTTCACAATCTGTCGATTTCTTGCTGATCAGTAACATCGATTAAAGATAAGGGTAGAGACTGACAGACATTGGGTAAATTTTCTTGAAGTTCGACCCGTTTTGATGGTTTTTCATGGCAGGCAATATTGAGTATAAGGGTGGCTATGGTTTTGTGGGCCGTAGACCGAAGCGAGATTCACATGAGCGCGAATCATAAGATAATCGGTCCAGCAGTTTTACCGGACGACTACGTAATCCAATAGCTATCACGTTTGAGGGCGCGGATGCACCCAAAAACATTTGTATTTTTTCGAGTGTTGAAAAATGGTATAGTTAATTACAAGCTCATGTTCGGCACAGGGGTTGAAATGACGGATTACTTTAGCATTATTTTCCCAATACACTGCGAGCCAATGACCCCTGCCCAGAATGACGTGTTGGAGCTCTTGGGCATTAAATTCCCCAAGGAGTGTGTTTTTGTCTGTCCGAGGTACCGCTCGCAGGGCTGTGTCGGGAGATTTATTTCTACATTGGCATCCAGGATCGGGGATTACACCCTGAAAATAGTTACCAGAGAAGCTTCGAGCAGAAGTAATCGAGGCCCTCCACACCGCGTACCAGGGTATTAATGGAAAGATGGCAAACTCACGACAACGTATGTTTTGGCCCGGCTTGAACGCCAGTATCCGAAAAACAACAGCTCAGTGTCGGATATGTTTACACAATCACCACGTCTAAACCCAGAGAACCGATAATGCCAAACCCAAAATTTTCGTGGGAAAGGTTATATGGTGTACGCAGACAAGTACACTAGTTGGGTGGAAGTAGCCTTGCTATCATTGGGGAAGACTAAAACGATATACGAGGACTTGCCAGATTGATTTTGCACGTACGGCGCCTCGGATCGCGCTGACGGATATAGTCGCTTCGACACGATTGTATGGCACAGGCCATGCTGATACACTGGAACATACCCAACTAGGATGTCACCAGCTGAGATGTTATAAGGCCGCACATTCGTGAGAATGAAAGACGGCGAATATGATATGTAAGTAAATCATATGCCATATCCACAATGCTGTATAACCAAATTTGTTTTTAAGATAGGACAATGCTACTTATATTAAGTTGAAATTCAATGTAATAGAAGGGAAAAATACAAATAACATCCCAGTCCTATCCCTCCGTAAATACGTCTTCTGGTCTCAGCTTGGACTCCTTGTCAGCTGCTGCCTTTCTTTTTTCTCTTTCTCCTTTTTTTGTTGTTGCTTTTGTTGTTGTGCCGTTTATGTTTTATGTAATAGTAGGTAGGCTTTCCAACCGCCCGGTCAATACTCTTCCCCCTTCTCTTCGACAAGAGTAGTAGCACACACCTTTTTCTTGTTTAGAAACGGGTTCCCGGAACTCTCCATCTGTTTCTCTCTGGCCTCTGTACTAGTGCCGTCGTGTTTCTCCCGTGATGTGTACAGTCTGTGGCATCAACTTTTCATTCTGAGGGTACACCATTGACATTTTTCTGGTTGCTGTTTCCGACTGGTAGTTAGGAGACCTAACACTTGTGTACCGTCTTGAGCTGCTCTGATCAACAGTTGAATAATACCGAGGTGTCTGTAGTGCCATGGAAAGGCGTCCCTGCATTCACCTCTGGTGGACAACCCTGTGCCAATTTTTCTCTGCCCACCTCAGGGTCGATAACTGTCTGCTTCTTTTACTTCAGGCCCCCTCATTTTTACAACCACAATTTCACATGATAACTAACGACGATCCTAAACCAAGCCCTTTAAAAAAATCACCTAAACCCTTTAACATTTCATTTTACAACTTCCGTGGCATTAGAACCAGTTTCTGCTGTGTGGAACCTTTCCTCATTGCGAACTGCCCGGATATACTGGCTCTGTGTGAGACCAACTTTGATTTGTCTATCCCCTCCTCTGACCTCTCGATCCCTGTCTACCTCCCCATCCTTAGAAAAGACTCTCAAACCCACATGCATGGCCTTGGAGTCTATGTCAAGGACCATCTCCCGCTGGCTAGGGAGTTGTCTCTATAATTCTCTTCTCAATCTATGTTTTACCTCCATCCCCGAGTCCTGTAGTGTCACGCAGTTCTGCCCTCTTGGCAATTCTGATCATGCTGTAGTGTCTATCAACATCTCTTTCAACTCCCCCCCTTCAAAGAACGTCCTACCACTAGAATCTGGTTCTGCTATCAACGAGCAGATTGGGACTCGTTCTGGGATTTCCTTCTCGATGTCTCCTGGGATGTGGTCTTTACGCTCCCCGTTCAAAAATGTGCTTCTGAGGTCTCCACCTGGCTTAAAGCTGGAATCGAGGGTTTCCTGAGCTCAAGGAAATACAGGGTCAAATCGCGCACTCCCCTTGGTTTTCCGCTGCTTGCTCAGCTGCCATTTCTCATAAGAACCACTTCTTCCACCTATATCGAAGCGACATGTCTGACTACAATAGACGTCTCTTTGTTTCTGCCTGTAACGAGTGTAAGCGTGTACTCAATGAAAGTAAATCACTATTTGCTGCTCGAATGAAAGAACGTATTGCATATCGCAAATTCGGCTTCAAGGATTATTGTCGTCTCCGCAAGAGCGTAGTTAACAATAGGAAACTTTCTATACCTCCTTTGTTCAACCAGTTTGAGGTTCTGGCTTCTTCTGCCGAAAAGTCTGAATGCTTTGCTCGGAAATTCTCATTCAATTCAACTCTCGGTTCTTACGTTGTACCCACGCCCTATTACCCCCTTAGAACTGAGGCTCTATTGAGCGAGCTGCACATAACCCCATCATCGGAATTAGGCATTATCTCTAATTTAGACCCCCACAAGGCTAGTGGGGGAAATGGGATACCAGCTATTGTCCTGAAGAAATGTGCGCTTGAACTGGCCCCTGCCCTCTGTAAATTATATAACTACTGCCTCAATATATATTGTTTTCCAGAATATTGGAAGTCCTGATCCATTGTTCCTGTCTTTAAGAACTCTGCAGACTCTTCTAATTACCATCCTATCAGTCTTCTACACCTCTTCGGCAAAATCTTCGAAGCTTTAATCAACGCCGAAGTGGTTAAGCACCTTACATCCCATAATCTGCTCTCTAACATGAAATAATGTTTCCGCTTTGCACGTTCTACAGCTGATGTGCTTCCGGAGAAGCTCGTGCCGGGGCTCTAGATATCTCCAAAGCGTTTGATAGGGTTTGGCATGCCGGCCTTCTACGTAAGCTTCAGGGTTATGGAATTTCAGGTCGATTGTTTGACTTAATAGAATCATTTCTCTCAAACCGTGTATTGAATGTCATTCTCAACGGATTCTCCCCCAGCTCCTATCCCACGAACGCAGGTGTTCCCCAAGGCTCCATCCTAGGCCCTACTCTGTTCATTATCTTCATCAACGATCTTCCTGATGTAATAGATTTCTAAGTAGGCATCTACGCGGACGACACTACAATTTACTCCTGTCTCAACAACAAATCTAGTTTCGTTGACAAACTAACCGGCCGTTCGCCTCGAAAAGGACCTCCAATCGGTTGTGAACTGGGGTAGGAATTGGTTGGTTAACTTTAACGTTTCACAAATAAAAGTACACTCTATTACTCATCATAGAGAAACATCTCTGGCCCACATTAGAATGTCTGACACTTAACTTCTCTGGAGTTCCTCTTCGTGACTACTCGGTCCCGATTGACTGCTGACCGGAGATGGAACAAATACATTGATTCAATAGCTTCGTCCACGGCAAAGAAATTTGGCTTCATGCGCCGTTCCAGGAAATTTTTCTCGCCGGAGTCGATCCTTCAAATCTATAAATCAACCATTCGCCCTTGCATGAAGTATTGCTTCCATATATGGTCCAGTGCCACTTCTGTTTGTCTCAAGGTTCTTGATTAAATAATTGGCCCTGATCTGGCATCTCGTCTGCAGTCGCTCTCACAGACGTGCTGTCGCCTCTCTCTGTCTTTTTTACAAATAATTTCATGGTAACTGCTCCGATGAGCTGCTTTCGCTGGTTCCCAGACTTTAGGAATTTAAGCGTTCTACTATACTGGCATCTCGCTCACACTCTTTCACTGTCGAAACTGTTAAAATATAGCCCTCTCTTCTACTCCAATAGCTTCCTGTCTCGCAATTCTCGCCCGTGGAACTCCCTCCCCTTTACCTTGAGTTATAATCTTCAACTATTCAAATGTAATGTCAATCGACGTCTCCAGATGCCTTCATCCTTTCATCTATCACTCCTATTTGCTCTCGCTCCAACTCTCTTGCTCGTTAGTGGTATCCCGCCTTGCTTGGGGTGAAACGCTTAAAAAATAAAGAAAAAAAGATCACCTTCCCATACTTCGCAAGAAGTACCAAATACACAGGCGTTGGAGGGAGATCAAGGAATTGAAGGAAACGGCGATGGCAAAATGGCACCTACTAAACCAGAAGCAGTACAACACGCAGTCATCCACATCGAGAACGCAAGGTCAAAACCAAGATGGACTATACAAGGGGTGGACCAAAAAGGGAGGGTAGTAGAAGCAGTACGCAACAGAAAATACCGGGTGCGCATACTCAGCAGCAATTGAATTTCACTGCGCAATCTTTGAATCCTTGAAAAAATAGTGCTAGTCATGGACAGTCCAGATTACACAACCCCACAGTCACCACAAAGCCTAATACTTACCGATGTAGACCCTCCACACAACACACAGAGAAATATGGACGTAGATGAGAGAGACGGCGACGATGTGTGTACGAACATACAAAAATGGAAGTGGAATAAAACTAAACCCCAATCGTGCAACTGCCAGCAAGTCATGATCTTCCATGCAGCACAGAGGTATCACGGCCACCTAGATCATTATCCCCACAAATGCGGGGACGAACACAATTACTCCGAGCCTCTGGACAAGTAGTCGCCGGTGGAAGACCATTGACGCGGATAGAATATAAATACTGTCCTAGTTGGGCGGACGAGAACGCTCGAATTCTGATGGACACTTGGGTGATCGCTGACATCTTTTAAGCGGAGGTGACTAAGTATGGTTGTGGAGAATTTTTTCACGAAATTTGTAGTAAAAATCTATTGGTGCAAAACTTGTAATTTCAAACTATTTATTGTACACATTTTAAAACATTTGTGGCGTATTCATGAATTTGTTAAGTTTGGTTTCAATTTTTTCATAAAGATAGCTTCGAGAATTTTTAGTTTAGGCTTATTCATTTCTTTAAAAAAAGTTTAGAAGAATTTTTGACAAGGATCTTTCTGAATTGTAAAAGTAAACAGGTATGTTGTAAATGTTTATAAATGTTGAACATATTCAAATGAAAACTTATCGGCCGTGACGACGTTGTTTATTGTCTTAAATGTTTATAAATGTTGAACATATTCAAATGAAAACTTATCGGCCGTGACAAGGTTGTTTATTGTCTTAAATGTTTATAAATGTTGAACATATTCAAATGAAAACTTATCGGCCGTGACGACGTTGTTTATTGTCTTAAATGTTTATAAATGTTGAACATATTCAAATGAAAACTTATCGGCCGTGACGACGTTGTTTATTGTCTTAAATGTTTATAAATGTTGAACATATTCAAATGAAAACTTATCGGCCGTGACAAGGCTGTTTATTGTTGTAAATGTTTATAAATGTTGAACATATTCAAATGAAAACTTATCGGCCGTGACGACGTTGTTTATTGTCTTAAATGTTTATAAATGTTGAACATATTCAAATGAAAACTTATCGGCCGTGACAAGGTTGTTTATTGTTGTAAATGTTTATAAATGTTGAACATATTCAAATGAAAACTAATCGGCCGTGACAAGGTTGTTTATTGTTGTAAATGTTTATAAATGTTGAACATATTCAAATGAAAACTTATCGGCCGTGACGACGTTGTTTATTGTCTTAAATGTTTATAAATGTTGAACATATTCAAATGAAAACTTATCGGCCGTGACGACGTTGTTTATTGTCTTAAATGTTTATAAATGTTGAACATATTCAAATGAAAACTTATCGGCCGTGACAAGGTTGTTTATTGTTGTAAATGTTTATAAATGTTGAACATATTCAAATGAAAACTTATCGGCCGTGACGACGTTGTTTATTGTCTTAAATGTTTATAAATGTTGAACATATTCAAATGAAAACTTATCGGCCGTGACAAGGTTGTTTATTGTCTTAAATGTTTATAAATGTTGAACATATTCAAATGAAAACTTATCGGCCGTGACGACGTTGTTTATTGTCTTAAATGTTTATAAATGTTGAACATATTCAAATGAAAACTTATCGGCCGTGACGACGTTGTTTATTGTCTTAAATGTTTATAAATGTTGAACATATTCAAATGAAAACTTATCGGCCGTGACAAGGCTGTTTATTGTTGTAAATGTTTATAAATGTTGAACATATTCAAATGAAAACTAATCGGCCGTGACAAGGTTGTTTATTGTTGTAAATGTTTATAAATGTTGAACATATTCAAATGAAAACTTATCGGCCGTGACGACGTTGTTTATTGTCTTAAATGTTTATAAATGTTGAACATATTCAAATGAAAACTTATCGGCCGTGACGACGTTGTTTATTGTCTTAAATGTTTATAAATGTTGAACATATTCAAATGAAAACTTATCGGCCGTGACAAGGTTGTTTATTGTTGTAAATGTTTATAAATGTTGAACATATTCAAATGAAAACTTATCGGCCGTGACAAGGTTGTTTATTGTTGTAAATGTTTATAAATGTTGAACATATTCAAATGAAAACTTATCGGCCGTGACGACGTTGTTTATTGTCTTAAATGTTTATAAATGTTGAACATATTCAAATGAAAACTTATACACCGTGACAACGTTCTTGTAATGTGTCCAAAATAACTATTATTTTTACCGCTAGAGATGCATTCTCCCAGAGGACATTTAAATGTATCAACGATTTTGGTTTTCTGCAAAATTTTAGTGGGCGTGGAAGAATCATTACGAAAGATTGTAGAAGATATATTAGATTTAATGTCGTATGTAATTAATTTTATTTTTACTAGGATCTTTGATATTAGTATTTATTAATTTTTTTTAGAATACTTCCGTCTTTTGTTGCGATATAAAACATTGATATGTTTGGGGTTAGTTGAACAATTATTATATTCTATTTGCTTAGCGTAAAAATCCATGATGGAGCATCTTATTTGTTCATCAACAATATAGTTAGGGGAGTTATTATTAATGAGAGTTTGTTCAATATGTTTTAGCTCTCTGTATATCTGTTTTATGGATGAATTAATCTTTGCATGGTATATTACGATTTTTAGAATCGCTATTTTATAGTAATTTGGGCATTCTCTCTTATAATAAGGGTTATATGAATTCATACTGGTAGTTTATTTTTTTTTATCTAGAGAGATAATGAATTTATTGTTTATAGTGTTTATCACTATTTCTAGAAAAGGAATTTTGTTGCTAATATTAAGTTCATATGCAAACTTAAACATAGAATTATCCTGGAATTGTTTTCGGGGTTAATTTCTGCTGTCTTATTGACTAATATAAGGACATCTTCAATACATCTTTGGTAGTTGAAGGATTATTAGAATTGTTAAATATGTTATTTTCGAGATATATAGAAATTGCTAAGAGACGCCAATCCCATTGTATATATATGTTATTTCAGTGATCATAGAATAGGAATACTGTAGTGCAAGTTAACAGTAGTTTCTGTAATATACTAGGCATAATTTTAAGGGTAGGTATAGATAGATTATTACATATGATTCTTATAACAATATCGATAGTTTCGCGAGCATGGACATTAGTGAATATGTTATCGGCATCAACTGAGGCTATGGTTTCATTGTGAGATCTTTTTTTCATTTTTTAGAATGCGAATTACTTGAGTTGGTTTTATGCTGTATTTGCTAGGAGGATACGATGTGATAATTTGGTTAATGATTTTTGTTAATTGATACAAAGAAATGAGAATTTGCGATATAATATGGTGGAGAGGGTAGTCTTTGGTGTGTTTTTATAGAGTCATATATTTAACTGGCCCTATAATCACCAACAATTTTAGGATATTTTAAACTCTCCTGGCGGTATTATCAGTAGTGATAATTTTGTTAATTTTAAAATTTATTTGGGTGGCTGGATTTTTGTTAATCTTTTGAATTTTGTGTGGTTGTTGAGTATTTGCACGAGTTTTGCCTTGTAGCCTCGTTTGTTTAAAACAACAAAGATATTAGTTTTGTCTGTTTTTTGTTTTTGTACAATTATATCCAGATGTTTACGTAGATACTTAGCGGCAATTTGTAGTTGTTTTGTGAAGATTTTTGAAAAGTTTTTATCATTTTTTTTTTTTTTACCTGTACCGTATTTATTCTTAACTGCGTCCACCGAGAGTAAGTCTCGAAATTCTGGGGTGGTTGTGATCAGTTGTTCGTCCTGGAGTTTGTCAATGCTTTCCTATAACGTCTCAGTTTCGGTTTTATAATCAGACGATTTTACTTATATGGCAGCTGGATCCTCGGTTAAGGAGTTCTTTTTGACGCTTAGTCACCTGGTGCTTAGAATCATACTTATTATAAAACCCAGGTTGTGTGCGTGTGTGTGTCTGTTCGTTTATATATTGGATCGGATTTCCTACATTTTTCAACCGATTTCAACAAAACTTCACAGGACTACGTAAAATTAACTTGCGGTGGTTCTGACAGTGCCAAAAATTGGAAAAAAAACCAATTGTTTTTTCACGAAATCAATTTGAAAACACGATTAAGGCATCGCTGTTTCGAGAATGAAAGGGAGACAACTCATATCGAGTTATACTTATAAAACCCAGGTTGTGTGTGTGTGTTCGTTTATATATAGGATCGGATTTCCTACATTTTTTAACCGATTTCAACAAAACTTCATTTTTTTTTTGGCAGGTAGTGTTTCTTATTGTCTTGCACACTTTTTCTTTGTTTTTACATTCAGAATGCTTTAAAAATTCTATTTACAAGACAATTGTTTATAATAAAATTCTACAGACTCATAACGATTGAAAACAATGTTTTTGTTTGAGTTTGGGTTTGACCAATTCGTAAAAAAACAATACTGCTAGTTATTAATAAATTTATCCGTTTTGTTATGGTGAGTGATAAATCATTTGTACAGTGTATTCTGTTTTATTATTTTATTTTTATTTTTAGGCGGTAATGAGTTTCTGGTGTATTGGTAATTTCTGCGTATAAGTTTTTCCTGTTGATCAGGAATAATTGTTTATTTTTAGTTTGTTGTGTCTGTCTTGTTTTCGGATATTGAGCGTGTGTAATTTATCGTTGGCTATTACAATTTGCCTTCGCGGAAGGCTACATTTAAAATTCCATTATTCTGGTAAGCTGCTGGATCGCTTAATTTAAAACGCGTATAATTTGGCAGGATGTTTTCATTAAAACTATTTTTTCCTTAGAAACATAACTCTATTTTTTTTTACTACTTATTTCGTAAAAAAACTCGAAAACTCGAATAGGCAAGTGAAACACAACGAAGTAATAGAAATCAAAGTACACAAAAATAAAATTACCAGAACTTTTTCATGTTTTTTTTCCCATATCTAATTATCTGATGAAGCCTTAATAAAAGTGAAACGTTTTAGATTGATAAACGTTTCCTAATTCCTAAATACCGCCTTCGATTTCCCCCACCCATAATCAATTATTGATCGTTTTGTAAAGGGAGGCATAAGGCATACCAATATAGACGTGACGATACCAAAACACACACTAATCTTTGAAAATTTCCCATAAAAACCGACAGTACTCTAATAACAACCATGTTCGCATTCTCGGCGGGCACTAGAAACTTGTACAGACTTTTGAAAAATTCAAAACATAAACAGCAGAAATATCCTTTGATTTCAATCAAACTACATAGGGTGCCTCAACAAAATGAGAGCGGAGCAAATTCAGGGATAGATAACAAAAAGATACAAATTATTAAGACCTACAAAGGACAGTCGTGGAGAACCGCAAGATTATCACCAATAACCTAGGGGACACGACATATTGAAGAAGATACATTATAAAGAACTAGTTAGCGGTTTCGGTTATGAATTTTTATACTTGCCTCAAACAAGCATCCATCATTGTCATTGTCTGATTATTGAAAATAAAAATCACCAATAGGTCGTACCCTGTGTTTTTTTCTAGGAGTCATACATGAGGAATTCGAATTTTAGCGACATTTTTCAAAATTGACCATTTCAAGAAAACTATAGTATTATTTCTGAGTGAACATCGATTATTCACTGGGAGAAAAATCGATCATGAATTTGTAACAAGCAATCAACTGTGGGCGTAAGTTAGTTGATTAGTTTTATTGATGATTGATTTACAATTTATTGCGAGGTTGGCCACAAAATGCATATATGTAATACATGGATTGAAACCGATTTGATCAGCATATAGGTCATGAACTGTGAACATGATGCAATCGATTTGCAATACACTACGATAAAATATACATCCATATTTACGACAATCAATTGTCTCTATAACTGCGCCATTATTATCAAAGAAGCCCCCAAAATTTCACTGGAATAAACGAAGAGTATCCTAAGATCAATATCCGACTAGCGTAAAATTTTCGAAATATATCCTGCCATGTGCTCTATATTTTAATACAATTCAGAGAGAGGACAAAGATAATAATAATAATAATAATAATAATAATAATAATAATAATAATAATAATAATAATAATGATGATGTTTCTAAATTTCCCATGATTTATTCTTTTGATTTTATAGGCATTAACTTAGGTTTTGCCTTGATGAATTAAGATGGGCTACGGAAAAATAAACTTCAGTACTACAGAATTATTTCTTTCTTATTAAAGAGGCTGTCTTATAGGAGTAGCTGATGTGTCTTTGCGTTTGTGTTACTCTGCGAGAGTAATAGTAAATGCTTCTTATGAAAAATGTATTGTGTTATTCATATTTGTATTATAACCTTACATATATGTATACTAAACACTTGCATAATATTTAGAAAAAGAAGAAAAATCATCGTTAAAGATATATCACGGTTATGAAGTTTATGCAGTGTAACCCGGATATAAGAGAGTTGTCGGGATCGGAGAACAAGTCTCTTATGTCCGGGTTTATCTTATATCGGGTTCCTCTTATACCCGGGTTTATCTTATATCCGGGTTTGGTCTATTTTGATTAGGTAAGTATGGCTCTAATTTGGGACCAGATAAAATCACTCTTATATCCGGGTTTCTCTTATATCCCGGTTTGGTCTATTTTGTTTAGGTAAGTATGATTCTAATTTGGGACCAGATAAAATCTCTCTTATATCCGAGTTTCTCATATATCAGGGTCTCTTATATCCGGGTTACACTGTATATATATATATATATATATATATATATATATATATAGATAGATAGATATATGTGCGTATGTGTGTGTGTGTGTAAAAGTGAACATTGAAGTCAACACTCAGACGCGACAAATTGCGTCCAGCATAAAACAGTCTCTCGCCTCTGAGTGCTGACTTCAATGCTAGCTTTTATATTTACATCCGCTCTATCACTTATATTGAGCAGTTTATACCAAATGTAGCACACCTTAAAACTATATTTCTTCATATTTATATAGATATATACATATATAATTCTGTTTGTGTGTGTGTGTGTTTGAATACTGGCAAAATATGACTTGAGAATGCTCGTAGATAATAAAAGACAGTGATCCAGAACTGTGACACTTGCTCCGGATCTAAACTTATATCTGCCTGACAGAGGAAAGTCATGAATATTGTAAAGGAGAAAACATGCTTAAACATGAGCCACAGAAAACTTTTAGGGATGCAAACAATTATGGATCCAATCATTTAGAATGCAACTAAAATAAAAAATAAAAAAAATTACCAATTCTTAATCTGACATTTCATCATCGACCGAATAGCGAATCCAGAGAAATAGTTCTGCTCTATTGTCAACTTATGGTTGATAAACAAAAAAGGGTAATATATCAAAAAGCAATTGGAGTAAAACAAAATTCAAACTGAGAGATAACCGGCACAGATAGTGGAACCCATTAAAACAGAAAAGGAAACATGAGTTAAACCCATAATGCATTACCTGCGATAGACCAGAAACTAGAATAACCCTTGATAATCTGTCGATATCCAGATGAGTATAATTAAACAATTAATGAGAATTTCAATATTTTTAAAAGTCACACGTTATTCCTTCTTTCATTGACACATGTTGAATACAAAGCAGTTACCTGAGAAAATCAGATATGATATTATTAGTAAGTACACTTAGATCATATCCAAAGATGATTGATGACCTTGTTTAAAAAAAAAAAACAAAAAAAAAAAAAAACGTACAAAGCTATAAAGAAGCAAACTGTATGCAACGTGCCAGGACGTGGGAGTAAGAGGAAATATGATGAGAGAAATATCTGAATGGGAAAACGAAACACCACATCAAATATCGAAAAGCCAGGAGTCCGACCTAGAACAATGTAGGGTAAGTTTTCATTATATACCATAGGGCGCACACTAAACCAAACATTGCTTTACGAGTAAATGTAAATGAAAAACATTTATTGAAGAAAATACATAGAATACATGAACTGAAATTTGCCGTAAAAGTACTTCGACAGGTTATCATCAATTTGGAACAATGTTTTGAGCACGGATCACCAGAAACAATGATATAGATTTATTTCAAATGTACAGCAGCGATGTTTTCAGACAGCAAAATGTAGCTTATGTGTAAAGAGAATCCTACCAACAGATATCATTGTGAAGGATGTATAATGTTATGGAGCCGATTTGCTCTATTTAATACTGAAGACCTAGAGCGTTTTACTGGAATCATGAAATCTGAGGATATCTACAAGACATTATATCAAAATATGCACACCATTATATGTATTCTAACTTGAGTCGAAGATCATTGTTTCTCCAGCAAGATAAAGCAATATACAAGCAAGGTCTCTTACCATTTTAAAATTGAAATCTATATATGGAACCATAACTTCTATGCTAATGATTTCTTTCATCGTATTTTCCGTTTGTGGAACCCAATTCCGATTGATATTCATTCAACGATGATATTCTAAGATTTAAAAGCAATGTCTATCACTATGTACAATCTTCTTAATTCTTGTTCATTTAAAGTTTTCACACCTTATTTATTTACATTATTCGGACTATTGTCCTCACTTTGTCGCCATATTTATTACAACGTTTCGACCGTTGTACGCTCCGGCCTTCTTCAGCGTACAACGGCCGAAACATTGTAATAAATATGGTGACAAAGATGAGGACAATAGTCCGAATAATTTTAAATAATGTACATAATACCTCATCTCAGAAATATAAACAGATACTGAAGGATCGGATAAATATGGCAACAAAGATGAGGACGATAGTCCGAATTATGTAAATAATGTACATAATACCTCATCTCAGAAATATAGAGATATACTGAAAGGTCGAAACATGGTATAAATATGACAACAAATATGAGAACAATAATTCGAATAATGTAAATAATGTACATAATACCTCATCTCAGAAATATAGACAAATACTGAAGGATCGGATAAATATGGTACCAAAGATGAGGACACTAGTCCGAATAATGCAAATAGTGTACATAATACCTCATCTCAGAAATATAGACAAATATGAAGGATCGGATAAATATGGCAACAAAGATGAGGACACTAGTCCGAATGATGTAAATAGTGTACATAATACCTCATCTCAGAAATATAGACAAATACTGAAGGATCGGATAAATATGGCAAGAAAGATGAGGACAATAGTCCGAATAATGTAAATAGTGTATATAATACCTCATCTCAGAAATATAGGCAGATACTGAAGGGCCGAAACTTTGTGATAAATATGTCAACAAAGATGAGGACAATAGTCCGAATAATGTAAATAGTGTACATAATACCTCATCTCAGAAATATAAACAAATACTGAAGGATCGGATAAATATGTCAACAAAGATAAGGACAATAGTTCGAATGATGTAAATAGTGTAATTAATACCTCATCTCAGAATTATAGACAAATACTGAAGGATCGGATAAATATGTCAACAAAGATGAGGACAATAGTCCGAATAATGTAAATAATGTACATAATACCTCATCTCAGAAATATAGACAAATACTGAATGATCGGATAAATATGGCGACAAAGATGAGGACAATAGTCCGAATAATGTAAATAGTGTACATAATACCTCATCTCAGAAATATACACAGATATTGTCTCACCTTCGTGTTTTCCTTATATTCTTTGGCATTTAATATCCAGTTGCGTCATACTGGTTTTTTCCTTGTTTATGATTAAACGATTAAAAAAAATACATTATGACGTTCCTGAGAATCTCGCATTTACGATGCCAGATGAAAATATACATCTTTTTTTTCATTTTCGGATATAATATCATCCGTTGTCTTTTTTCTAATAATTTAAACACGATTAAGCCAATACAGCAATTATCATCCAATGGTATCAAGGAGATGCGACAAAATGAAAGAAACAATAAAAAAGTAATTTATTTTTTGTAGATTTTAGTTGACAGAAAAACAAAAAGCTGAGATGGATTTCTACATGTCATAAGTGGGAAAGAAGGAATTATTAGAATAAAACTAACGGCTCCATTTACCAATTCAATAATTAAATGATGAATCATAGGCACCGATCTAGGTCTACGATTAATTAATGAAGTTAAGGTACAACAGAGGAAAATCTCATCAGAACGATTGCCATAGTTAACATGTTTAATGCATCATTTCCATAATACTGACATATATCCTAGAGGCAAACATGTGCTTGGTATCATCTAATGATATTTATCCGAGATGCACTTTCACGCAAATGAAGCTTGTCTTATATAATTGATAATAATGATAGAATGGATGCGGCTAGATTGATACTACGTCGTTCGAGTAAGAAATTTACGATGGATATAATTACATCAATTTCGATCCTGGCGACATTGAAAAAAAAACACAAGGCAGCTAACATATACAAAATATTTAATTAATAATATTTATTTGAGATTAATCAATATTTGGATAATAATTTTAATATCATTTTCTCAACGCCATTCTTCTAGTCCAGTCTGAGAAAATTCTCTATTCTCGCCATGCACACACACATGCTCACTTTCTCTCTCTCTTTCCCTCTCTCTATACATATACATATATATACATACATATATATATATATATATATATATATATATATATATATATATATATATATATATATATATATATATATACGTCTATATAAACATACAAATATATATATGTATATATATATATATATATATATATATATATATATATATATATATATATATATATATATATACATACATACATACATTTAGGTACCTCCACGAAATCGAAAAAAAGAGCATAGCTTGATGAAAAAGACGCCAACTTTGCCGAAAACAATTTTATCATCTAAATGCTTATGGTATTATTAAGACAAAAGACCAAAGTTTTTTTTTAATTATTTTCAAAAAAATTTAATTCTTTTTAGAACATTCGAAATTTTGATTAAAAAAACCTTGTTTCTCTTTGTATCAGCGGAACTAGTAAATAATATAGACAATTTTTAGCACGTTTTTCTTGGTATGACACACATTAATTTGGAAAATCTTGCAAAAATATAAATAATTGTCGGATGTTAAGGAAAATTTCATGAACTATTTACAGATGATTGAAATTATTATTGATGTTTTTATTTTCTTAAAGTCATGGCAAAATATTTTTTATATATTTATTAACCCTGCCTAACTAATTTTATGAAAACTTGAAATTTGATCGCATCGGGTTTAGTGATTACAATAATTAAAAGCACAAGGCTTTGAGGATTGCAAATCATGTTTTTTTTTTTGTTTTTAATAATTCAGTTCTAAATTGTAACATACAAAACTCAATAAAACAAAAAATATTTAATTTCAAATGCTTTTAATTTTTTTTAGTTGTTTTTATGGACACGGACAATATTTTGTGAAAGCAAAACATTTTTTCGATGAAAAATGAATTTTTAATATAATTATTTATTATTTCTTAATTATAATATATTTTTACATTTAAGTTGTTAAAATATTATAAAATTAGTTAAAAGCCGCATCGGGTTTCCTAAGTCTCCTTATGAGATAGATCTTTTTTAGCACGCTATAAATTGTATCATTTTGACTGATCAGAAGATCCGCAGTAATTAAAAAAAATGTAATTTTGTGTTTATAATCGGGCTGTAATTATAAAGTACGGAAGACCAACCAGAATACAATTAAGTTGCGTTATTTGAGTTAAGTTTTGTTCTCAGCTGTTAAGGCCTTTACTTTTGCGAAACACGTGTGGAGAAGTTAATTTGATTTTTCAATTTCAACTGAGAAGGGTACCTACAAGTATCAGTATCATCTTATGAAATTTATATGATCTTATTTTTATATTAATCTCAGTTATGACATTTTTCCATAAATGATATATCAAAATTAATGAAAAAATGAATGGAAATACAAATAACACAGTAAAATGTAATAAATATAAATAAAATTACAGTATTTTATGTACACTTCTGATAAAATTACATAAGAAAGGTACCTATAAATACCTATAGATACTTTTCTTATAAAATATGAAATTTAATCTCACTCTTAACAGTCTTATTTTAATTTCTTTAGAATATATTTTCCATAGAGCATCGTAAACGTAAAGGTGAAAGCTAAGTACAAACAAAATAAATAAAATAAAACGCGGAAAGTTTTCCTTAGAAATAACGAACTTCATTAAATGTAAATTATTTCACTTTTCTCCTTCCGTAGAACAAATTAACCTCACTGAATCCGTCAATATGTCATTCATCACCTGTCAAGTGACGCGAAAATTTATAACCTGCTTTGTTTTATTTTCAAATTACATCTTTTGGGCGCAATAGCTAAGTTAAGCTTGGTTAAAAATATTTTAAATAAACATTATAATTTCTGATTTTCTTAAAATAAGTTTCGAAAAAATGATAATTGATATTTAAAAGAATTTCAAAGTGAGATTTCCAGTTTTTTTATAAAACGGAAAAAATGGTCAATTTTGCTGACTCAAAAAAAAAAAATAACAATATTTTTAAGGAAAATTTTGAACGTCCTACAAACGATTAAAAAAATGAAAAAAATACCCCCAAAATATTTTGATCTTTCCTCTTGATAATAACATAAACATTTAGATGATAAAAATTGATGTTTTCGTCAAGTTTGGTGTCTTTTTCATCATGCTATACACTTTTTTTTAGCGATCTCGCGGAGGTACCTAATATATATACATATATATATATATATATATATATATATATATATATATACATACAAAGATATATATATATATATATATATATATATATATATATATATATATATATATATATATACACATATATATATATTAATTGATTCTGATAGAAGCCTCAACAGAATGCAGAAAGCACTGGACGGCCGTTTCTTCCTATATTTGGGACTCATCAGCAGTGCGCATACACTGCCGAGGTAATCGAATCCCCGACGGTTAGGTTGGCAAGCGAACACCATACCAACTGCTCCACCGGGCCTCGGTGACGAAGAGATTGCAAATCAGACTCAATGTAGCGCCGCTCACTCCCATATTCCGTGGTGGAACTCAACTGAGATTCTCTCTAACCATAGGCCCTCTGGAGCCACGACTACTCTCACCAATATATATATACATACATAGATATATATATATATGCACACACACACACATATATATATATATATATATATATATATATATATATATATATATATATATATATATATATACACACACACATATATATATATATATATATATATATATATATATATATATATGTGTGTGTGTGTGTCAGGCAGAGTGAATATTTGAAAGGAGAAAGTACATGTAATTATCGTTTGAACAGTCATATTTTCTAAGAATTTTGTTTCAACGTAATTGATATTATTTGGCCTACCCTTTTGGCCTTTGCTCGGGGAGAGAAAAACGTCCTTAACCTCATGCAGCTTATTAACATTTTAAAGAAATTCAGTTTATGCTTTCACCTTTCGTTTAAAATTCTGCACCATATACATTCTTTGGAAGAGTAAATAAGGAAATAATAACCCTATAAAAACTGCAAATATGTTTCGCCATTCAAATCTATCATTTTCTTCCATATTAAAAAATATCGGTATTTCAAAATGTATGTTTTTGCTGCTGGTATATTAATAATCCATATTGATATCTGATTTTGCTTTATAAATGGCAATTCTGTCTTTAATGTATGAGAAGGTGCTTTTGCTTGTGATACTTGAAAAGAACAGGATTAAACATAAACTACATCATGTGGGATTATACAAAATGTTCCTAATTTAAAGAAAAAAGACTATATTGTGTTGTTTATTATTTACTTAGGTAGATATATCGACTCACGCCCAATTATAAAGATGATTACGTATCGGTGCTAAAATCATTTTGGTCCGACAGCGAGCCACTGTCTATTCACAAACACTGATTTCTTCACGTGCGTTTATCTGTTCGCAGTGAGAACATTTCCCTTCATTTATATATTCTTTATCATTTACCGTATATACTGATGTACAAGACCACTTCGTGCATAATGCGACCTCTGATTGTATTTGCATGAATTATAACCACTCCAGAAAAAAATACCACTGCAGGTTTCAACATGTCATGGAAAAGGCATGATTAACACTAGGATGGCCAGCTCCTTTGACATCTTTATTTACATTACGCCGTGAAGCAGCCATCTTTAATATATTCAATATTCAAGTCAGGAATAACAAGTATGAAAAGAAATTCACAAATATTAGTATACCTCATACTGAAAGAAAGTGTGATATATATATATATATATATATATATATATATATATATATATATATATATATATATATATATATATATATATATATATATATTAATAATATTAGTGGTAAATATACATATATATGCGAAATCCACAGGTGCATATACACACATGTATATTTTGTTGAATAAAAAATTCCGAGAGGATAGAATCCAGGTAGAACTCAATGTCCAGGACAGAGTAAGGATATAATAAAAAGGCTTAAACACTAGTGTTTAAGCCTTTTTATTATATATATATATTATATATATATATTTCTATATCTATCTATCTATCTATCTATCTATCTATCTATCTATCTATCTATCTATCTCTCTCTCTCTCTCTCTCTCTATATATATATATATATATATATATATATATATATATATATATATATATATATATATATGCATGTATGTATATATAAATTATGTGTGTTTGTGCATAGATTGATAGATAAATAGATAGATAGGAGACATAAACACAAGTATTATTGCTTGTGAGAAATTTTTCAATGCATTTACCCTATAAATAACCTAGGTGTCAAAAACGACACCTCGGCCATTCAAGGTAAAACATCAAATATCAGTTATTCCACTGAATATTTTTTATAGAATTAAGTCTGTTAAGCATCTTTGCTAAAATTCAATAATCATCCATAAGCCTCAGCATTGATCCAAAACTAGTTATTCCATGGTAATTTGTTGAAAATTTGAAAATGTCGAAAACGACACCTCGGCTATTCTAGTGTTAATAAATTTAAAATAATTATCTGCGTACAATGATACCTCCTTGTTTTTTTTTGCGTAAAAACTGATAAAACCTTACACTATACTCGAGTATATGAAGTAATTATATGTATGTTACTATGATTGGGAGAAAAGATAGATATGGAAGAAATATCGATATGTACAAAGATCGATTGGAATTTTTTTAAGTGAAGGACCAGTAATTGTTTGTTAGATACTTTTTAAACATTGTGATATTTCCATATCGAGGAATCGAAAATTTAAGGACTTATAAAGCAAAATACATGTAAGTCAATAGTATAAGCAACCGTGATATTATTATGTTCACAATGTGTAAATTATTTTATCTCAAAAATATACTGACTGGCAACGTTTTAAATAATGTACGGGGTGATAAATATTAATTATGTATATTCCTGATAGTTTTTTGTCTGTAATATATATATTTCAAAAGATGTTACGATGCCGAATGTTTGATGAATTAAAAAAGTCTTTCTGAATAAATCAGTTGACATTCACTGAAGGCATTTGACAAGATAGAAATAACATGAGATTATTATTAGGTTGGTGCAAAAATAGTGACGTAATAATATCGTTTTTTGACGTATTTTTAACGTCAAAAAACGACATTATTACGTCATTATTTTTGCACCAATCTAATATTTGTGGTCAGAAACATATAGATCGAGTTTTGTAGTACTTGAATTGATATGATGGATATATTTCTGCTAAGTTAGTCTGTTGCTACTTCGATTATACGTGTAGGAAACTGGTTGTATATCAACCATAATGCGAAAGACGTATTACTCTATAGAGGGCCTCGAGTAAATTAATTGTACATTGGAACAAAAACCATCAAGATGTGTAAGTAAATTAAATAGAATGTTTAAAGGAAATTTACAACACATTTGTAGGAAAAAAATATTTTATTATAAACTAAAAATATGATAATTTAATTATCAGAGATATTTTTAATCATTTCGCCAAAAGATATGAGATGAAACCACTAAGACAAAAATTGTTATTGAGAGTGAAATAAACTGAGACAAGGTTGCGAGCAAAGGAACTAAAGAGACCAGACGTGGAAACAACATTTTATTGCGAGTTACATTGCCTATAATTTTTGAATATACAAGACAATGGGAAGTGAGAGAGAAGAAACTACAAAACTTATGCTTACACTTAGCAATTTCAATAGTAAAACGATGAGACCTAACTGCTAATCTAGTACTGGGCTAAATTCATGAAGCCGATGTATTACAAAGGAAATAAATTACAATGGATTTATACAAAGAAAAGACACAGTAAGTGAATGAGACCGATATACTCGGTTAGGATCAATAACGCGGAAGAATGTTCTTTGAATTCTGTCAAGAATTTCTGCTTACAAAGCAGAAGCACCAGACCAGATATAGCAGCAATATGCGATGTGCGCAGGAAGGATAGATTTATTGACGGGTTAGACCATGTCTATATCTTAAAATATTCTCGAAACAGTGAACAAAATGTCATAGTCACAATTCAATCAATTGATTCACTACGACTGTTACACTTCATGCCAGTGGAAAAAGTTAGACGAAGAAAGCGAATGTAAATATTATCTTGGGGTTTGAATCAAACAGGCGATGGCAGTTGTCAAAAATCCGTATACGATTAAATGAGAGTAGTTACATGTCGGATGCCTTAAAATTAGTATCAGATTTCTTGTCCCAGCTAACAGCATATTCAAATTCAAATTTTATATCAGTTGTCAGTTTTACCTATATGAAATGTCAATATCAGATTTACTTTAAGACATGAGTAATTACTTGTGTCATTAACATAGGTAGCAAACCGATAAGTGCGGACATCGGGTGTATTTGTATGTTGGGGGATACCAGCACCCATTTAAAATGGACTTAAAAAAGTGGACGTTCAATACAGCACTCATTTCGCGGTTTTAGAGGAAACATTAACGCAAATCAATGAAAAAATGTTTGAAATACTAAAACCTTTCAATCTGGGATGAAAACGAACCCTATGAAAAGAGTTCAAAATAAAAATCTGTCTTTACTATTCTTATCCACACTTGAAGAGATTCTTTCATCATTAACATTAAAAAATAGAAACTTGAGACTACTCGGAAAATTTATCAACACTAACAAGTCTCAAAAAACATGCTCGGTGTGTATATCATTCGCGTCCTTGTAATGTTTTGCCCATATGTGACATTTTTCTATATATGGTTTGTAAAGTAAACAGCCAATAAGTAGTCATTAGCGCATTCTCCCTTGCAAACTATTCGGACTGTTCAAACATTCCCGCGATTGGGAAAACGTTTGTATCACTCTTGATACACACCAAAACTTACGCAAATTTTAATTCTTGCACAACATTTATCATTTTTAAATCAGGTTAAGTAATTTTTTTATCTGTAATTAGACGTGATTTAACATGTGTATTTTTATATATAAAAGGACGCGTACTGCTTAAATTTTATTTTAAAGTTGTGTACCCTTGCTTGCAATTTTATACAATATATTCATCTCTGAAAATAGAATTGTATAATTACATGATAATACATATTTTAGAAACCTACCCTATCAAAGTAAAGACAGGGTTAGTCCAAAAGAAAGAGTAGATTTCGAAAATTTAATTTATTCTAAGAGAGAGAAACCTATTCAACACTTTAAGAGACAGGAAAAACTTCAAACTTATTAAAATAAATTATTGTTTTTTAATCTTGTTTAAGTGATTCGTTAATTTTTTATTTTATTTTTTTTCAGAATTCGTATGAATATAAATAGTTAAAATTTGTAGAAAAGAGAATAGTGTTCATAGTTTGTGGTCTCATATCACCAGATCTTACTCCATGCGATTTTATCTGTAGAAGAATATAAAGAAAATTCTTTCTTCCCTAATACTTTTTACTCTTGAAGATTTGAGACTTTTGAATCTGTTAAGTCAATAACTAGAGATTAATTGATTCCAATATGGCAAGAAGTGGAATACCTTTTGATGTTTGTTGTGCAACATGTCGTTCTCATTTTGAGGGAATTGAAGATAAACAACCTTAAAACAAAAAACTTTGAAAATTTTCTGATACAGTAATGTTTCTGTCTCTTATCATTTTTTGTTATTAAATTTTCTAAATCGGCTCTGAATTTTTGAATAAGCCAGCATATAAAAAGCGCAAAATTTTTACATCCTTCAGGCAATCGTATTTGCATTGAAGATCAATGTTTTCAGAAAACCGCTGAGTGACTCCATCTGCGTAAAATTATGCATAAATATCGTTAAGTGCGGAAATAGCCTGTCCACATCGTTATTCTGGAGATAAATATATTCGTTTATTTTTCAAATATTTTTTGTTTGTCCCATAAAGACCTAACCGGCAAAGAGAAATAAAATAAAATATATTTTTGGCATCGAAAATGAAAATATTAACGAAATATAAGTTCGCGTTTACCTATAATTATATAGCGATATATTTTACTTATTTGCTTAAGAATCGGCATATGAATACATCTTTATACCTACATATCTTTCAAATTAGTATTGCCGATAATTTGACAGTAACCATAATATATTCCGTATTCCAAAGTTTTATTAACTTGCATGATGGTATCTGAGAAAGAGTGAGACTATTGTGAAGTCCATGTAAATTAAAAGCTAAATTAACAAAATAAACACCTTTTTTTCTGTGTTCTGCAATATATTATTATTAGGTTGGTGCAAAAATAACATAAAAACATGTCAGAAAACGACATTATTTTTGCAACAACCTAATAAATACAGTTTATATTTTATTCAATGTTAATGAAATTTATTGTTCATTATATAAGTAATTGGAAAAAAAAGCCGACTATTCATCCCGCTATTCACTGTAGACTACCATAGAGCAAATAAGAGGGACAGAAAGGGAGGAGAATTGGGTTCAATCCCTGGTATCTATGTAAACTCCTTTAACGGGTGTGACATTCAGCATTGTATTTTTTTGCTCTAGAATATATTCTTTTTAAATCCGATGAGAATTTATTTACCTAAAGTATCTTGATTGTTCATTCCACACAAAATAAATAATTACATATAATACAAGTGAAGAAGAACACATCTAGCATTCTTACAACTTGAAATTCAGACTTCGTGTCGTGGTTAAATCAGATATCTCTGTTTAATATGCCCAATATTACATTGATTGCGCAGATAGTATAATGCACCGTTTCTCAAACAGTACGCCTGGGTGCACTAATGTAAAATTTTATAGCTATATTATTTGTTGACAGTTATGTATTATCATATCATTGACTTATGTTTAGTCTTTAGATGATGCAGTATTCAGGTATGTTCTTTAAAGAAAGAATTAGAATTATTTTCGTCTTACTTCGCGTTCGTTACATTTGCTCACATTCACGCTTAACAACTCTCTTATTATATATATATATATATATATATATATATATATATATATATATATATATATATATATTTGTAAGTTAAACAATATTCCTATATGCGTAAATTTGGGTGAAATAGAAAATGTACCTTAAATTATTAAAACGATTAATCTATATTCATACAGCAGTCTCAAAATAGATATTTCAAAAAGTTTATTTTAATTGAGAGCAAAAATAATTTAGGAAGATTGTATTTCATGAATCAGCAAACGAAAGTATGACTACTAGATCATCATTCAAGTTCCTGGACATTTACCTGAGTCGAAAAATTTTCTCATCGAACAATGCGAAACATGTAAATATCAAGTCAACCTATAAATAATTTACGAACTTAGGTAAGAAAAATCTATAGGTTTCTTAGAATGTATTCATCATTGTGTTAATATTTATCAATGATTCACTCACAACTGATTACCAACATCAATACACCGTCTTGGCTAAGTGGGTGGTCTACTAGAAACCAATATAGACATCTTTTTTCCAAACTCTTTACGTTTTGTAAAGATACCTCCATGCATATTTTAACTAAATTAGTAAACAGAAGATACATTAGAAGAATAACTCAAGAAAAATTTGGTACGGAAAATATTCTCAGTCGAGGTTTTCCATCAATTCAAAATTGCACTATTACACCACACCGAACGACTGATAAAACTAAGCCCTCTTTTCTTTAATCAAACTCATTAATAGAAGCGTTGAAAATTGTTGCTTGCAGTAGAAATAGTATTAAATTGTCGAAACCCAAAGTGCACGACTCCGACGCAATCTTAATAAAAGATTCATTAGGTGGTGTGATTTGATAAATTTGTCTTTGATAAAATAGTGTATGTGTTTTATATTCCTTTAACATTTCCTTTATTCGTGTTAAGTCACTAACCTGTTGAAAAATCGGTTAAACTTTTTTACGAGGAAGATATATATATATATATATATATATATATATATATATATATATATATATATAATTATTTATTTAAAAATATGATTCCAACACGCTATATAAGAGTTCTCATGTTTCAAAACAAGAGCTGAAAACTTCAATATAATTATTTGAATTAAATTGAATTAAAGTAAGCTATGTTCCATCTTCAAGCGAAAATTTTTTATGGAATAACTTATTTCTGAAATTTACGTGTTTTAATAGCATTGAAGATGGAACAGAGCTTACTTTAATTCAATTTAATTCAAATAATTATATTGAAGTTTTCGGCTCTTGTCTTGAAACATGAGAACTCTTATGTAGCGTGTTGGAATCATTTTTAAATAAATAATTATATTTATGCTCTACTTTTGTATCGAGCACTATTTTTTAAAAATAATAACAAAAATACTAAAGAACTTTGGATTATTTACCTAACGAGTTCTTTCCTATTTTCTATATATTTTCACACACACACACACACACACACACACACACACACACACACACACACACACACACACACACACACAAACACACACACACACACACATATATATATATATATATATATATATAATATATATATATATATATATATATATATATATATATATATATATATATATATATATATATATATGCATTCCAGTTGGCGTTCTTGAGATTACGACTCGAACCATTTCCTAATATTAAACACATTCCACCTTTGTCCATTTTAATGGCTTTTTTTTTTTTTTTAAATAACTGATCTACCTTAAATGCTATGTCTTTATTCAGAGAATGAATTTTACATTCAATAGAACGAGAGTTTCAATCCAAAACTGACTTTCTGAAATTATTTAACTATATGCGACTAACTTCTTTTTGTTAACAAAAACGTATCCTATTGCAGTCATCAATATTTTGGATTGATTATATGGACTTCTCTATTCTCTACTTATTACATCACTTATGCTTTCCGGAAACACATCCATCTTTATGTGGATAACAGAATTTCAATCATATGCTAGTTTTATCTGTACAAGTATCATTTTCAATGTAGACTAAAAAATATAATTGAACCTATCACTATAATATAGTGGGAAATTGAAAACGCATTTTTCTTTTGTGTAGTCACCAAACCCCACACCAGATAGCTTTTCTTTCTGATCAGTAAATTACTTTGACTTATTGGAAAAATTCGTGGATTAATTTCACTTGAATTCTCCATGATTTTGTCTTCAAATGTGTATTATTTGTACGTTGTCACTCAGATTTTGAGAGAGCCATGTATCGGATTTAACAAAGCTAATTTTACCACACCTGAATCAATGTATTTCACAATAATATAACGGCAGAGAACGGGGCCTGAATTTAATCTCGGTTCATCGATTACCTCTATCGTACCGTTAACCGTACAGTACCCGCATATTACCCTTGAGATAACCTAAGATTTTTCAGCAAGAATATTATTTAAGACAACCTCTTTCTTTCTTTCATTTATTCCTATTCATTTACGCCAATCACTTCCGTTTTCACATACACCCTGTATTATAAATCTTCAGCCTCGAATTAATGTGTTTCTAGTTTTTTTTCTTTCACAATAAACTAAAATATTCAGCTGCCAAATAATCTGTACATTATTCGTTCTTTCATTAAATCGTTTACGATATAGTACCATTGTTATTCTCAGTAAAATTAAGCATTTAATATAATCGAAAAATATGTCATTCGTCCTCAGATATTGTACAGAATATTCAGAATTTGTGAGAAGATTACGTTTTATTGGATATGAATCAATAATCTTGGTGAGGTTAATAAATTTAACTTCATTTGTGTTCATTCATGTTTTACATTCTCGTATTCATTTAAAGAACGAGAACTGAAAACTCTTATGTACATAAAAGGTACTTATTTTTTTTTCTGTTATTTGATTCTTGTTTGGAAAATTGAAAAATAACTGAATAGACGGCGACTTAATTATATATAACAGTTCAGTTAATGTGAACAAAACAATATGCCATGGTGTTTACAAAGGATACGACAAACAGTGTTGATCTTTCTTCAGCATTTTCCCTGAATGTTAATATGTTAGTGGAATATGCTTACAAGACATTTCGTCTGTTCTCTTTCATAACTAATATCAAATAGATCTCTATCTATAAAAGGCAGGATGTGTGTGTGTGACGAATGCACGGCCGCAATTTTCGACGGATTTACACCAAAATTTACATGCACATGCTCCAAGTTAGCGGAAAGCCCAAGGCCGACTTTGCATTTCCCAACTCCCATCAATAGTGGAAATAATCGATTTTTTCATGCTTCTACGGCAGTTTTCATGTAGTTTGCGGCTATTTTCTACTGGCCAGAGAGAGAGAGAGCCTATAGCTGGCTGCCACGAATAGGCAGGAATATTCTATTGGCCAGCGTGAGAGCCAACAGCTGACTGACACGAATGTTAAGTAGCATGCTAGGATGCAAAAAAAAAAAAATATCGATAGCTGCATTCGTCACAAGTGGTAAAATTTAAATCTGCATGGCACTTTATTCCAATTGGCTCATTCGCTTGCTTAAACTCAACGTTGATTCTGATTCCGCAGAACTGGGTTAGGTGTGAAAAAGTATTTGTTGTTAACATTCTTTTTTCATACGGTTTTTCCAGTTACGAGTCCTTTTTTAAAGCTGATCGTTTTGTGTTCATTTTGTTTAGTTCTTTTTTCGTAGCTTAGAAAAAATTCGCAGTGTGAGATAGGCAAAAAGTAAAGCATGTAGCAACATCAGCACGGCAAAGGGCACACCTTTAAAGGCAAGGAAGGGCAAAAATATTTTAAGTCAAGTAATAGCGATTGCTGAATGAGTCGTACGATTTTTGAATCAAGCACGGGGAACGCCGGGCCTTGCTGTTAGTACTGGATAAATTCAGCAATTAAACATCTCTGGAGTACCTGAAATTTATTATGTACACATGGGATCAGGTTAGTACAACCTCCGCACAATGTCGAGGTATTGTTTCAATATAGTAGGATGACACGGTAACACTGATCCATGGCGATTATAAAGGGGCGCAAATTTACCGCAAACAGTCAGAGAGAGAGAGAGAGAGAGAGAGAGAGAGAGAGTGAGATCCGCCATAGTCTTCTTTACTTGAAATCCTTAAGAACATTAAGAGAACACCTGACAAAGATCCGCTACCATCAATTGCAGTTTCCTGCTTGAAGCCTGAACACGTAGACTATCTTGAAATGCTGGTAAATTAACTGACCTGATCAAATGATACATCACAATTAGTCGCTAATTTAATGGCCAATGTTGTTTGACTCGTTATGGCGACGTGATAATGGCACCCATGATGGCGGGCGATTACAAACCGAACTGAGATTAAAAGTAAGCCATTCAAAAATTTGAATGATTTCTTTAGCAGTACCAGAATTAGTTTGGGATGTAATGTTATGCATTATTTAGTTTTCCATTCTTGGCAGTTAGCACTGTTTTCATTTTGTTATTACCTGCGGTAATACGCTGATTTACTGGGCCATTGATGACTTTTCTGATTACATTTAGTCATGTTTAGTATCTTTCTAGTTGGCTCATAAATAAACAGTTATTTCTATGCTCTTTCTGTTACCCAGAATTAAAATGCCCCCAACCAATGCTAAAATCTCTAGGTGTTTAGTGAATGAAAATTTCCAAGGCTATTCCTCTCTTTATATACATCCTACAAAATGCAACCGAATATATTTTTAGATTTCTTGAAAGGATGATTTAAAAAACATTGGTAAGTGGCAAACTCTTTTGGATGAATATATTGGAAGTATAACTTCTGTGCTGGTATGAATGGGACTTCTAAATTTATATAGATGTATCAGGTACAGAATAAATCGGTCAGATCCGTATTGAAGAAAATCTTATATTGAACATCGATCAACCTTTGTGGTCTAGTTCAATATAAAGCGTTGAAGCTGATGACAGATGGTGTCAATCGTTCGTTCTTGTGAATAGCTCACGTTTCGTATTCCAGGCATCTTTAAGCAGATGAATAACATGATTCTCATTTAATTCCTTCCTATCCACTCTCAAACCCCAAGCTTATACATTCAACTCATTAATATTCTTGCCAAGGTCAAGTCACCAATTCTTCGGTTGTACTATGAGACATTACACGGCCTAATTACACTTTATGTCAGAGGTCAATTTAGCCCTAAACCTTCCACATAAGCGGTGAGCCGTGATTGGAAGTGCAATGCATTTAACTTCACCCGGAACATTATCCTTGCCTTGGAGATAAAGATACGCATAGGATGTCTAATTACGTTTAGAAATTCAGAATAAATTACGATTATCGTTCTCACCTAAGTTTTGCGTACAAAACCTATTCACATGAAGAGAAGGATAACAAAATATATAGAACTGTCAAAATAGATATACAAGAGTCAGTGCACTTTCTTATAGATACTGATAAAACGGCTAGAAAGATAAGAAAAATAATATATTTATTATCAGTATATAAATAAATGATGGCAAAAATTAAGAGAAAGCCTTGTGGTTACTTCTATCGAGTCTCTTTACAGAATTAAATCTTATTAGATCTTCAAAATGTTTACATTCGAAAAAAAATGTGCTTATTTGATGTCTTCATACAAACCCAACCTAGGGTTATAAGGTTAGTATCTGGGTTGAATCTATCGAGCCTCTTTCTCTTTTTTTTAGAGAAATACATTCCGTCATCCCTCTTACCACTGATTCGGGCACTTTATCTAGCTGAGGCGTCGATTTGTGTATGTTCCGTATCAACTATTTTACTGCTGTCTAAGTTATTAGGTTTTCCCAAAAGTTCGTAAACACTTGCAAAAAATTGAAATTTTACTCACCAAGTAATAACAAAAACAACAAAAATTATTCCTCAAAATAAAGACCATCATTTTCCAAGACTTTCTGCCATCGATCTGCAAGCTTTCGGATCTGGTGAAAGTACCATTCATCCGGCTTCGAATCACAGAATTCTTGACACGCTTCCTCGACTTCATCAAACGAGTCGAATCGGCGGCCCTTCAGAAAGTGTTGCATTGAGCGGAAAAGGCCGTAATCTGATGGAGCACAGTCAGCATTGTAGGCTGGATGTGGCAGAACCTCAACGCCGTCCAGCTCTTCAAACTTGTCTTTGGTCTTCCTGGCGGTGTGTGGCTTGGCATTGTCCTGCTGCATCAAAGGGCGCTTTCGGTTGATCAGAGTCGGGTACTTTTGCTTCAACTTTTCGTAGACCCGCTCCAGTTGCTGACAGTAAAGTTCGGCACTGATGGCACGACCATTCGGAACCAACTCAAAATGCAGGATTCCTTCAAAGTTCCACCAAACGCACAACATGACTTTCTTGCCGAATCGATCTTGTTTTGGAACCGACGGTGTCTCTTGCCTTTTCTGAACCCATCGCTTGTCTCGATTGTTCTGGATTGTGTTGCATAAAAATTCAATTTTTCGCAAGTGTTTACGAACTTTTGGGACAACCTAATAAATTCTAAATCTCTGATTCCAATACAAATACAGTTTATGCACCAGGGTTGAATAAGATCAACACACTTAGAGTTCGTTGAAATAAATTTATATACACATAAGTTAAACTTGAATTTTTTTCTGTGTAATTTATGTTCTGTTGTAATAAATACACCAACAGCAGAAAGCCGATCAAAACATTTGGCAGAAAAAATATTTGTAAAAAAAACAAAGGGAAGCTGCGTCTGTTCGGTGAAAATATTACTGAAGTCGAGATGGCAGGTCAGGATGGATTGGATTACAGTCTCTTCTTTGAACTGCAGGGACAGTAGATCAGGCATGGTAACATTATTGTATGAACAGACGAATCATAGACTTATAAAATGTGCAAGATGTATTCTGATGATAAATATTTCCGAGTACGACCCAATTAAATAATTTCCAGGGGGTTGAAATAACATCTGATTCGATATAGTCACCCCACTGCATGAGAGAGGCTTGAATTCATGTAATTTAGCATCAGTCATACTGATGACAGAAAAAGTCTTTTTTCTTGTAATTAAATGAAAGCATTTTTGTTTTTGTGGTGCCAACATTTACAAGACATTTCTTGCTCGAGGTAACCACTGATTTGACCTCTTTTTCAAGAGGATATATATATATATATATATATATATATATATATATATATATATATATATATATATATAATTATTTATTTATTTAAAAATTATAAGATAAATATGTTATATAAACACTACAAAAATAGCCATTTTGTTTCAACACCTCTGGTGTCTTATCCAGTAATCACTGGATAAGACACCGGAGGTTCTGAAACAAAATGGCTATTTTTGTAGTGTTTTATTACATATTTATGTTATAATTTTTAAATAAATAATTATATATGATCTACTCTGTATTGAGCACTCTTTTAAGAATAGTAATTGTTTGTTATTGGAATTTATTCCGTATACACTAATCCTATATATATATATATATATATATATATATATATATATATATATATATAGCCACTTTTTTACAGAAGACGACCATCTTTTCTTATTACTTTTAAAATGCAGATTTGTTTGAAGTCTAAAAAAATCTTAATATAAAAGGATCTTAAAAAGATAAAAAATACAAAAGGGATGAAATATGGTAAGAAATCAAACCTCTTCTTTATTCGTGAGGGAATTGGCCAGTATTCACTTCCATATACAATTTCTTATTACGTAACAGTTCAGTCTCTTCTTTGGTTGTGCCGAAATTTTTCTATTTCGTAAAACTTTGCTTTAGCTTTTTGCCTATTTCTCTATCCCAATGCGCATCCAAATTTCAGTATCACACTTTCCGTTCTCTTCTCACATATTGAAATTTTTGTACTTTTTTTTATTTTGGTATGCCCAATATATAATTTGCATGTTGAAGTGTTCTGTTTTCTATAAGCCATAGATCTCTCTTTTCTCGATTTATGGTTAGTCTTTTTTACTTTCCTTAACAACGTTATGCAGATTATCTTGTAGTTTTCTTCTGTGTCTGCTATCAACACTGTATCATCTACATATTTTATTTTGTTAAGATACTAGCCGTCTGTTGTATTATATGCAAATGAGAATGACAAATAAATTGAGGGGAGAGGTTGAACAAAGTGCAATCATCAGTAAACCCGTTTGCTAAACGTAACGTTGAGAACCGTGCTACGATTGATTTTTCTCAGAGAGAAACAGGCAATATAAAAATGGCGTCGCCGATAGGATCCTTGAATGCGCTGGAAGACCTCTAACATATACAGACATGGATCAGAAATTTTGCGGCATTTGAAAGAATAAAAAATGAAAGAACCGAAGGAGGATAAAACGAGATAACGGATATATTTCTTGCGCTGGATGCAAAGCGGCGAAGAAATTTTCATAACATTTGAAGAAATTGTCAAATTTATAAAAAGAACATAAGACCAAAGAAAATACTTTGTTGCTGAAAGAACCAAGTTTTTAGAGAAAAGACAAGCACCAAACGAGACCATTATACAGTACTTACATAGATTAAAAGAATGTGTTAAGTACTGTCAGTTTGAAAAATTAGGGACTTGGGAAATGACTATAGGAGATGAAGTAATTCTTCTCAGAATAATTGAAGGTTTGCAAGACAAGATCCACAAACGAAAAATATTGGAAGCTTTACAAAGTTGTAACATGCGTTTGGAGGCTAGCGTCGAATTTTTACCAGTTAGAGTTGATTAAGAAATTTAATCAAGCAAAAGAAAAATAAGAGACATATAGGACGAACACGACCAAGTCTATAATTAAATGTAGAAACTGGAAAAAATCATGAGAGAGACAAGTACAAATATCCCGCGTTAGGATAAGTATGCTCAAATTACAATAGCAGGGACCATTTTCAGAACGTGCGCAAATACGAAAAGAAAATAGAAAGGATACAAAAAAATACCAACCCCCTCCGAAGAAGAAGCTGAAATATTTACAGTGAATACGCAAAAAATGAGAGAACGAATAAAGGTGAATGTCCAAATGTTTAACCTGCAAGTTGATACAGACAGTGAAGTTACGCTGATACCAAAAAAATTGGGTCAATTTGGGACGGCCTAAATTAAAAAAAAGAAACCTCCAGCTGAAGCAATTTGATGGAACAACGATAAAAATAATAGGTACATTTCAAGGCAATTTTGAAAAGGATACGTTTTGAAATAATTCCCATTACCGTACTAGAATGTATAAAAGATGGCGGATTACTAGGAATTGATGTGTTACAAGTGGATACGGAAAAATTAATCAATTCCATGGAAGCACAAAATGAAATTAGTTTGTTAAAAGGCTATAAAACAAGTATTCGACTAAAAGAGAATTATCACCCAAAATATATAGAGTCAAGAAAAGCTTCAATTCATATCCTACCTTTGGTGGTGACCAAGTTAAAAAAAATGATACAAGAAGGCATAGTAGAAAGTGTGACTCAAGGTGGTAGCGATTAGGCGTCACTAATAGTAGCGATAAAGAAACCTGACAGACATTTAAAGATTTGGGGTGATTACAAAATAGGGGTAAATCACCAGATATGTTCCGAATCTTTTACGTTGCCAAATATCAAAACTGCGAGCTACGAGTTAGCGAATATTGATCTCAAGGCAGCACACAACCAAATAGAAATTGATGAAAAATTCAAGGAAGCAACTACGATATACACCCCTATATGCTTGCTAAGATTGGCGCGTCTACCGTTTGGGGTAAAGATGTTGAGTCATATTTTTCAGAAAGCGATTGAAAGAGTCTTATTAGGAAAAACAAAAAAAAAATATGATAATTTACCAGGATGATATATGTGTAGGGGCAAGAACCAGAGAAGAATAGAAATGTAAAACAACAAATTTTAGTGAGGTTGAACAAGGCAGGCATGATTAGAAACAAAGACAAATGTAGTTTTGACTGCAAGAAGGTATCATATTTAGGTTATCAAATATCGGAAGAAGACATATCACCTGAGGAGAGATTATCAAAGAAAATAAGAGCAATAGCTCCTCCAATAAATAAAAAGGAGTTGAAATCCTTTTTGAGGATGATTTTTATAGTAAATACATCCCAAGATACAGCGACGTAACAGCCATTTGCAAAATTACGCAAGAAAAATAGTGGACCTACGAATTTATGATTTCAGCAGGAAGTGTTTAGCTTCTGTTTTTTGGTATTACTTTTTCCTTATTCATAAATTTGAAGGAATATTTGTTATTTGTTAGTGAATTAAAATTCGTCTAGCAATTGTATCCTTATAGAATTTCAACGAAAATTGATTGAATAATTTGAGGTGTAAAATGAAAAATATATTCACTGCAGTTTCAGCAACAGATTATCCAATTTTATTTATCATTAGCTTAAAATCTGCCCTATCGGGCGGAAATTAAGCTAGTTCCTCGGGAGGGCTCTTGGTTTGAGCTTCGGCTTGTTCACGAGAATCCCTAAGACTTTGCATATTCTCCGCTTTGAAAGCTCTCCTGGCTGCCACTTGATCTAGGTTTTCATTTGCACGGGGCTTTCTTTTCCTCACTGCAGCCTTCGTTTTTTTTTTTTTTTATTGCAATCTGGTTTTCTGATGGCGAAGATTTCGCTTTGCTAGGAATACTACTGCCGTATATGATAGCCAACAATAAACTATAAACGAATCAAAATTAATCGCTGCATTTAAGTACTGCATTAGCACTTAAGTTTACCTTTTAAAAGATCAATAGTAATTCTTCTGTCGCCGCTTAATTTAAAGACAATCTGATGTACATAGTCCTTACTTACCTTACAAACAATTATTTATATTTCATGGGTGATTTTTCGAAGCTTTTCGTAATTAATTTCATTTATTTCGAAATTTATTTCCAAGTTATAAAAATTGTTATCGTATAAAACCTCATCGCAAAAACTCACATTAACAATCTCGGTAAAGTTCCAGGATTGCTTTTCCGAATTTAGCCCAGAATGTTTAATTTGCTCACGGAGTCGATCTGAAAGAAAAGTCTGACACATTGATATTCGCATTTATTTACATAGGTGATTGACTTAACATCTGTGATTAATATTTTCCCCTTCAATCCATTCCTATCATATTTAATTTCATTTTTTTTATCTTTACCACTCACATACTAACATTTAGTACAAAGAAATAAACTGCATAAGTAAGAAATTCTCTCTCTATAATGTGTGTTGCTAAAATGTTTGAAATTCGTAGATGAACGAGAAACATGCTAAGGTAATTTAATCATCTATAAAAATTACCGACCAAAAAAAAAAAAAAAATTAAAAATAAACATTTTGCTAAAATTTTGTAATAGACACAAAAAATAAGGTCACTAAACTCCAAAATAGGTTTTTGTTCACCGTGGTATCTTCTGCATATATTTTACTGTGGGAATGAGAAAGTTAAATAAACGCAGGTTGATAATCTTCTCATCCATACACCAATTCTGATAAGAAAACGTTTCTCTAAAAAAGTTATCAGTATTCAATTTCCTCTGCTTAGGCTTCATAAAAGCTTTTATTAATAAACAATTGCAAAGGATATTGTCATCTGTTTATCTCCCATTTCCAAAAGAAATCACGTCACCTCTCAGTCAAAGAGACAACGCTGTCAGCGTTTAATAATATATTAATCATATAATTATGAACTGTATTAATATTATTTGGTCGGTGCAAAAATAATGACGTAATAATGTCGTTTTTTGACGTTAAAAATACGTCAAAAACGACATTATTACGTCATTATTTTTGCACCAACCTAATATAAATAAATATTTTGTATTAATAAAATTTAAAGCCTGCGTTGCTGATAATTGATCACACAATGGAAGCATAATATGATTAAGATGCTGAAATGTTTCAACCCGATTAGATTATTAGCCAATGCTGTAGATTAATAGGATAAATACTTGTTGAAGATGTTTCAAGTCCTATAATTAAGTTAGTAGCATAGAGAAGAAAGATTCTTCTGGCGAAAATGTTACTTATTCTCCTGCAATGACACGAAAAAAAAAAGCAGCTATGCATTGAAATAATAAATAATAAACAAAATTTGAAACATATTGTCGAATTTTTGGGTTAACATATATTAACTTTGCATTTTATTCGCATGGCCCGGCGTTGCCTGTGCTCGATTCAAAAATCGTACGACTCATACAGCAATCGCTATCACTTGACTTAAAATATTTTTGCCCTTCCTTGCCTTTAAAGGAGTGTCCCCACCGTGCTGATGTTGCTACATGCCTTACTTCTTGCCTATCTCACATTGCGAATTTTTTCTAAACTATACTAAACATTAAATCTGTTACGAAAAAAGAACTAAACAAAATGAACACAAAACGATCAGATTTATAAAAAGGACTCGTAACTGGAAAAAAACGAATGAAAAAAGAATGTTAACAACAAATACTTTTTCATACCTAACCCAGTTTTGCGGAATCAAAATCAACGTTGAGTTTAAGCAAGCGAATGAGCCAATTAGAGTAAAGTGCCATGCAGATTTAAATTTTTTCCACTTGTGACGAATGCAGCTATCGATTTTTTGCATGCTAGCTAACATTCGTGTCAGTCAGCTGTTGGCTCTCACGCTGGCCAATATAATCTTCCTGCCTATTCGTGGCAGACAGCTATAGACTCTCTCTCTCTGGCTAGTAGAAAATAGCCGCAAACTACATGAAAACTGCTTTAGAAGCATGAAAAAAATCGATTATTTCCACTATCGATGGGAGTTGGGAAATGCAAAGTCGGTCTTGGGCTTTCCGCTAACTTGGAGCATGTGCATGTCAACTTTGGTGTAAATTCGTCTAAAATTGCGGCCGTGCACTCATTACACACACACACACACACACACACGTCCTGCCTTTTATAGATAGAGATTTACGTATTTATATATATCAATATTACATTTACATTTAACTACTTATCAGTTATACATCATCTATCTATGTACTTTATTAGTCCTCGTGTCTAGGAAAATCCAATAACATATCTTAAAGAATAACATCATTGGATGTTAGTGGAAAAGATAGTTATTAACAATTTTTCTCTTCCTACATCCTTTTCCTTAAAATTAATTTTAATTATTAATGTTGGCACTGCTTATTCCCCGTATCAGTTGTTGTTTACTTACGAAAATATCAATCATGGTTTTCTTCATTGGTTCAAGAACTCTCTTGTTTGAAGAGTTTCGATATTTTTCCTAATTCATTAAATCCTTATTGCAGGATATTCGATACAATTTCCAGTGCATTGTCAGCATAGACACGACTGAAATATTAAACATTTGCAGGAAAGTAGAGATACTTTTTTCTTTTAATAATGTATACGAACAAGTATAGGAACAGGGAAGTTTACCATCATATATTTCTACTTCTCGCTTATGAATACGATTATCTTTTACTCGAGGACAGCAACCAAGGAAAATCTAAAAAAAAAATAACGATTGTTTTCCCCAATTTCGGTTATGTGCAACGTTTTAGATATGTGTATTAGCAGAGTCAATAAAGTGCGAGATGGAAAACCGAAGACAGATTGGGATATCTCCTAAAAGCTGAACAAACTATTAAATAGATAAATATTATTGGAAGCAAACAGAAGTGTACTGAAATCTTATGTAATAATAGAATTCTTATAAAGCAATGAATACTAGACAATCACTTCGCAGATG
>OZ010615.1:13871499-13876499 GCA_963932145.1 Acanthosepion lycidas | reverse complement strand
AACAATGTGTTTGTGACATTTCCAAGGGAATGTGCGAATGGGCGTACCAAAAGAAACCAAGTGTATTAAACCGATTCCCTTTTCTGTGATGTTACACTATTCATATATCTATCATATTTTAAAAGATGTTTCTTCGTTGTTGAATTGTCTAAGTTATATTTGTAAATTTTTCATCCTAACTTAATAACTTGATTCAAGCCATCTCTTAATAGGACTGTTTATTTCAGTTTATATTTTTTTTAATTTCAACTTTATTTTAGAATGTTTATTTCTCAATTAAATATGAATACCAACGTTTCTCATCTTCCATCCATCCATTTCTAATGTTATATTAAACGTGGCAGTGGGTTAATAGCATATATATTTAAATATCTTGCAGTGACCTCGTATCTGCCAAGGAGACACTGAACCATAATTTTAAATAAATAACCTAAATTAATGCGATTTAAACTTATTTTATTATACAGCACTTAATGTGAAATACTGTTCAGGCTTTCATACAAAACTATAATTGAATGTTATAATAATATTACTTTAATGGTAATGTTTTCAATCACTCAAACAAGACATTTTTTATCCTTCGCTTTTAAATGACTTTTCATATTATCTTTCAACGATATTTGTTTGCCTCAACATATTTGTAAGAATGACATTTTAATGTTTTTTCCTTCAATATTATGTATAACAAGTAAATTTATGATAAAATTGTTATAAAATTGTCAAGAAATTAAGGAAATAATCTTCTCTTTGGTACTCTCCCACTTTCAAAAAGTTCATAGAATATATGTTAATATTTGATATATCTATATGCTCAGATTAACTTTCAAAGACAAGAAAAGAACAACAATAGAAATAATGGTTCTAGATAAATATATATATATATATATATATATATATATATATATATATATATATATATATATATATAATTATTTATTTAAAAATATGATTCCAACACGCTACATAAGAGGGCTCATGTTTCAAAACAAGAGCCGAAAACTTCAAAATAATATTTGAATTCCCAAAAAATAATATTTGATTCCCAAAAAATTTCGCTTGAAGATGGAACAGAGCCTACTTTAACTCAAGTTAATTCAAATATTATTTTGAAGTTTTCGGCTCTAGTTTTGAAACATGAGACCTCTTATGTAGCGTGTTGGAATCATATTTTTAAATAAATAATTATATTTATGCTCTACTTTCGTATCGAGCACTATTTTTTAAAAATAATTACAAAAATACTAAGGAACTTTGGATTATTTACCAAACCAGTTTCTTTCCTATTTTCTACAATATTTTCACACACACACACACACACACACACACACACACACAGATATATATATATATATATATATATATATATATATATTAGGTTGGTGCAAAAATAATGACGTAATAATGTCGTTTTTTGACGTTAAAAATACCTCAAAAAACGACATTATTACGTCATTATTTTTGCACCATCCTAATATATATATATATATATATATATATATATATATATATATATATATGAAGAAAATATAATAAACTCCTGATGTGTTTTTGATTAATTTTGGTAACCTCGGATCGAAGTCTCTCAGCTGTGTGTTTTTTTAACTTTAGTTCACGTCCTTTTTTCTTCATACTCTCGGATCTATATCCATATATTTGCTTACATATATATATATATATATATATATATATATATATATATATATATATATATATATATATATATATATATATTAGGTTCGTGCAAAAATAACGACATAATAATGTCGTTTTCTACCTATTTTTTAACGTCAAAAAACGACATTATTACGTCATTATTTTTGCACCAACCTAATATATATATATATATATATATATATATATATATATATATATATATATATATATATATGCAAAATACATTCTCTCATCCATCCTAATGCATATTGTAAGAATATTTTTGGTATAATTGTATATGTCTTTATATTCTGCAATAATCTGTAAACATTGTCTACTTCATTTTTTAATTCCTCTTCCGGAAACATTTCACAGGCTTCCTTTTTGTTTTATTTCTTTCTTTCAGTTAATTCACATCTTTTCTTCGTCAGTTAAATCTTGAGAATTTTATTTGATTTTCCTATAAATTATTTTCATTAATTCTTAGTTTACGTTTTTCATGTTTTTGTGAATGTTTTCATTTTATTTTCTTAATTCTATTCATCCCAGTTTACTTCTTGGTAATTTCTCTCCGTGGGGACCAAACCTTCCACAAAATCTATTTTGCTTAATAATCATGGACATATTTCATTAATAAAACTGCTGATTTCATCCTCTATATCAATCGCCCTATTATTAAATAGGGCATATTTCATTTTGCACCATTGTTATTGTTATAACTTTTCGTCCATATTTCTGCAGTTTTGTTTAGGGCCTTTCATACCACGCCTATTTCGATGTCTAACTACAGTGCATTTTACAGTATACTAATCTGAAACGGCGTCATGAAAGTTGATTCTGAATTTGTTTATTATGGCTAAACATGCGGTCTATAATTTGGTTCGGAAAACTGTTATAAATATAATTCTGACGTATTTTGAAATGTTATGTTGTGTTCAACAACTCCATACATAACGATGTTGATTTTATTTCCGAATATTTTCTGTGTATCACTGTTCCTACCCAATCATATCAACATTGAATTCATCCTTATCAATGTATGTATTCACTAACAGTATTGCGCAAAATATAAAGAAAACATCTTAGAACTTCGGAAAAAAGATGAATAAATACGATTTACAACTTAGAAGTCGTTAAAGATGATTGAAATAATAGCGACCAAATTGAGTTTAAATCCAAAAGTGAGGATTACGTGACAGATAGCGGAATATAATCAGGCTGAATCGTAATAGGAAAGAAAGATGTACTTACAAATGAAAGAATAGACAAAAAATGTTCATAACAGCCAGCTCGTTCAATATGCAGTTTCAAAGCAAGAATGCAGACTGAAAGTGTTTTGTTTTTACAACTAGTGCTATGTAGTGTCACTTTTTCCGCATTCTGTCTTCACTGACCAAAGATTCATTAGAAAACTTCAGTTTGCATCCATAAGCACTCTCTATACTGGGTACGTCCCAATGCTGCTTTGACTTCTGTGCTTCAATAAAGGTCAGAATCATAGAATTCAGAAAAAACAGAAAGATATACGTAGCCAAAATGTCTATAACAAAGAGAAATATCTAAGGAAAAATGAATCAATGACACCTCAATTTTATTTAGCAGGCGGTTGTTGAAGTGATTTGTAAGCTGTGCATTTTCACTATCTTTTGTTGAAGTAGAGGAATTATAACCTTAATCGCATTTGACTCAACAATTAAGATAACAAAGTTTCATCCGGGTGGTAGACAGGCCTTGAACCGGTCTAGGCGGGTTCAGAAAGGCCATATTTTTGTCCGAGCCTACGGGCTCGGAGATACCCACTTTAAACCGGCCTTTTGCCACATTTTATCCTCGTGGGTGGATAGATAAATACCGACTCAACAATTAAGTTACTTTCCATTTTGAAATATATTTCCCTCTGTTCTTTTGTTCTTTTCTTGCATGACAGGCAGATGGGATTTGTCCATAAATTTTCTGTGTAATAAAGGCTCATGATATTTTAAAACAAATCTAATTGAATGACATTATAAAATACGTTTAACCTATTTGAATTTTACTGAACTTAAAGTGAAACACATGGTAGTCTTTCCTTCAAAATTAAAACTGAAGTCTAAGTAATATTTATTAAATGGTAATATTGATAAATATTTACTCGATAAATGCATATACTTCACTCTTCATATTTACAACTTTTCCGCACTTTTCTCATCTGTTTAGTTTAGCTACAAATATGAGAACGAATTCAATATTAGAAAACTTTCTTCAATATTAAGAATTTTCATTTATAACTTTATAAAATTGTTATAATTTACATGTGGAGAAATAAATGAAGTAATGTCTTCGGCACTGGTCCCAATTTATAATTTCTTTTAGAGATATACATTTATATTTAATGCGTCTATATCACCAGAAAACGCCAAGAACAATATTCGGAATAATAATGCTACATAATATATATATGACAAATAATTTTTTGCGGACAAGTGAAAAAAGATTAAATCAGATATATATGTTACTTATCGTGGTGTTAAAGAAAAATTCTAAGGGAAAATATAAAGAGAATCTAACAACATCCTTGTGAAAATTAATTGAAACAAAACGAATAATTACATTATTACTTTTTTTCGTATTTTCCCAATGAAACATGAACCTGTTGATATATTAGTACCTGGTATGTCCATTCCACGAAGTTGTCCCTTGCAGATTGACCACAGATTCTCGATTGGAGAGTTTCCGGGCCAGTCTATAGTAATTTGATTTGCTCACTCGTAAGGTCTCCCAGTGTGTCCGTGTAGCGTTATAATTTTCGTGCGCTTCCTTGGTCTAACGTCCATCGCATTCAATGGCCGTAGGACAACTAATAGACAGTTGAGACAATAGTGTCTGGGCATGTTAAAACTATGATGCAATCTCGGATGACGTACGCAATATTTTTAAAGGCCAAACGGATTCCATTATCGAAAATACAATCATATTACTGCACACCGCTGCAAATCTGAGTGAAAAGTAGACATAAATTACCCTCTGTGACTCCAGTGGGTCTAAAACGGAGTGTATGATGAAGGAATGGGAACTAAAGCGGTCTTTTTAATTACTTTTCACAAGGGTGTATATTTAAAGTAATTCTTTCGGTTGATGTGAAATCGGGATTTAATTTTCCTCTTCGTAGTCATGCTGATCATATTTGCTTCAGAAATGTTCATATATACGACGGAGATGTAAAATTGGGTTTCTTTTGTTGATCTACATTATACATATCTAAGATATCGCTTATATATAATAGAATTTAATTCAAGAATTTAGATAAATTTTCACTCGTAAAATATCGACTTGAGTTTCAGAAGACCTAACTGAGAACGCACTTTCAA
>OZ010615.1:13828999-13866499 GCA_963932145.1 Acanthosepion lycidas | reverse complement strand
ATTAATCATTGTCAATTGTCAACCCTTAATGAGAACCGTGACGCCTGGTCTTTCAGCACCAAACCTGCTGTCTCCTTCTTTGAAAATACCTACAGGGCCACTGCTAGGGACAAGAGGCATACTATATCCCCATGTGATATGCTATTTCGGTCAAATTATACTATAGCTAATAAACTTGAAATATAATTTTTGTTGGTTGCTTTTATATTGCTTTGACATAAATGTCTCAATGGAATGCTTTTATTTTCCCAGGAATTTTACTGATCCCATTCCAAACTATTTTGGTTTTGGTGTTTGAATTAATATAGATACCAAGTTCAAAGTTCTTCCATGACGGTCGCATGGATTCTTCAATCATTCCGCGTGATTTAATTCTATTTAATAGGTAGATGATCATATTTTCTTCGGTTCGATATCATTTTAAGTTACGTACAGCTGCAAGAAGCAATCTGATCGCTTTTTACCCTCGTCGTTAAACCAGGGTCTGCCGTGTTTGACAGGTTTAGATTTAGATGCGTATTGTTCTACAATAGTAAGATTTTTTTAAAGTAAGTGATGTGCACTCCATTGTCTATATTCTCTTGGTTGTGTTTGAGGTCACGTGTTTTAAAATTCTTCCCAGTTGGCTTTCTTACGTTTCTAGGATGGTATTCTTTCGTCTGGCAATGCTCCAGAGTTTTCCGACACAATTGGCAAGTAATCGCTATCACATGTATCATAATTCACATTCCAGTTATAGTCGAGGTATGTTCCTGGATCTCTTAGGCAGAGTTCTATTTCAGTATATGCCCGCCTTGATGGGTGGAGATAGGTATATGACTTGACGTTGAATAGACATATATTGTTTCTATTGATAAAGCCTTCCAGGAGACTGACTTTCTGTCCAGTATTTTTGAAGCCTCATATGATCTTATGGCTATAAATTCTACCAATAAAATAAATTTTTTTGGAAGCTGCTTAGATAGTTTATTTAATATATAATTCTATCTATAGGATCATTAGGAGGGATTTAATCAGAGAATATGATAGTGGCCTTTGTCTGTGGTCGTATAATCATGTCGAATTTGCACTGTGAAATAGTTTTTTTTTTTTTTTTTACTAATATTGAAGTATCGACCGAAGCTCTGTTTCCACGAAAACTAATAAAACTTAATTTTTTAATATTTATTTTCTCATTTTCCTTTAAAAATGTTTCCTAAAGATGATTACAGGACATAAGTTTGCAATAAACAAAAGCAATTCGTTTATATTTGTTTCACTCCTCTTGAGTTTCACTGAATGATTTTGTTAGCCATTATATTGAGGATTTTGATTTTTGTTGAATTGTTTTAAGTTTCCAAATGTTCTATGTTGCTTATAGTTGATTTCATTGATAGAGGGTTTTCTTTTTGGTTGGATTGTGTGATTTCTTGCTTTTTTTCGGTTGGAAGTTTTCCTATTTGTATTTTATGTGAGGGGCCTCTAGATCGATTTTTTTTTTCATTTCCATATTTTGATTGGGTGTATTAGATTAAATATGGGTTGTGGTGTAAATCGTTGCATTTTCCTTGCTATTAATCATCACTAAAACTTTTAAATGCAGAGATCATATTTACCGCCATTTTCTTGTTCGTTTCCAGAGGTATAATCGGAATATTTTGTCTTACGTTTACCAAAAATTTTCCTGGCTTCAGAAAAAGTTATATATGAATTCAAATATTTCTTTTATTTTTGTAAAGCTTTATAAAAATGTGTGTATATCGGGTTGGTGGGTGTTCTCATTACAATTTATGCATTTTATGGCACGTTGACACACGGTTTACTCGTGTCCTTTGCAAAATCCAAAAGACCATTTCATTAGCCACTCCAAACTAGCACAACAATCTAACAGGCTGTTTCTATAGCCTACTACGCTCATTTAAACCCCTGTAATTGACTATCATTCCGGGATTGGGGAAAATTATTTTCGGCTTACACAGCACCACGCAGTTCGTTAATGACTTTCTCTCATGCAGGAGAATTTGCAGGAGCTCTTCGATCAATTAAAGTCATAATTCAACAAATACGGAACACCATAATATTACGTGTATTCTGCATCGTGCATTTAATTAACTGATCCAACATAATCAGAATTAAATTAGATTCTAATTCATATTCCCAGATTTTCTGTGAATATATCCTTGATAATCACTGATCATCTAATTTGGATTGAGGATGGTCACAGTTTATACTGGATGATTATATGTCTGAGAATTCACAATTTCCGATATTTGCTTGTTATTGTTTTCCAAGAAAAAACAAGATTAGTTTCCTATTCGGAAATATATTTTTAACAATTTCTAGTCATCAATATATCAAAAAGCGACAAAAAAAAAAAAAGAAAAAAAAAAGGAAATTAAATCCTGTCCGTATAACCAAGTTGCCACTAGCGTAGATATAATACATCTTTATATCACATGATGAAGTAACTTTCTACAACTTGGGAAGGGAGTACAGCAGTCTTTAAATTTCAAGCAATTTAAATTAATTAAATTGAGCACTCTCTCTCTCTCTCTCTCTCTCTCTCTCTCTGTCTCTCTCTCTCACACACACACACACACACAATCAGACACACACACTCAGACACACACACTCAGACACACACACTCAGACACACACACTCAGACACACACACACACTCAGACACACACATATATATATAAGGTTGGTGCAAAAACAATGTCGTTTTCTCATATATGTTAATACGTCAAAAAACGACATTATTTTTGCACCAACCTAATATATTATTCTGCTCAAATCCACATAATCTATACAAGCTTTGAAAAGAGAAAAAAAAAAAAAAGAAAGATCAGAATAATAGCTTATCCGATTCTTCTATATAGAGAAATAAATGAAAGTCGAGTCCAGTCATAGGACGTTCTGAAACGTATGATTTACGACAGAATAAAAGAGGCCCGACGTGGGAAGGGAGAATCCAATTTGACAGGCTGTGATTGAGACTGCCAAAACGGTGGTAGTTAGCAAAAGGGTCGACGCCAGTAAATCAGCATTGACCGGCATCGTCTTATTAGCCACGTTCGGACAAATAACAGCCCGCTGATTGGTGGCCAGGTTGAATAATTTACTCGGAGCTGGAAGGGTTAGTTTGTTGACTATGACCGGTAGAGTGCTTGTGATGTTGGTGAATTATTCTAGTTGTGGGGGTAGATGCTGGTTCAAGAATATAGGTGCATGACTGGGGTGAGGAAGAATCTAGAGATTTCTTCAATCTTCAATTGTTTCTAATGGTCTATGGCTGACTTGTAAGCGACTATTTAAAGTTTTGCTGCATATATATATATATATATATATATATATATATATATAATGTCATCCACAGACAGACTGTTTCGCTGTATCACAGCTCATCAGTGCGGCTAGACATCCGGTTGCCTCTAGCTAGGGTCGAAACCCAACTGAATTGGTATCAGGCGGATATTCTACCACGAAGCTGTCGGCGCACGGTCGGGATGAAGGTGGATTTTTAGCGTATTTATTTTAGGAAACACGCCCAGTGACCGACAGTGACTCAATTCGGCTTGCGAAGAGTCTCGCTATATAGCTATAATAGTCACTGTTTACAAACCCATACCCCAGCCCTAGAGTGCTCAACTGGAATTAAATTTAATTCAGGAGCTAATATAATATATATATATATATATATATATATATATATATATATATATATATATGTGTGTGTGTGTGTGTGTCTGCGTGTGCTCTCTCTAGAAGTACGGATTAGTTTATCGTTACCACAAAAACTTATTTTAAAGCTAGTATTTCAAATGATTAGCAGAAATCTTACTCTCATATACATACATACATATATATATATATATATATATATATATATATATGTATATATATATATATATATATATATATATATGTAAAAAGTGTGTGTATATAAATATAAATAAATAAATATATATATATATATATGTGTAAAAAGTGTGTGTATATAAATATAAATATATATATATATATATATATATATATATATATATATATGTATGTATAATTATTTATATATTGTATATATATATTTGGTTGGATTGATGTGAGTTTGTAACTCTGCGTTTCACTATTTTGCGATCGTCAGGCAAACCGATTAATTTTTTAAAATTGCGGATTTATGCAGGTTACATGTATTGGTGTTATTATGGAAGTGGGGGGGGTAATCGTCGTCGTGATGTCACTCATAGTGATATCACGACGACGATTTCCCTCCAACTTCCATAATAACACCAATACATGTAACCGGCATAAATCCGCAATTTTTAAAAAAAATAATCAGTTTGTCTGACGATCGCAAAAGCGTGAATCCCAATGTCACAAACTGACATCAATCTAACAAAATATGTTAGCTCTATCTCTGATATTGAGCACTTTCTAATAAGTACCACGCATATAATATATAAATAATTATACATATATATCTATATATATATATATATATATATATATATATATATTTATATACACACACTTTTCCCATATATATATATATATATATATATATATATATATATATGTATATATACACACACTTTTCATATATATATTTATATATATATATGTGTGTGTGTGTGTGTGTGTGTGTGTGTGTGTGTGCAAGTGCATGTGTGTGCACAGAATTTCAGTTTTAACAATGAACCAAATAAATACTTATTTTATTTCTCGTTTATATAGTCTGTTGAATGATGTTCTGAAAAAAAATATCTCATCTTAGGCATATCTAATTGTTTAAAGTTTATTGTTATATTATCTGCTAAAATCTCGAATCGAAATACATTCATATTTCATCAAAATTTTCCATTCCGAGATTACATGTCTACCTATATTGTCTCCAAGAGCTGAATATCTACTTAAACACCTAATGTTAAAAATCTAAAATATTCATCTATATATAATTAATATGTCAAGCATTCTTCTCAATGAGCCATGATTTTTTTATCATTGTTCTATAAAACATTATACTCATCATTGCTTCAATTGTCACAATAATGTGATCAATATTTTTTTCGAGCTTCACACCAGTCAATTCTTGTCCAAATAATTGCAGGATAAGGATATCTCATTTGAAACAAAGGATAAAAGGCCTGAGCTTGCTATGCCGCGAAGAAACATATAAACATTGCCATAGGATTCATTTTCGAGCAGCTCGTTGGCTACTGAAAATGATTTAAATCCAATCCAATAAGTGACTTATTCCACAGTGATTATATATGTTACACACGCACACATGCTACACACAAACACACACGTGTATGTGTGATAGAGAGTATGAACGAGTGAGTTAGAGAATGAGACATTTGCTAGATTTTAAAAAAATACAAATGATAAATTATGCCTCTCTAATGAACTGACTTTCTTAGAATTATCAAGGTCTAGTATATTTATGTAATATAGCAATGGTTAAAATATCCAACCACTTTTCAGAATCACTTGAAATGAAAGCATCTAATCAGTTTAAGGAAGTTCGATATATCAATATATTCCTGTTTCGCATTTCTTTCTACGAGCGGAGCATTCAATTTTCATTCCAGGATTAGATTAACAGGAGAAATGTTAATGTCATCGAAGCATCTATATGAGTAATGAAACTAAGTATAACTAATGCATTTGATAGTATATAAAAACATAAAAATGGTAGTATACACAACAATTTTCCAAATGTATTAGGTAGGAATATATTTCTATGTATTATTAATGTGTTTGATAAATTTTTGAGTATCCTATCATTTTTGTATTTATAGTTATTATCAAAAGAATTAATCATATATTGAATTAAATTCGATCTTTGATCTAAATAATGCTACACTTATTAAAAGTGAAAGTAACTTGCTTAAACGGACACTTATATCTTAATTCGTGAAAGATTTTATTTTTGTTATATCTTTCGATTTAGTCTTGGTTCTTATCAATTTCATCGCCATTCTTTTTCTACCTCAGTTCTTTCCATTTCCGCTTGGTTCTTACCTATTTCGCCATTCTTTTTCTTTCTCATTTCTTTCTATTTCCACTTGGTTCTCATCTTTTTAATCATCATTCTTTTTCTTTTTTATGTCTTCTATCCCAAGCCAACATATGACTATAAAATGGTAAAACTTGACAGAAAACAGATAAATTCATAAACTCTTGATATTTGAAAATATACAAGACATAGATTTATCGAATACTGAAACAAAGTAAATATTAACTGCATAAACAATGTCACTATAATTTATGTCACTTAGCGTATTCCATAAGTTGACCAGGCGTTTAAGTTTACATAAGGCTTCATTGAGCCTTTCTTAAGTTAAAAAAACAAACAAAAAAACAAACAAAAAAGAGTTTATAAGTACCCTGTTGCAAAAGAAATTTGTTACATTTGAATTGATAAACAAATTGGCTAATATAAGTGTTCCTTTAAACTTTATCCATATTTTTCTTTTGCATATATGTTTTGTGTACAAAGACACACACACAACACACACACACACGGGTGTGCGGATGGTGAAATGAAAAACACACCGTAATGAGAAACCGAATAAGACAGCTTAATTTTTGTCAAGTTTGTTGCATTCGCTTATCCGACAAATACCCAAAGTAAATGGCTGAATCCTTCACTTTCTCTCCCCTTAGTTGCGAGCTCTTTAGCCGTGGTTGGTAACTATTGTAAGGAAAACTCTGTATTCTATAAAATGATCAGGGTCGTTTGAGAACTTATCGCATACTATTTGCATTCGTTCTCTGAATCGTCAGTTTCGAACTGTGTGGATGGATTTGCACAAGCTTTCAGAAGTATAATCAACTCATAAGGACAATTAATCTAATTGTTCTGAGAAATGAACTGTTAGACACTAGTATATTGATAATGACGCCGCAGTAAATTATATATATTATTTTCTGTAGTGTTATTGCATCTCTTAATTCAAAAAATATATTGGGCACATTCAAACCAAGGAATCGGAACAAGGTACGCCATTAAGTTCTATGCCGTTTGTTTTTTTTGTTTGGATAGGAAACAATCTTTCAAACCATGGAAATGCAGCAACTTGGTGTTGAAATGGTTTAGAACATCAGAAAGATTATTGGCGATACACAACCAATAGAGAAAAAAAAGTTTTAATTCCACACGTTTTGTTTAATTCGAAATAAGTTAAAAGGAACGCGGATTCCTAGATTCCATATTATGGATATCTTCATCAATGACATGAAATAAGATACATAATATGTGAGTTAAAATGTCACGAAGTGGTTGTAAGTGAATTTAAACTGACTGATTGGTTGATTTGCTTTTTACAGTTCGATACTTTGCAGATTGAAGCTAGAAACTATTTTAAGAATGTCAGATATTTTTAAGATGATGATATAATGATACAATCCCCCCAAAATTAAACCATAGGGAAACGTGGATTCATACCTTTCTGAAAGGTGTTTCTCAGTACGTGAAATTGTTAAAAAAGACAGGAATAGGAACTCAGAGTTGCGTGCCTTTATCCATTACATCCCTTTATATTTCCAAGCAGACACTCATATAGGTAGTGACCAGGCTCTACAGAGCTTAACTTCGGTGAACTTACGGAATCGGTGTTTCTACTGTGGGGAGGTAGACCGGCCCTGAAACCGTTTATACGGGTTCATTGGGCATATTTTTGGCCGAGCCCACGGGCTCGAAGTGCCCACGTTAAATAGGCCTTGTGCCACATGACACCCTCGTGTGAGGGGTGTGACTGAATATCGTTCAGTCCGAAGTCGGGCGACCCGCTGATCTGCTGATTGGTTGAACTTTCTGCCTTCGGGCGGGGAGGAACCCGAAAGAAGCTTTTCCGACCCTGAACCCAGTTATACGGGTTCAAAGGGCATATTTTTGGCCGAGCCCACGGGCTCGGAGATCTCACAGGCTCGAGGATCTCATGTTAAACCGGCCTTGTGCCACATGATGCCCTCGTGGGTGGGGGGTGACTAAATACCGTTCAGTCCGAAGTCAGGCGACCGGCTGATTGGCTGATCGGTTGAACTCCTTTCCTTCGGTCGAGGAGGAACCCGAAGGAGGCTACGCAAAAGGGCGGAGTCTCTTTCGGGGAGGTAAAACGACCCTGAACCCGTTTATACGTGTTTTAAAAGGGCATATTTTTGGCCGAGCCGACGGGCTCGAAGATCCCACGTTAAACCGGCCTTGTGCCACATGATACCCTCGTGGGGGTGACTAAATACTGTTCCATCTGAAGTCAGAGTTCAGTCTTAAGTCTCGAGTGAAGTCCGTCAGGAGTCTGTCAGTCAGTCAGAGCGAGCGAGTCAGTCAGTCGAGTCAGAGGCAGTCCGAAACAGAGTCGTGTTCAGACAATTACTACTAAACCTGATTGTTCGTACTAACACATTTCTACTTCTCTGTATATATTCCTCTTTGTAATATATCTGTGTTATTCTATATCCGCCTTCGAGTTCTTCTTTATTGGTTCTACCTTGGACTATCAATTTGGTACAAAGAACCGGACCATAACAGTATGTATTAGTCATCCTATCAGCGTTTAATTTTGATTATTTTCTTTTATCATGAGGTATTGTTAAAAGTCCCAAATTACAAAGACTGAATATCCAAAGTCTGACCAAGTGATTTGAATTTTCTTCAAACAAACTTCTTGCATGAACAGCGAAATTTTCATCTCTCCTTCAAAAGTTATGCCATATTTTTTTTCTCTCACAGACGTGCCGTCGCCTCTCTCTGTCTTTTTTAGAAATACTTTCATGGTAATTGCTCCGATGAGCTGTTTTTGCTGGTTCGAAGACTTCCGCGAATTCAAGCGTCCTACGAAGCTGGCATCCCGTTCTCACCCTTTCACTGTTGAAACTGTTAAATGTAGTCGCCTATTCTACTCCAATACCTTCATATTTCGCAACTCTCGCCTGTGGAACTCCCTTCCCTACTCCTGTTTCCCTGATAGCTTTCATCTCCCACTATTTATATGTAATGTCAATCGACATCTCCAGTTGTCTTGATCTATCCCCTATCCTTCTCCTCATCCTCTCCTCTATCATTACTATCTGCTCTCGCTCCAAATCCTCTGTAATTCCTGCGTACTGGTGTCTTCCTGCCTTGCTAGGGGTGAAATGCTTAAAAAAAATCTAATATTTGATGAGACAGCTTTGTTTCATCTACAAAGCATAGAAATCTTTTTGGCATATGACCTCAAAATATCGCTTCCACACAACACACAATTTTACGATATCGGAATTAAATCTTTGCATCGAGAGTATAAATTTTCACAGCGAGAAACAAATATAAATGCAGAATATATCCTGAAAATAATTTCTGTGTAATGTTTGACAGTTATAGTCAGAAAGTCAGAAAATATTATTTATCACTGAAGAGCTATTCCTTTGCCTTTCCTAATTGGAATAACATATGATATTCCATTTTGGAAAATATCAAAGATGAGTAGAATGTTTATACTAAAATCTGGAAAAGTTATGCCAGTGTCTATCATTCACATTATGATGTGTACGCTTGGATTAAAAGAATGATTACGCCGGGAATAATTATAAAATCATAAACGTTGAATTATTAATCATTCCTTTGAGAAAATAACGTGGAAAATAATCATCGTAAGAAAAAAGCAACATATAGCGGAAATAATTTAATCGCGTTAGCATTTAATATAGAAGAGTAAGACCTGAAAATTAAGTAAAATATGATGAAAGTAATTCGCGTATATCTATTAGGTTGGTGCAAAAATAATGCCGTTTTTTGACATAAAAACATATGTGAGAAAACGACATTATTTTTGAACCAACCTGATATTAGAATATTAATGCAATTTTTTTTCATATTTTTAGGTATTGCATTGAAATTAGAAATTGGAGGTTCACGATTTTACTCGATATATAATAAATGAGGTGTATAATAAAAGAATGGTTTGAAATCATTTGAAACCCGAAGTCGTGTTATATAAAAAAAAAATAGAAAAAGAAAACTATGCAATTTCATTTAGCTCTGGGATTTGAAAAAAAAATTCCTTAAATATTATCCCTGTATTTTCGATACCTGTGTTTATAAAAGGAAATAATATTGAACCTTTAGTGTAGGCATTGCGATTAATACATTAATCGCATCTGGCCTTCAATATATTATCTGTACTTATTAGGCTGGTGCAAAAATAATGTCGTTTTTTGACGTATTTTTTTTAACGTCAAAAAAACGATATTATTTTTACACCAACCTAATATTAGGTTGGTGCAGTAATAATGACGTTTTCTGACCTTAAAAAAATACGTCAAAAAACGACATTATTACGTTATTATTTTTGCACCAACCTAATATTTAAATATGTCTCAGGGAAAAATCACTCATTACTTATCTGATATATTAACTGCGATAAATCTTAACATGCTATGTAAAGATTATTCGTTTATATATATTTTTCAAAACCCAGTTAATCAAGATTTAAATTAATCACATTCGTCGAATCCAACATTTCTCTTACGGGGAAGATTTTTAATGCCATCTTACATCTACCGTGGTATGATTTAAAATTATATGCAACCGTTGACACACTACTTTTATGCTATTCGACTTAAAAATCAATGTATTTAAACTGTTGTTACAACAGTAAGTAAATATAAAATCTAGAATCATAATTTCTATTTTTTCTCAAACTCACTCGTTACATTATTCCATTTTAAATGCACATATTTAGTTTGTATGATAAATATGGAATCCTATCTTGCCTACCCACTTGAAAATTAAATGAAATAGTGGAAAATATGGCGCGTTAAGAAGCAAAGAAAACAGGAATATATAAACTGACGAAATTATAGTATTAGGTTGATGCAAAAATAATGGCGGTTTTTGACGTATTTTTTAACGTCAAAAACCGCCATTATTTTTGCACCAACCTAATATATATTATATTTTCCATGAATTTGTTGATTGTTTCATTTTTTAACTTATTCATTGCAAGATACAATTTCTACCCACTTCCAATTTTTAATCGTACATCACAGTTTTTCATAAATTCTAATTATGTCGAATGTAGGAATAATTTGAAAATTCCACCATTAATCTAGTTAACCTTCAGCTTGTTATACAATTTTAAAATATATTTGATGTTTCATAACAAATCCTTTTAATTTTTCATGTCTCCAATTTCACTGATTCATTATATATTATGGTTATTTTGACATATACGGTGAAACCCATTGTATGTATGTTTGTGATTACTAGATTAATTTTAATTGTAAAATATAATAGAGAATCACTAATTACTCGCAATAGGAAAATACATAGAAAACTAAAATATTGTAAAGATAAAAATAGAGCCTTTGTCAATTGGTGAAAGAAATATTCTATTGCGGTGATTCATTAAATCTTTCTCATAAAAGACACAATATTTAAAGTGATATGCCAAGTAAAAAATTTGGAACCAAAATACCTAACAATTTGAAAAAAATAACTGATTCCACAACAATTGTTTAAAAATATTAAAATATCAGAAAATTGATTGTTTAGGAAAATATTGTGGAATGAAGAGGATTCGAGAAACCCTTAGAAAATAAATTGCTTCGCTACACTTTACTACCCCCATTGGTAATCCGGTTATTTTTCTTTTTAATAAAAAAATTTATTAAATGTGAAATCACTTTGATTGGTGATGATACGGTAGATTATTTTTTAGCTATTGCTGAGAGAGTTTTATTTTGATTTCGATGCATTTTAGAGATTAAGCATTTATTAACGAAAACTTTTGCGTAAAGGGATTTTATGTCATATAATATTACTCACGTTGATGACAATCTGGTTGCAAAGAATGCAAGAATATGTCATGGTAGTTTAGAATATATTACACGTTTCTATACACTGCGTGCCAAATTATTATCGAAATAACTTTTTTTCTAATATTTCTCAAACCGTTCAATCAATTCACACAATTTTTCACACAATGTTTGCAACACTGACCCGTGCAATTGTGCAGATCGGTAGGAAAATTTCAGTGATTGCGCAGGTCAGTGTTGCCAACATTGTGTGAAAATTTTTGAAATATTAGAAAAAACGTTATCTCGATAATAATTTGGCACGCGGTGTAGACTGGCCATAAGTTTGTCAGACATATTTTAACCTTAGATTTTCAAAAGCATTTACAAGCATATTTAGATAAACTAAACAAAATCGTACATACAATAGAATTTATACACAAAATGCATAAAAACAATACTTTACCATTTTTTACATATATTAAACCGTGTTTCCAGTAGCGTGAAACAGTCTCCCCTCCAGAAATCAAGTAAAAAGAAATGATATAATAAATTTCTCTTCTCATCATAAACAAAATAAAACTTGGAATAATCATTGGATTCTACTTAAAATTAAATTGAAAACAATTCACTAAGACGATAATATTTAGAAAGTGCATAGATCACTAGAATATCCACAGAAAATTTGCTTCTTGATTCTTAATGTTTCGCCATTCTTAGCGCAACATTTCTTATCACAGTTTGGCATATTTAATAACGAAAGTGTTAGAAGTGATAACCAAAAAAGATAATTAAACCCTCTCTCTATCACACATATATTTATATGCTAAATTATATATATATATATATATATATATATATATATATATATGTATTTATATAAATATATATTTATATACTAAATTATATATATATATATATATATAAATATATATTTATATGCTAAATTATATATATATATTGAAATATATATTTATATGCTAAATTATATATATATATATATATATATATATATAAATATATATTTATATGCTAAATATATATATATATATATATATATATATATATATATATATATATATATATATATATATAATTTAGCATTCATCTCTCGTGCGCATATGTACTCGCAACAGCGTAAAGAAACTTAGACCGATGAAGTGCTGAAGTACAAAACGCCCCACAAAGAAACTTTTTCCATTTTCACATATTATATATGTACTTGTGTATGTGTGTGTTTGTGTGCGGGCCCGCGCACTTATGTAAATTCTTGAATCTCTCTTTACTAGCTAGATCTGACAGAAATATATTGCAATGAAAGTGATTAGTTTCATTTAAAAAGTAAAAAAAAAAAGATATAGTAATGCACTAGCTGTTGAAGCATTTTGAATCTGAAAGGAATCGCCTGAGTCAAATGTAGCAATGTAAGATTCAAATGGATTTTTTAAAATATTATTTCAGTTGAAGGAAAACCAAATGAACTCCAGATAACATTATAAACCTTCTAATGTCTATCGCTTTATTTTTCGAATATAAACTATGAACATTTATAAACATATCAATCCTGTATTGAACTGAATGCGATTTGTTACTTGTTATTTATTAAAATGAATATTCTTATTTTCCTAATTAAGATGAATGCTTTTCATTATATTATCTAACTTATATGACAAATTCATAGCAACGGAGTTATTTTGTAGAGATTCTGAAAACAAGACAATGCTTTACCAATTGTGAACTAGATTTTTAAAAAAATGGACTAAAATTATAAATAGAGGTCTTCATATTCACGTCGAAATGCATATTTAATATGGTTTACAAACATTATTTCTCTCAGGCGTCTCCACATTAAAAAGACGTTCATTCTTTAGATTTCCTCAAGTTTGTTTCTCACCTGTTTCTGCTAATGAGAACGTTATAGTTATTCCTTAGCAAGTGGGCGTTTCAAAACATTGTGATTCTTGAAAGCTGATATTTCTAACATCGGGTCGAGTAATGGCAAATTCAAAAGCCAAGGGAAATTTAATTACAATCCCTAATGCCATGCTGTCGTGTATTATTTACAAACAAGCAAATTAAACAAAGATTAAAACAAAAACAATTATATTTAACAACAGAGAAAAAGGACACACCCTTTACTATTTTTGAGACACAATCTTTGATCAATTAATATTTGAATACACAATATATTTTACCTTTAAACGTTTTCTTTCTTATCATTACCTTGTCTGGTTTATGGTCATAAATGGTTTCCATTATTCATATATTTTATTTTATGTCTGTAGTGTATGACTACTATTCTCTTTCTTGTCTACTTGTCTAACAGAATAAGGATCGGCGCTGTTAAACGTGAGGATATATCTACTTCTAGATATTCATAACTTCTTATGTATTATAGTTGGCACACTTACCTGATGTTACTTGGAGATCGGTGATTTCTTTTCATTGGAGAATATCTAGCTTTGACAGGTTCCAATTGAAATTCACTCTCAGAGAACAGGATCAAAAAAAGCTTCCAAAGGTAAGCAAATTTTTTTAATTATTACATATTGATCGTTACATTATTAAACTACCTCATTTTGGTTAATTTTTTCTAGCGCCCGATATCTTTCTTCTTATACATTAGTCATGCACATATTGAGTCCGTCGCTCAACTCTTGAACGACAGATCGGTTGAACTCTCTGCCTTCGGGCGGGGAGGAACCCGAAGGAGGCTACGCCGAAGGGCGGACTCTCTTTCGGGGAGGTAAACCGAACCTGAACCCGTTTATTCGGGTTCAATGGGCATATTTTTGGCCGGGCCCACGGGATCGGAAATCCCACGTTACAAAGGTCTTGTGCCACATGACGCCCTCTTGGGGGGGGGGTGACTGAATATCGTCATGCATATATCTTCTAACCTTCTGTTAATCTCGTTTCGTTCTCATTTTCTCATTTCTGAAGACCTTCAGGAGGGGCATTGTTTTTATGGATTCCATTTGTTTCCTTGTTTGGCCATTTCATATTTTCTGCCCCATGCTGAATAATTTATACACTATTTGAACCTGTAGAAGAAAATGTCGCAATTAATGAAACAAAAATAAATATCGATGTCTGATAGCATATTAGCGAAAAATTAAACTTTTTTCAAACAATAATACACTTTTGTCTTAGTTTTAGATAATGTATTTTTTTTTTTATCATTTCACTCTAAGCATGGCAAAAAAGCCAGCAACATGCAAGGAGTTTACTATGAGTGAATGAGAATGAGAAGAATTTATCGATGATAGAGTGCAGGATTTGGGTTGAGAGAAGCTGGCAATTAGCATTGTATTGAATTTTTTGAAGATTTTAGGCGACAGGCAAGTAGGAATCCTGAAAAGATTTCCACAGGTGAGAAGTGCCAGAACAGAAGCTATTAATATAGAAGATACGGTTGCATCTAGCTCGCCCAAAATTAAAACCTAGTCGTCAATCTAACAGTGTATTTAAATTTGTGCAGTCTGGTCACCAAATGAACAAATTCCATAAGATCGTAGAAAAACAGAGGGATACCACGACACAGCGTTGATAAATAGCTGAATTCGAGATGATTGGACGGAATCGATTGATTTATCGATCTTTTTTTGGACTCTGATAATCTCGAGAATCTTAAAATGTTCGGCGAAATTTGGGCCTCTCCATCTGTTAGACATTTTCAAATAAAATATTAAAGGTCTTAAAGTCTCTTCGATATGTCCATATTAGAGTGAACAGATCACAGAGCATTGTATTCTGTCAATCGTCCATGCAGAAATATTAGGTTGGTGCAAAAATAATGACGTAATAATGTCGCTTTTCAACGTAATTTTTAACGTCAAAAAACGACATCCTTACGTCATTATTTTTGCACCAACCTAATATATATTAGGTAGGTGCAAAAATAATGTCGTTTTCTCACAGGTTACTATGTGAGAAAACGACATTATTTTTGCACCAACCTAATATATATATATATATATATATATATATGTGTGTGTGTGTGTGTATTTGGTTGGATTGATGTGAGTTTGTGACACTGGGTTTCACGCTTTTGCGATCGTCAGACAAAGTTTGTCTGAGGGTCGAAAAAGCTGAAATCCAGGGTCACAACCTCACTTCAGTCCAACCAAATATGCCAGCTCTATCTCTGATATTGAGCGCTTTCTAATAAGTACCGCGCATACAATTTATAAATGATTATATATATATATATATATATATATATATATATATATATATATATATATATGCAACTATTGTAAATTACTGTGGATACTGATGATTTCAATAAAATCATTTGAATCATTTCTGTTAGTGTAGCATTTTGGGATTGTAGAGATAAGACTTTTACAATCTAATGATTCAAATAATTCAAAGTTAGATATTGTACAGTAGAAAATATATCCCATATATTCCAATTCGTCATATTGATATGAACAAAGAAAGAGGTAGGGTATAAAATTTTACAGAGATATGAATAACATAACTGGCAAATTTAAACATGTTTTTGGTGAATTTTAATAATAGATCTATTGCTTCACTAGAAAAAACATATGACATCGGATCATACAACAAGAATACTATCGCGTAAACAATACGATATGTGAACGGAAGAGAACAATACGATATGTGAACGGAAGAGAAGAGGAATTTGAAGAATAACAAACCAAAAAATAAGAAAAATAATGCAATTTCTGGAGTTCAAAAACATTTCTTGGTTTCGTAATTAACTAGCATTAATTACATTAATTATACAGATGTTTGATTTTCAATTAAGTTATCCAAGATATACGATTAGAAAACGGGAATTTCAGATATAATTAATATTTAATATTTGAATGGCTCTTCGTGGAAGTCTATATATATATATATATATATATATATATATATATATATATATATATATATATATATATATATATATAAATTGAAAACATCAGTGAGATAGAAATTTATAGAAAAATAGTTGATTCCAAAGGTGAATACTTAAAACATTACCAATACATAATTATTTCAAAGGATAGCAGTTTCGGAAATATCAAAAGAAATCTTTATCCACTTTTTAACTCTTCCGAAACACTTATCATAATACCTCATGCATGCATAAACGCCTTCATCCATAATACTCACCCCTAAAATTATTCTGAAAATGTGGGAAAATATGTCTACTCATTTATAATACCCAACCCTTGTTTAGTAATCAAACCCTATAGATTGTACCCCTGCAATTTCATTACGGACAGCGTTTCCTACTCTTATTTAAAAATGTTTTAAACATAGAATAATATTATTCTAATTTAGTTTTATGAAAATTCTTATTTTATTTTACGTCAATATTTTAAATATTTTTGTAGCTGTGCATAATACGCATCCCTGATTGTGCTGTTTTTTTTTTTTCAGAAAAAAAATGCGTATAATACATGGGGAATTAAGGTATTAGGTATTTCTCTAATTGTTTCTTAGCATATTTTTTATTTTTTGCAAGAGGTTTGTTAAGAAAGACACGGCCCAAATTAATGGGTGCCGATTAGAATGCTCTGAAACGGGGTTATTTTCTTTTCTATTAGCGTTTCTATTCTAGGAACTGCGCTAATAAGAGGGTGTTAAATCAACACTGCTACAGAAAGATTTGGCGAGTGATTAGCTACACGTACAGGTTTGAATACTTGCCAAGTCTTTCCCAGAGGGAACAAACATAACTAATGTTTATTTGTCATCGAAAAATATCGCAATCATAATATTTTGATGAAGCTGTGTCTATTTAATTAAATTAAACTATTCGTCAATACAATTTGCAGGCGTCTATCATTAGACATTTTCTTTTAAAGAAAGCAATCTTATAAACGTGTCTCGATACACCGAAAATTTCAAATCGTTTTCGTGCCTAATTCAGATTTAGGTTTCTGCAAGAATAAATGACAAGGGGAGCATTCGTTAGAGTTCAAAAACCCAATATAAATAAATTGTTACTACACAATTTTTCGAAATAGTACATGAATAAACAGCTTCTGTGAATATTGGTTCCTTTAAAGCTCTTCTGGGCAAATTTATAATTAAAAAAAGAAATGGCTAAATTAGGTAAATGCGTAAAAATCATATATTTCGCAGTTTGAGTTTAAAATCTCGTTAGTTATAATTATCAGTTGAAATTTCATTTGACTACTAAAGGTTTGTCAATTATAAAATCAAGTTTCAAGTAATAGAAGTATCCACTTAATCTCTTTATCTTGATACTAGACAACGTTAAAATTATTTGGTTTATGTTTGGTTAAATATTGAATTTCAAGAACAGATGATTAAAATATTCTTAAACCATTTTGCTGTTCCATTTTGGCAATTTAGAAACAAACTAACGAGAATTCCATGCAAGTAATCATCAAGGTAACACATTTTCGATATTAAGAAACCGGATTCATATGACAGAATATTATATATGACATCATATTCTAAATCCGAAAAAGATAGTGTAAATAAGTGTTACTTTACACTGCTTACAAACTGACAAAATTTAAATATAAAATTAATTTATTTATAATAGAAATATTTAAAAATATACATGCGAAACATTATTCTGACAGCCGGCTTAAAATTTTATCCAGATGGTTTACCTGTAAAATAAAAAAAAAATAATTGTATATATAATTGGAAAGTATATTTAAATTTAAAATACAAGTAATAAATTGCAAAAAAAAACATTGCATATATAATACAATTAAAAGCAAAATAAAAGTAATATATTGCCAAAACAAAAAACAAAAGAAAACAAAAACAAACTAACATCTATAATAAAATTTGAAAATACCAAATTCATTACCGAACAATTCAGTCAATTTACCGTCGCCGAAATGTACAATTTTTTATGCATATTTTCATAGCAATTTTCTTATGAGTTTTCCTTTTTGATACCTTGATGTTCAAATATAAAAAAACAAATCAGTACGAGATTAGCTGCAAGGTCACATTTTACAAGTCATGTGATATAAGCGTAAGTTCTATGTTAAGAGTCTTATCTTACTCATCGAGCCTGGGTCAGTAAGTGGGTGACTAACTTGAATAAAAGTTGTTGTAAGATCGATGTCAGTAAACGCTTCATATGTAAATGAATATTTGTCTTCTTTAGTAATTTCGGTTCTTTTATTTTACCCTTGCTTATTCTAATTTAAGCAGGTTATTTAAAGCATACATATTTTTTAAATTTTAATTTACTGTTAAAAGTCCTACTAATTAATCCATACCTGAGAGACAAGAAGTGGATTCATATTTGCTCATAAATGAATGGCCTTTATCTGCACATCGAATCTTACAACAACTTTTATTCCAAGTTAGTCACCCAACTTAGTACTGACCAGGCTCGATGTAGCTTAACTTCAGTGAACGTACGTGTTTCAACGTGATATGACTGCAAACTTGCTTGCGATTAAATTTTAAAATAAAATTACATTGATACTTCATACCAATGGGGGAAAATTCAGTAATTTGTATATTAAATAAATATTCTGTTAAATCAAAGTAGCCCATAAAGATTACATTTTTAGCTTTTGGTTAAGAAAAATTAGATAAAACGTAGAAAAATAATAGCTTGATAAAGTTTGGTGCGGGGTACTGGCATATTTGTTTTTATGAATTAACGAACATAGAATAAGTTCTATTCTTCGTAATGTCTGAGATGATTTAGAATATTATCAATAGTCCAGGCGAGAGAATATTAAAAAAAAACAATTGTAATTGATTTTTTGTGGCATAAAAAGAAATAAAATACAATTGTGGAGACTCCATATAACGAAGTGATCACTCGATATCTAAGTAAATTTTATGAGTAATGATAATTTTGGAGATATTTAGTGTGTAGACATGTGAATTAATAATACTTAGAGTATGTTATTGTCACGGCGCAAGAGATGCCCCATTAGTCTGAAGATTATATGTGGCGTTAACCATATATGCAGAATTCATGTCTATGCCGAGATAAAACCATTGCAAATGTTTGTTGATACCAGTTTTGTAGAAACATCGTGATTTATGTTGGAAGAATGCTGTGAAGTAGTTTTCGACTGTGCAGATTCGACTGTGCAGATTCCAATTTCTTGTTATTGAAATTGTTTCGTAGATACCAGAACAAATGAAAATTCGAAAGATTAAAGTAAGGAAAATAAGTGGTTGTTGCAGAATTTCCAGTTTTAACTAAACGTCTGCAAGGTCTTTTTGTAACATGTTGTGTTATCGTCATGGAAAATGACAGCTCATCAGTTTCCCAAAATTAGCAGTCTCTTATATTGAAATCTTTAGTTTATTCTCTACAATGGACAAAGAGATCATCTTCATCGACGAAAGAAGTTCGATAGGAGCCTCGGTGATAGTTTGATTAAATCATCTTGATGAAACCTGCCAAACAGCTTTTTCACTGTTCGAAGAGCTGAAGCACGATCGAAATAAAACTTTTTTTTTTTGTCGATGTTCCGAAATTTATATGGTCATATGGCGAAATTTCAACTTTTCATCGTCCATCTCCAGGGGATTCATTTGTGGGCAAAACGTCATCATACAACAACGTCTGACTCGCAAATGAATGATGTAAGTTTTTAATCTAGAAAAGACCAGAAATTAGCACCAAAATAAAGGCCATTATTTAGTTGAGGTCATTTTATATTAACAGAAGTCGGACACGAACATCCTCGGTGATCTGATATACCCTATATACTTCTGTATCTGCCAATTTCATGTATATTATATCTTTAAATTCTTTTGCATTAATTTTAACCCTTCCAGAAAAAAAATATCTGTATAGTGCAAGCAGTTACCTGAAATGCATGATTATTAAAGTATCTGTCTATATTTCTGCTATGAGGTGTTATGCACACTATTTACATTATTCGGACTATTGGTCTCATCTTTGTTGCCATATTTATCACAACGTTTCGGCCGGTGTACGCTCCGGCCTACTTCAGGTGGTTGGAATGTCGAACTGAACCATTTATTTGGCTCGCTGGGGTAGACTGTTCTATATCTAATGGATGTCATCAGTTATCTGTTGTTAATTCAAATCTCCAAGTTCTCTACTGCTTTAAGCAGGTATTGAACTCACAATCTTTGGGCGCTGTCACTGGATCTAACTAATGACTTTATCCACTATGATATGTGTCCTTGAGGACATCTGTGTATAAATTTCTAAGTATTATAAAAATAATGTCTTCAGCAATCATTTTTACCAGTGCTCATTTTACAATTCTTTGCTAATCATTGTATGTTTTTATCAGAGCACATATTGTAATTTTCATTATTATCTTTTTTCTCTTTCTCTCCTTATTATTGTTCCAATATTGTATTCATTTCTATGCTTGGTCGGCTCAGGAGATCTTTGCTGCCTAGCATATGTGCTGATTCCTTAAGTGTACGAATTTTCGAATGATATTCTTTGTCTATGAATTCAACCTGATCCCACAGAGGATGGCGATCTCCCTTTTCTTTCCATATGTGGTCAGCCACGCCTGATTCTTCCACTTCCCCTCGTGTTACAGCTTTCTGGTTAATAAAAAACAAGCCACTTCCACAGAAATTACCGCCAGAATAAATTATACAATGATTCACTGACACACATATATATATATATATATATAAAGAAATGGACAAAGTCCGACAATTTATTTATTAAAGACATTTTTATGTTTAATGTTCTTTTTATAGGTACAAGTATTTAAATAAATGCTCTGTTTATAATAAACAGTATTAAATAACATTTACGGTCCTGAATGTCCGAGAAATTTTCATAGAAAATATTCGTCCTTTGACAGGATTCGAACCTGCATCATATACGGAACCGTCATTTAGCTTGACGTGCCTAACCACACGGCCACAAAGGATCGTTCGGTTGGCAAGGTCAATAGCAGTAAATTCGGCCTTTTCTATGAAAATTTCTCGGACATTCAGGCCCGTAAATGTTATTTAATACTGTTTATTATAAACAGAGCATTTACTTAAATACTTGTATCTATAAAAAGAACGTTAAACATAAAAATGTCTTTAATATATATATATATATATATATATATATATATATATATATATATATATATATATATGTGTGTGTGTGTGTGTGTGTGTGTAATCGAGGAACATTCGCCGCCAGACGATTGCGTCTAGCATGAAACAGCCTGTCGCCTCTGAGTGCTCACTTTTATATTTACATATGCTCTCTGATGTTGAGCTCTTTATCCCACACCTTAAAACTATATTTCTTCACACACACACACATATATATATATATATATATATATATATATATATATATATATATATATATATATATATATACGCACGCACACACACACGCATATATATATATATATATATATATATATTGGGTCGGTGCAAAAATAATGACGTAATAATGTCGTTTTTTGAAGTTAAAAAATACGTCAAAAAACGACATTATTACGTCATTATTTTTGCAACAACCTAATATATATACATATATATATTCAAATTAAAATTTAATTTTTTTCTGTGTGGTTTTGGTTCACTACTCTCTGTGTACACTCTGAATGGATTCTATAACCATTTGGTTATACACTTGTCAGCAAATGATGTACATTTGATCGATTTCCCCAGGTTATCACCATTCCATATTTTATCCGTTTGTGATGGATGAAAACCCAGGTCAAATGTGACAGCTTTCCAACCCGATAAGACATCAGTATTGATCAAATGCTTTAGTGAAGCAATCCGTTCACGAATCAACGCATATATATATATATATATATATATATATATATATATATATATATATATATATATATATATTGATGTGTGTGTGTTTACGTTTCTGTAGTGAATCAGGTTACGCATAGTACATTTTGCTTTCTCTTCAGTATTCTCAAAATTATTATTTAATACAATACAAACACATGCACGCAGTAATGAGAATCTATCGGTTTGATAAAAGATAGTTATTTTATTATTTATTCATTCCTATGATCGTATTCGTGAAATTGCGGGAAAATGTTTTATCTCTATGCTCTTTTGGTATCAATTAAGTGATTTGGAATGAGTTTCAGTGTTTTCAAAGCGCATTTAAATATATTAATTTAGAATGACTATTACTCTTTTTTATTTGTTTTATTTTTTACATGAATTTCTACAATAATTTATCTTGGAAAGATGCTGTTATCTAGCGTGATCAACAATTTCAACAAGGCCAGCACGCTCAACCACACGATCACGATGGCTTGTGAATTCGTGCTGGCAGAGCTATCGATGGCACACAAGGGTTCCGTTTACCCAATTTCACTCACAATGTTTGGGTCAACACGTGCTATGGTATTCCAATGCAATATCGAAATCAACGTCGTTGCGATTTGAGGTCTAGTTTTATTGGAGCGTTTTAACAACACTACCACGTATGCATATATATATATATATATATATATATATATATATATATATATATATATATATATATATTTATATATATATAATATGTATATGTATATATTTTATGCACTCAGATACAATATATATATATATATATATATATATATATACACATATATATACATATATATATATATATATATAAACATATATGAAGGCAAATATTATATATACACGTGTATACATAGACATAATATTATATATAAATATACATACATTTATCTATCTATCTCTCTCTCTCTCTATATATATATATATATATATATATATATATATATATATGAATAAATATAGTCTTAATGTCTGTTATATTTATGGGATAAAGTGCTCAATATCAGAGATAGAGCGTGTGTAGATATAAAAGTGAACATAGAAGTCAACACTTAGAGGCGATAGTCTGTTTCATGCTATATGCAATCGTCAGGCCACGTATCCTGACCATTGCATATAGCATGAAACAGACTGTCGCGTCTAAGTGTTGACTTCTCTGTTCACTTTTATATATATATATATATATATATATATATATATATATATATATATATATATATATATATATTATTTGAGTGCATAAAATATATACATATATAATATATATATGTATATATTTTATGCATTCAAATACAATATATATATATATATATATATATATATATATGAAGGCAAATATTATATATACACATGTATACATAGACATAATATTAATTTATTATTATAAATATATATACATTTATCTATCTATCTATCTATGTGTATATATATATATATATATATATATATATATATATATATATATATATATATATATAAAACTGACTGTGTGTGTGTGTGTTCGCGAACTACTCTAAACCTAAAAGACATATTTCCACCAAATTTGGAACATAGGCTGTACTCAATACTGAGTGTGTCTGCGAAACGAAATTAGTCATTTTTCAAAAATGATTAAAGAATAATCGATATACATACTGTTTAAATGGGAATTTTCCTTAGTTTGGTTGTTTTCTAAACTTTCAGAAATGAAGTCGAAACCCTTAGGCCGATTTTAATGAAACTTGATAAGTGTATGCAAGTTACTGTCACGCTTATTATACGCTATATTGATTTTTGTTTCTCTCGACACTGGGACCCTCAGGGTGTCCCAAAGTGACCCAAAATAATTCAAATTGATTCGATCCTGATGAAATTTGGCATGTTTTTTACGCTCTTACAATGTGATAGAAATCGGTTTTCAGATTTTTATAAATTTATGAGAGGTATCCCAGGATAACCCTATAAACCCTTTGATGCCTCAGTTGCTTTTCAAGTGTATTTTGTAGCAGTATTCCCCATTTCAACGAAAATTACAGTGCATACTAAAATTATATCGAGTAACTCAGTAGTCACTTGGAATTCACTGAAAATCAACACTGGGACCCCATGAGTTAGGGGACCAGCAGGGAACCCCGAAATTTTCAATTAAGTCTACAGCCTTGGCCATAAAGTCGATTAAATAGAAAACTTTAAAAATATGTGCTTTATTATTTCAATTACTATTAGTCTTAAACCTGTCCTTTGGCTTAAAATTTGGGACCGCTAGGGTGAACCAAAGAGAAACCCAAATGTTCAAATTTCTTCGATTTCGACGGAATTTTACATGTATGTTACAATCTTAAAATGAATCAAAAATGATTATTAGATTTTGAAAACTACATAAGGGACACCCAAGATGACCCATGAACACCTTGCTACCCCATTAGTCTTTCAATTTTAGTAGTTAACAGTATTCCGATGAAAATTTGCACATAATTTGTGTTTAGATCAATCAACTCAAAATCAAAACTGACACCCCATGTGTCACAAATACATTATGAAAAATATCAGTTTTTCCCATGGATTTCCCGTTTTGGTACTGAAATAGTTTAGTTTGTATTAAGTTGACGGCAAAAATTATATCCTTCCTTAAGAAAAAAATGAATAAGTGCAAACGAAAGTGTACACCAATGAGAGAAGTGCACGTAGATATAAGATGCATGTGCGAGAGCGATCGAGATGTGTAGTGTGTACAATTCATTTTGCTCCACGTGCAATGATCGATCGAGTTATGTAGTGCGTATTATGGATTTTGCTTCACGTGTAGTGTTCATTAGTGCTATGTGATAAAATAAATGCAAAAAATCTCATTCGCATCAAAGATGTCATCCAATAAAAAGGTAGGCTGCCTTCATGCATGTATATTTTGAATTTTTGATACTTAAATTTAAATTTGTGAAAATCATATTATTAAAAAAGTTTAAGCGTAAATGCTAATTTTTAATCATCTATTTATCATCTTCTAATCAGCGTTTAAATAATGCTTACTAACTCATATGTTTGTAAACTTGAACCCTAAATTTTTGACAGTTTTATTCTTAAAAATGCACTTATAATATAAAGAGCCTCTTTCGATTCATTTATAATTATGCTAAACTTAGTGTGTACGTTTTAACGTTCATAGTGAGTAGGTTTCTAGCTGCACGTTCTATTTTATCACGAAAACGTTTTTTGGTAGTCTATTTTTATATAAATCCTAACTTTACGAGCTTGCTTATAATTGTTTAGCACTTTCCCGCTGTCTTCCTTATAAAATTGCATTTAATTTATTGTAGCTATATTTCCATTAATGTGTATAATATTCTTGCTTTTTACTTGATTACTTCATTGTTATTCAAAATGCTTAGTCAAACCCCTCCAACTAACAGTAATGCCAAGAAAGCGAAATCCTTCACTTGGACGTTCTACTACTACAGCCAAACGCATGAAAGCACGGGAAAGAAACGCTTCGCAACAAGAAATTCAAATTAGACTGACATAAAATGCTATTCCTGCAGCTAATGCAAGGTCAGCAGAAACTAATAAGCAGCGGTTAACTAGACGAGGAAGGAACGCTGCCAGCACTTCTGTTACTCGAGCTATCGAAACTGAGGAGCAAAGAACAATTCGATATACAAGAAATGCTACTAGAAATGCTGTTGCTCGAAATTCTGAGCGTGAGCAACAGCGTATTGCTAGTCAGATACCCAATTCAGTAGACGTCCGGGGAATGAGGATCAACGTTCACAAAGATTGTCTAGAAATGGTTAATCAACTGCAACAGCAAGAGATTTGGAGGCTCAAGAGCAGCGTACAGGACGACAGAGCAGGAATGTCTCTAGAACAGCTTCTGCTCGGGCAATAGATGGTGTTGAGGATCACCAAGATCGTTTGGAAAATAATGTGCAAAGATTGGCTGCTCAACAGGGGATTTCAAGATCCCGTAGTAAAATATGGTCAATGGTAGCATTCTATTATAACCCTCGTGCTAATTATTCGAACCACCCTCATGTTCAGCTTGTCAGTATGTCGATTGTCTGTTCGCACTGCAAAGCTAAAAGGTGGGTAGGGGAAATTAATAGCATGTGCTGCTCAAACGGTACTTCTGCGTTAACTATCATTGAAGATCCAACCCAGCCATTGAAAATGCTATTAACTGGTATCACTGTTAGATCTAATCATTTTCTATGCAATATTAGAAGGTATAATTGTGCTTTTCAGATGACCTCTTTTGGGTCCAATATTATTAAAGAGGGTGGATTTATGCCTACATTTAAAGTACAAGGACAGGTATATCATAGAATTCGCTCTATGCAACCTATGGTAAACGAGAAGCTACAATTTCTTCAGATTTACTTTGAAGGTAACTATCAGGAACAGGCAACTAGGCGCAACTCTATTTCGCCTGGAACTGAAATGAATATCATTCTTGAGCTTCAGGAAATGCTACACAGCAGGAACAATTATGTGCGAGAGTTCAAATACGGTTTAGAAACAGCGGGCATGCCAAATTTTTATGTCATCATCAACGCTGACCAGAGACCAGTTGATGAACATGGTGGACGTTATAATTCACCTGTTTGCAATGAAACTGCTGCTATTATTCATGGTCACCAAAACCATAATACTAGATATATAGTTCTTTCATCCTGTGATAACAAACTGTAGCGCATCACTGAAACCCACTGATCTTATGACGTACTGCAGTACCCATTACTCTTCGTAAACGGTGAGGATGGATACCATATCGGAATCTGCCAACATAGTAATAATAATTGCGGTCTACAACAAAACCTCAAAACAGTCTAGTGCATGCACTTCTATTCATTCTAATTTACGACAAGAGAAAACTCTTTTAACCACATTCATTGTTCACAAGATCTGTTTCGCCAATTGGCAGTTGATATATGTGCCAAAATAGAGTCTGAGAGGTTGCTGTACATCAGATTGAATCAGAAAAACCTGCGCTCAGATAGTTACATTCATGTACGAGATAGCATTAACAATGATGTAGATCCCGAAAACATTGGCAAAGTCTGCATCTTACCGGCAACTTTCACTGGTGGTCCTCGATATATGCATGAGCGAACTCAGGATGCGATGACATATGTAAGGCGTTAAGTTAGGTCAGATCTCTTCATAACATTTACTTGCAATCCTGCATGGAAGGAGATTCAGAATGAGCTATTTCCGGGTGAAAAGTCTAAAGATAGGCATGATCTAATGGCACGAGTTTTCCGTTTAAAGTTAGTCAAACTAATGGATTTGGTCACGAAGGGTCAGGTTTTTGGAGCTGTAAAGTGCCATATGTACACCATTGAATGGCAAAAAAGTGACCTTCCACATGCTCACATTCTCATTCGGCTATCAAATAAGTTCAATGCTACTGAGATCGAGACGATTATTTCAGACGAACTACCGGATCCAAATACTGACAAGGAGATATATATGAATGTTAAAGCGAACATGATACATGGCCCATGCTGCCGCGGTTTTAACATGAATTCACGATGCATTAAAGACAATACATGTGCCTAAATGTTTCCAGGAGAGTTTCTCTGCGAAACACAGACCGGCACCTATGGTTATCCATTGTATAGACGACAGAAACCAAAAGATGGAGGTGTCACAACCATAGTGGGAAAACACGAAATTGGCAATAGATAGGTTGTGCCATACTGCCCACTTTTGATAAAAAAAATTCAACGCGCATATCAACGTTGAATTTTGAAACTCCATGAAACCGATCAAATATATTTGTAAGTATGTGAACAATGGGTCTGCTGCTGCTGATACATTTAAACTTCTTAGAGGGAAAAGCCGCGATGAGGTAACCCAATATCAAACTGGACGTTATCTCAGCAGTAATGAAGCCTTTTGGCGAATATTTGGCTTCCCAGTGCACCAGAGGCATCCTGCTATTCAGCAGTTGACAGTCCATCTGGAGAACGGTCAGCGTGTTTACTTCAGCAATGAAAACGCAGTTCAGATAGCCTGCGAACCAAGAGACACGACATTGAGTGCCTTTTTTTAAAACTTTGCAGTTTGATTATTTTGCTCGCACCCTGCTTTACCCTGAAGTTCCGTCGTACTATAGATGGAATAGTAATAAATGGACACGAAGAAAGGCAGGACAAGCTGTTGAAGGCTTCCCTGGTGTGAAACTCCATCATTGTCTGGAGGAGAGTTTACACAGTGCGTCCTAGCCAACAAGAATGCTTCTATCTTCATCTTTTACTTCACGAGGTGAGAGGACCAATGTGTTTCCAGGATTTAAAGACATTCGAAGAGCAACTGTGTAGAACATTCAGAAACACCTGCCATAAATATGGACTGCTGGAAAATGATGCGCAGTGGAAGGCAACATGGCTGAAGCAGCCGTATGACAGTGTCCAAGAAATCTGCGATGGCTTTTTGCTGTTTTACTGCAGACATGCGAAGTAATTGACCCACTTGCCCTTTGGGTTAACTTCAGAAATGATCTATCGAATGATTTCAGACATCGAGCTCGGCTACAGGTTCGGATGTCAGCTTCAGCGATGAAATATTCACTCAGGCACTAATTGATATAGAAAAAAGGGTTATTTCAATGGGCGGGAGTACACTTTCCTCATATGTACTTTCCGAAATCAACAGAACGCCCAGCTGATATTATACGGAAGACATCCTATGACATAAATCTTCTTACCAATTATATCAATGAAAACGAGCCGAAATTGCCGCCTAAACAAAAGCGTGCCTATTAAACCATTTGTACAAGTGTTCAAAATCGCAAATTAAAGGGTGGCATCTGATTGTTTGGAACGAATGTACCATGGCCCATAGAGGAGCTCTTGAAGCACTTAATAGGGCCTTCCAAGACATACGCAATTGTTCGGAACCAATGGGCGATAATAATTCTGCTTCTCTCTGGGGACTTTAGGGAAACTCTTTCAGTCATTCCCAAAGGAAAACGAGCAGATGCAGACAAGGCCTGTCTTAAGTCATCTTCCCTATGGCCTTTGGTACAAACATTAAATCTCACCATCAATATGCAAGCTCATTTATACTGTGATACAGTTACAAGGACAGTTTTCTGCTTATATTAGGTTGGTGCAAAAATAATGTCGTTTTCTCACATAGTAACATATGTGAGAAAATGACATTATTTTTGCACCAACCTAATATTTTTGGCGATTGGTGAAGGCAAAATGCCTCAGGATCCCAATGGAGAGGTGAATATTCAACCAATTTGTAATTTAGTCAACGCAATAGATGACCTCATTTGCATGCGTCTTTCCTAAACTCGAAGTACATTATCTCAAACAAGATTGGCTCTGCGAAAGTGCAATATTGGCTCCTAAGAATAACACAATCTGTAAGATTAATGACAAACTGCTCCAATATATCCCTGGCAATCTTCAGACATACATGTCCGTTGAAACAATCCCAGATCCAAATCAGGTGGTGAATTATCCAATTGAATTTCTTAATTCATTAGATCCACCTCGACTACCGCCTCACAGACTGATCGTAAAAGTTGGGACCCCAGTCAAGCTGTTGAGAAATTTGGAACCACAAAGACTCTGCAATGGGACATGCTTGGTGGTAAAAAAAAAAAATTCAAAAAAATGCGACACGTCATAGAGGCAACTATTTTTTCAGGATGTACAAAAGAGGAGGATGTGTTCATTCCAAGGATTTCTCTTATTCCATCAGCAACAGAATTACCGATTCCTCTCAGAAGGATAGAATTTCCTGTTCGTGTCAGTTTTGCAATGTCAATAAACAAATCCCAAGAATAAACATTGTCTGTTGTAGGCGTTCATTTGGAAGAGCCATGCTTTTCACATGGGCATTTATATGTTGGTTTCTCCAGAGTTGCAGACAAACAAAATCTCATTGCAGTTGTTCCACGAGGTAAAACCCAAAAATATAGTTTATCATGAATTCTTGTAGGTTTTAAATGGACCCTATGATGTCAATCCTCTTTTTTGTTTTGTTTCGCATATACATGTATGTTTGTCCTTTAAAATAAACTCTATAGAGCCGTGCTATGTTCCAAATGGGATTAATTTTAATTCAAGTTAAATTTAATTAATCTTTAATAAAATTGAACCCAATAGACTATTTGAAATGTTTAATTATGACAAACCGTTTTATTGAGTAATTAGCTTTAGTCTATTATTAGATACATTATTTGGATTTTCAGACACTGAAATAAATCTTCAAGGATGTTTTGTGCGATCATATCACCGAGGACATAATATTAATATGTTCCTTTATCCACCATTTTGTCTGCACATAAGCAGACTATCGAGATACTTTGGGATAGGACATATGGATTGGTTCTCTTAAAAGCAGGAGGTCATATACGGATGCCTTTCAAAACCAATGCTGACTACAATGTCTAGAGATTCTCTGGTGTGGTTCTGATCTTGCAGCAATATCTTCCAAACTATTGAGGCCGTCTTATGGAGCCTGCATTGGCAATGCGTAAGCTGTTTTTGCAGCTTTTCTGTTCTCTAGAATTGTACGTTCTTGAGTTTTCCAGGATATTGCGGCTGCAGTTGTGGAAGCATTTCTAGACAGTCTTTGGTTTTCAGCCTTGGCACGTCTGCTAGGAGAAGTCTTTGTTGAATTTCTTCTACTTCCAATGCATGTTGTTTCTTCGATGTAGTTTGTGCAAAATCTGTCAAATCATTTCTCCTCAACAATTTTCGAAAATCGATTGCGATTAATGATTCTTCATTTGCTGACAAATATTTTTTGTATCTTCTGTGCTTCTGTAAAAAATAACTTTCTCCTATTATAAATGTTTTCACACTTCATGTCATAATTTTTCGCCATAGAGATAAGAAGCACTAAATAAAAAGCTTCTTTATTTTAATTTTACTTTTCGAATGAACCCAGGCAATACCGGTTAATGCTGCTAGTACATACAAATACTATATATATATATATATATATATATATATATATATATATATATATATATATATATGTATACATATATATATATATATATATATATATATATATATATATATATATATATATATATATATATATAGTTATATATAGTTATATATAACTATGTACGATGTATATATACACATAATATATATATATATATATATATATATTAGGTTGGTGCAAAAATAATGTCGTTTTCTCACATAGTAACATATGTGAGAAGACGACATTATTTTTCCACCATTCTAATATATATATATATATATATATATATATATTCATATATACAAATATATTCTCATATATCCATAAACATATAATATATTTATACATTTACGCATAAACAAAATATACATATATAAATACAATATATATATATATATATATATATATATATATATATATATATATATATATATATATATAAATACATAACTATATACAAAAATACAATACATAGCTATGGAAATTCTAAAAGTCTAAATTATCTATATTTGAAATAATAACTGATGATTCTCTATACAAATTTTATCTTTTATATTATAATATATATGTATTTGCATATGAGCATATGCATGTTGATATAAATCCTTATAATTAGGCTAATACTCATAGGTGTTCATGTGGTTTTTACAAGCATGCACATATGTCCGTCTATGTACATGTAGATGTTTGCATACGCAAGTATTTATTTACTTGTATTTAGATGTGAGGATCTTGACGCCCACGCGCACGCAAGTATGCATATGCGTTTGTATATGGGTACGTATATGTATGTATATCTGTATGAGCATACATATACATATGTATATATGTTTATATGTATGTTTCTGGATGCGTGTATATGTGCATGTACATATTTATGTTTATATAAATACGTGTGTAAATATGTTTATATATATGTTTGTGTGTGTATGTATGTAAGATTATGCATGTATATATATGTGTATCGATACATGTTTATGTATTTCTGTATGCATATATATATATATACATATATGTGTACGGGTATATGTATGTATATTTATGTAGATATGTATGTGATTTGTATGTATGCATATATGTATGTGCTATGTATGTATGCATATATGTATGTGTTTTGTATGTATGCATATATGTATGTGCTATGTATGTATGCATATATGTATGTGTTTTGTATGTATGCATATATGTATGTGCTTTGTATGTATGCATATATGTATGTGCTATATATGTATGCATATATGTATGTGATATGTATGCATGCATATATGTATGTGCTATGTATGCATTCATATATGTATGTGCTATGTATGTATGCATATATGTATGTGCTATGTATGTATTTCTGTATGTATATATATATACATATATGTGTACGGGTATATGTATGTATATTTATGTAGATATGTATGTGATTTGTATGTATGCATATATGTATGTGCTATGTATGTATGCATATATGTATGTGTTTTGTATGTATGCATATATGTATGTGCTATGTATGTATGCATATATGTATGTGTTTTGTATGTATGCATATATGTATGTGCTTTGTATGTATGCATATATGTATGTGCTATATATGTATGCATATATGTATGTGCTATGTATGTATGCGTATATGTATGTGCTATGTATGTATGCATATATGTATGTGATTTGTATGTATGCATATATGTATGTGCTATGTATGTATGCATATATGTATGTGTTTTGTATGTATGCATATATGTATGTGCTATGGATGTATGCATATATGTATGTGTTTTGTATGTATGCATATATGTATGTGCTATGTATGTATGCATATATGTATGTGTTTTGTATGTATGCATATATGTATGTGCTATGTATGCATGCATATATGTATGTGCTATGTATGCATTCATATATGTATGTGCTATGTTTGTATGCATATATGTATGTGCTATGTATGTATTTCTGTATGTATATATATATACATATATGTGTACGGGTATATGTATGTATATTTATGTAGATATGTATGTGATTTGTATGTATGCATATATGTATGTGCTATGTATGTATGCATATATGTATGTGTTTTGTATGTATGCATATATGTATGTGCTATGTATGTATGCATATATGTATGTGTTTTGTATGTATGCATATATGTATGTGCTTTGTATGTATGCATATATGTATGTGCTATATATGTATGCATATATGTATGTGATATGTATGCATGCATATATGTATGTGCTATGTATGCATTCATATATGTATGTGCTATGTATGTATGCATATATGTATGTGCTATGTATGTATTTCTGTATGTATATATATATACATATATGAGTACGGGTATATGTATGTATATTTATGTAGATATGTATGTGATTTGTATGTATGCATATATGTATGTGCTATGTATGTATGCATATATGTATGTGTTTTGTATGTATGCATATATGTATGTGCTATGTATGTATGCATATATGTATGTGCTTTGTATGTATGCATATATGTATGTGCTTTGTATGTATACATATATGTATGTGCTATATATGTATGCATATATGTATGTGCTATGTATGTATGCGTATATGTATGTGCTATGTATGTATGCATATATGTATGTGATTTGTATGTATGCATATATGTATGTGCTATGTATGTATGCATATATGTATGTGTTTTGTATGTATGCATATATGTATGTGCTATGGATGTATGCATATATGTATGTGTTTTGTATGTATGCATATATGTATGTGCTTTGTATGTATGCATATATGTATGTGCTATATATGTATGCATATATGTATGTGCTATGTATGTATGCGTATATGTATGTGCTATGTATGTATGCATATATGTATGGGATTTGCATGTATGCATATATGTATGTGCTATGTATGTATATATGTATGTGCTTTGTATGTATGCATATATGTATGTGCTATGTATGTATGCATATATGTATGTGCTATATATGTATGCATATATGTATGTGCTATGTATGTATGCGTATATGTATGTGCTATGTATGTATGCATATATGTATGGGATTTGTATGTATGCATATATGTATGTGCTATGTATGTATATATGTATGTGCTTTGTATGTATGCATATATATATGTGCTATGGATGTATGCATATATGTATGTGTTTTGTATGTATGCATATATGTATGTGCTTTGTATGTATGCATATATGTATGTGCTATATATGCATGCATATATGTATGTGCTATGTTTGTATGCGTATATGTATGTGCTATGTATGTATGCATATATGTATGGGATTTGTATGTATGCATATATGTATGTGCTTTGTATGTATGCATATATGTATGTGTTTTGTATGTATGCATATATGTATGTGCTTTGTATGTATGCATATATGTATGTGCTATATATGTATGCATATATGTATGTGCTATGTATGTATGCGTATATGTATGTGCTATGGATGTATGCATATATGTATGTGATTTGTATGTATGCATATATGTATGTGCTATGTATGCATATATGTATGTGCTTTGTATGTATGCATATATGTATGTGCTATGTATGTATGCATATATGTCTGTGTTTTGTATGTATGCATATATGTATGTGCTATGTATGTATGCATATATGTATGTGTTTTGTATGTATGCATATATGTATGTGCTTTGTATGTATGCATATATGTATGTGCTATATATGTATGCATATATGTATGTGCTATGTATGTATGCGTATATGTATGTGCTATGTATGTATGCATATATGTATGTGTTTTGTATGTATGCATATATGTATGTGCTATGGATGTATGCATATATGTATGTGTTTTGTATGTATGCATATATGTATGTGCTTTGTATGTATGCATATATGTATGTGCTATATATGTATGCATATATGTATGTGCTATGTATGTATGCGTATATGTATGTGCTATGTATGTATGCATATATGTATGGGATTTGTATGTATGCATATATGTATGTGCTATGTATGTATATATGTATGTGCTTTGTATGTATGCATATATGTATGTGCTATGGATGTATGCATATATGTATGTGTTTTGTATGTATGCATATATGTATGTGCTTTGTATGTATGCATATATGTATGTGCTATATATGTATGCATATATGTATGTGCTATGTATGTATGCGTATATGTATGTGCTATGTATGTATGCATATATGTATGTGCTATGTATGTATGCATATATGTATGTGTTTTGTATGTATGCATATATGTATGTGCTATGGATGTATGCATATATGTATGTGTTTTGTATGTATGCATATATGTATGTGCTATGTATGTATGCATATATGTATGTGTTTTGTATGTATGCATATATGTATGTGCTATGTATGTATGCATATATGTATGTGTTTTGTATGTATGCATATATGTATGTGCTTTGTATGTATGCATATATGTATGTGCTATATATGTATGCATATATGTATGTGCTATGTATGTATGCGTATATGTATGTGCTATGTATGTATGCATATATGTATGTGATTTGTATGTATGCATATATGTATGTGCTATGGATGTATGCATATATGTATGTGTTTTGTATGTATGCATATATGTATGTGCTTTGTATGTATGCATATATGTATGTGCTATATATGTATGCATATATGTATGTGCTATGTATGCATGCATATATGTATGTGCTATGTATGCATTCATATATGTATGTGCTATGTATGTATGCATATATGTATGTGCTATGTATGTATTTCTGTATGTATATATATATACATATATGTGTACGGGTATATGTATGTATATTTATGTAGATATGTATGTGATTTGTATGTATGCATATATGTATGTGCTATGTATGTATGCATATATGTATGTGTTTTGTATGTATGCATATATGTATGTGCTATGTATGTATGCATATATGTATGTGTTTTGTATGTATGCATATATGTATGTGCTATGTATGTATATATGTATGTGCTTTGTATGTATGCATATATATATGTGCTATGTATGTATGCATATATGTATGTGTTTTGTATGTATGCATATATGTATGTGCTATGTATGTATGCATATATGTATGTGCTTTGTATGTATGCATATATGTATGTGCTTTGTATGTATACATATATGTATGTGCTATATATGTATGCATATATGTATGTGCTATGTATGTATGCGTATATGTATGTGCTATGTATGTATGCATATATGTATGGGATTTGTATGTATGCATATATGTATGTGCTATGTATGTATATATGTATGTGCTTTGTATGTATGCATATATATATGTGCTATGGATGTATGCATATATGTATGTGTTTTGTATGTATGCATATATGTATGTGCTATGTATGTATGCATATATGTATGTGCTATGTATGTATGCATATATGTATGTGCTATGTATGTATGCATATATGTATGTGCTATGTATGTATGCGTATATGTATGTGCTATGTATGTATGCATATATGTATGTGATTTGTATGTATGCATATATGTATGTGCTATGTATGTATGCATATATGTATGTGTTTTGTATGTATGCATATATGTATGTGCTATGGATGTATGCATATATGTATGTGTTTTGTATGTATGCATATATGTATGTGCTTTGTATGTATGCATATATGTATGTGCTATATATGTATGCATATATGTATGTGCTATGTATGTATGCGTATATGTATGTGCTATGTATGTATGCATATATGTATGTGATTTGTATGTATGCATATATGTATGTGCTATGTATGTATGCATATATGTATGTGTTTTGTATGTATGCATATATGTATGTGCTATGGATGTATGCATATATGTATGTGTTTTGTATGTATGCATATATGTATGTGCTTTGTATGTATGCATATATGTATGTGCTATATATGTATGCATATATGTATGTGCTATGTATGTATGCGTATATGTATGTGCTATGTATGTATGCATATATGTATGGGATTTGTATGTATGCATATATGTATGTGCTATGTATGTATATATGTATGTGCTTTGTATGTATGCATATATGTATGTGCTATGTATGTATGCATAT
>OZ010615.1:13776499-13826499 GCA_963932145.1 Acanthosepion lycidas | reverse complement strand
ATAAATATACAATATATATACATATACCAATATATATAAATGTATATATATACGCATAAATTATATGTATATATACATGAGCATACAATATATATATATATATAGACATACAATATATGTATATATATATATATATATATATATATATATATATCGATACACATACAATATATATATATCGATACACATACAATATATATATATATATATATATATATATATATCGATATACATACAATATATATATATATATATACATACAATATATATACATATATATAGAGAGACATAACAAATATATATATATATATATATATATATCTATATATATATATATATATATATATATATATATATATATATATATATATTACAATAAAACATTCATAAATTCATGCAGTAACCAACACTCGATGAATATTATTATCCTTGATTTAAAAAAATTATAAGCAGTATAAGTTCTTTTTTTAATACGCAAGTTCTTTCGACTGTACATTCAGTCGTCTTTAGGCATTGATAATTGTTTTGTTTTCGGTAAAATTAACGTAGCATCCGAGATGGAAAAAATGTAATGCCTATCCAAATATATATTTTTTTAAGTGTGAAATTGATAACGGATACAAACTATTTGGAGCGTGCAGTCACAACGCTAGGTTTGAATTTTTTGAAAATTTAAGAGAGTGCGTTGTTTACTAATATGCCAATTACAGAAATTTTTTGTTCGATGTTTTCGTCTGACAATTGTAGCATGTAGTTCAATAAATAGAGTAATGTCTCAGATATTATCCTGAAAATTTGCCAACCGCCTCAATTCTTTTCAATCAAATATTTGGTACAGTTCAATTTATATTACAATGAAACATTAATACAAAAAGTAAAGTTAACGATATTTGTAGGTTAATGCAGTTTTAAAATTTTGTTAGCGAAGAAATTCACCATTTTATATCATTAATGCTACTCATCTACTTTTTGGATGAATGATTTATAGTAATATAAATTAAACTGAACCACATATTTGATATATATATATATATATATATATATACAAATATTATTAAATGGACAAATTCCGACAATTATTTCAAGACATTTTTATGTTAATACATTATTATTATAGATATAAATATTTAAGTAAATGGTCTGTTTATAATAAGCAGTATTAAACAGCATTTACCAGCCTGAATGTCAGATAAATTTTCATAGTAAATATCCGTCCTCCGCAGATATATATGTACGTGAGAGAATCATGGAAGATTGTAGTTTACAAACGGTAAAATCGACCATGCTAAACGACGCTCTTCTGAGACCCAATCGGTCAAAAACACGCTAGGTTATATGACGGTTCCGTATAGGATACAGGTCTGATTCCTGTTCTATGATCTTTACGTGATCTACCAAAGGGCGGTGATCTCCCTTCTCTCTCCATATGTGGTCAGCCACGCCTGATTTTTCCACTTCCCTCGTGTTACAGCTTTCTGGTGTTCTTGAAGCCTTTCCATAAGGGGGCAGCCTGTCTTCCCTTTATATTTCTTTCCGCAGCAAAAGAACAAAGGCGATCATTGCTTTCCACACAATCCTATCATTTGTAGCTCTAATGTATTTCTTTTCTTTTTCTCATTACATATCGCCATCCTTTCGCATAAAATTGTTGAATAATTTTCGCAACATTTCTACAGTAGATTTTGAATTCAGTAACTCTTGTGACTTTCAAATACTACAAACCCTCTTCGTTAACGGCTCAAAGTATTTGAACTGTTCATTTCATATTTTGAGTGTCATTTTTGGTTTCAATTTTCTTCGTTTCTGGAATTATCAGTCCTTGGAATTTTTTTCATCTTTCCTTAGAACAATCTTTCTTGACTCGGTTCTACCCTTCATCTGCGAGGAAATTGTCCAAGAATTACTAACATATAGGAAGACCTCTATTACATAACAGGTGAGTACTGTTTTTGTTGAAAAGTTCTTGGATAATGTGTTGAGGTTCATGAAGAGACTTTTGCTATTTCAATTTATTTTCAAATTTCGGTATCGTATTTTACATTTCCTGGTATAACTCTTCATATATTTAAAAGTCTGTTCGCTCCTGATTTTTTTCTATCTTTATATTGTAGCTTGTATGTTAGACGATTCTTACGAACAGTACATTCGGTTTTACAGTTAATGTTTGTTATTCCTACATGATTTATTTTACTGCATATTCTAGTGACATATATGTACTTTATATTGTTTAAATTAAAATAACCAGTAAGAAAAATGCTGGTCATATCTCTAGTTTTATATTGTACTTTTAGGAAAGGACTTATAAAATGTATTACCTTTTAAATACGCAAATTTTAAAATATAGGGAAATATATATGCTAGATATTCTTTGTTTCACATCTTGGGTAGTGTTTTTCTTTGCTCTTCCCTCTTCCTCCTATTTTGATTTTAATATTTAATATACGTTTATATATCTCATTAGATACCCGTATTTAAAGCTCTAATATCTTCTTAGAATGCGATGCAAATTTATGATAAACTTTTTATTTACTAACTATTGACTATGTTCTACGATAGATAAATACTGGTCCTTTATATATAAGTTTGGGATCATTTACTTGGAAGATATCGGTTTGTCTTACAACTTTACAGGACATGGCTAACCAGTTAGAAAAGCTTTAATTTAAAAAACTATCCATTTGTTATTCGCTATACTCTTTCGTATGACTGGGTTTCATTTCTTTCAAAATACATAGTACGTTCTTTAAGTGGTGGTCAATTTCTTCAATTTCCTTAATCCAACTTACAGCCAAAATATAAAGTAGACATTTCCACTCTAACAAATTTACATGAATTAATCTTTCCGTTAATCAAATTTTTCAAAAATGATATCAAGCTACGATATATTTCTGAATTGTGCGACACTTGCTAAATCTAATATATTCCTACTCTCTCAATGACAGTCAGCGGAAGAATAAATCAAACGTTTCATTCGGTAATGGCATTTTAGATAAAATTCCAAATAATTTTATTATTGATAGTGAGTGCATTTTCATTGAAATTTTGCTTTCATTTAAGTCATACAATGTCCTTTCATTGATGGATATTGATAATATATATATATATATATATATATATATATATATATATATATATATATATATATATATATATATATATATTAAAAATATGATTCCAACATGCTACATAAAAGGTAAAAATAATAACAAAAGTACTATAGAACTTTGGATTATTTACCTAACCAGTTCTTTCCTATTTTCTATATATTTTCATATATACATACAAATATAGATAACTAGACTCGTTTTTGAAAAAACACTCCAATTTTTGATTTGCCAATAATCAAATCAATATCGAGGGAAAAAAAGGTTTTAAAAAAAGGAAGAGCTACAAACATGAACTACTGTCGAAAAAAAATCGCACAGATGCAGGTCTGAAGCCCAAAGAAAAAACCCCGATACGAGTAAAGAACTAACTAACAAAAGAGCTCAATACAACCGTAGAGCAGACCTAGATACACCTAGTGAGCCAGACAAACCTACCTAGGTGAAACCTAGGTAGGTTTGTCTGGCATAAACGCAGAACCTTAAAATTTAAATTCAAACTCAGCGTTGCGACTGCACGTTCCAAAACAATAACACATTTCTCATGGTATTTTTCGGGTTACAACCCTGTTTTTCGTTGTCCACTTATTACTGAGAGTAAATACAAGAACACAATCTATTTCATACCTGAGGATGTCTGTAGGAACAGACGAAAGCTTGTAAAATAAAAAGACCTAATGCAACTGAAATTTATAAAACAGGATCTTTTCATTCATAAACAGGTTCGGGGTTTTTGTATATTATTTGAATTGTTCGCGAAGATGGATTTCTCGCCATTTAAATCATTAACCTTTGTATTTGTTTTATGTATGAATAATTCATGAATATATATATATATATATATATATATATATATATATATATATATATATATATATGATGTGGGATGCTGTTTCAGATTCGGAGGATTTTGAAAGGCTGCACAATATTATCTGAATATAGTATAGGATCTAAATATGATGGATATGCTTCGACATTAACAACGACCACGAGGTTATCAGTACATTTTTGCACAAATGCTTTTGAACAAGAAAAATTCATAGTTCTTATTAAGCATCTTTTAAGATTTATTTATAGGTTATCGTCTGTTAAATAGGCGTAGCCCAAAATAGGTTTTGATACATCAAAACTTATAAGCAACGAGAAATTGCATCATCGAACTTAAAGCAAAACGTTGTACGTGTTTGCGAATAAGAGAAATGAATTGCTTTAATTCATACTATTTCTTTATTTGTGCAAATGAAGCGGTAGATATGAATATGATATGAAATGATACATAATAAACTAGTAAACAAAGAAAAAAAAGACTGCGTTTATGTACAGGAAATCAGTAACTCTATTTTGTCCAAATTTTCCGACAGTTTCACCCTTTGTCATATGGCAACGTCTAAACATATTTTTTACTTTTTTATTTTTATTTTATTTATTTATTTTTTTTTTTGCACAAATTGTAGTGCTTTATTCATTTAAGTTAAGAAGCTGACATCTTCTCTTAGAGTCCAAAAAACAAGTGACTGCCTAATTGACTGTTTAGTGCACACTCGCTGAAACAATATTCTGTTCAACTGTTAATTTGATCAATATCTCAATGTCTCTGACATCTTTAGCACTCGCTTAGTTGAATTTGAAAATTAATTAGTAGATTCTTCTTGCGGATATGAGAATTGGTATTAAGCAATCCGGTGTAATAATTTTGCTATAAAAACCGCTCAGTTATCGAGATTGATTACTTGCTGTTTAATATTTAATTTTTAATTTTTGGTTCCTACTTATTACTTTGCTTCTACTTAAGCTATTCGTGGTTGGATTGTTGCTTTTACTATTGTTACTTGAAACGTTTTACGGATATTATTTTTCAGTATTTATCTGAGTGATTTTATATTTTTCGGTACATATATAGCGAGAATAATTATATTTTGATCGACATATTTCGTTTAGTAATTGGTGCCCCTCATGAAGGTTGCAACAAGAAATGTTCGTAGCAATTATCTACTGCATCATTCTACTTAAGATATACATTTTACTAACTATTATTTCAGGTTTATAGTAATTTGAACAAATACATCTACTAATATTGTTAATGTCTTTGTTTATTCAAAAATTACACTCGCATTTAGAGAGGAGAACTCAAACTAGATTTATTACAGGAAGCAACATATTTCCAACCCTGTAATAAATTCTGATGGGTAATTGATGCATTAGCGAGAACCGTGACTAATCAATAGAAAATGTGGTATAAAATGTTGTACAAGATTCAATATATACGATGGATATACGATAAAACACATTATCAGCTGTGTGAATTTTCCGTATTTCTACTCTGAAGTTGTTTTTCTTGCTATTATTATACTTTTTTTAGTTTCCAAGCATATATCACAGGCATCAGAAGAAAAGCTGATCGACTAATGTGAACCTATCCTGGCATGTGATGTCATATGTTTATATCGATTTATATTTTAAAAAAGCGACACACAAAAACGAAGCTGTCTTAATTTTCTAAATTTTAAGAGAAAATTTTCGCTCAGTTTATCGTGAGAGTACTTAAACACTAATGGAGGAAACGTCCATGTTGGCCACTAGAAACAAGTATATAAAGCAATATAGAAAGAAAAATAAATTATATAAAAAATGCACCCAATATAAAAGAAAGTATTCATTTGCAAAACTGTCATAACCCTAGTCTCCTGATTTCTTAAAAAAAATCATTCCAAATGGTCTACCTATAAATCTGAAATTTCGGCCAAAATTCAAATATCGAAGATGATAGATATAACAATTTTCTTTATTTATCAGTTAACACTTCTCTCATTTTTACTCTAACAACATCGTTGACAAAGATCATTTTGCTTTAAACTTTCAATTTCGCGAAGATGTAGTTAAAATTACAAATACATTACAAGTTCGAAACCATTGTTTCTAACTGTCCAACAAGTCACTAAACTTAAGAATGATAGACCAGGTTAGCATATATAACATTGTCTGATGTTTCTATCAGGCAAATATATAAGAGAATCGAAATGATTTCTTATCTCATGTAACTGGTCTGGTCGAACGTGTAAATAAAAATAAAATGGCGACACTCTTAGATAAGTTTTGGAAATACGCAGGGAATATGTTAATTGTAAAAGGGGAATTAACTCCTGTCTCAACTAGCTCATTTATTATAACGTATTTTTCAGCATATCTATTTGTGATAAAACTGTAATTTTATGGTTTTACGTTATTTTTTATATTGCATTTCAACTAATTGCAGTGGTAAATATTAGACTTTATCATTGATTTTTCTCTTCATTTATTAAGAAACAGTTATGAATTACATCAAAAAATACTCAGCTATTTCATTAATTAGCTGAGTATTAATTAATATGACATTTATTCAAATAAGTCAGATGTCAACATCACATAGATTTTTACTATTATTGCCATGATTACCCTAAAACTAAAACGTGACTCATCCGTTATTTAACTTGTCTTCTTTACGGCTAAAATGAAATGAATTAATTTTGCTTACAATGAATCCTTAATAGAAAAAAAAAACAAAAAACAAAAACAGAGTTTCAAATTACTAAATGCCAAACACATACAATAAATCGGTGCATGGATCAGTTACAACAAATTTAGGATAGGAAATAAAGAAATTGCATATATTAGGTTGGTGCAAAAAAATGACGTAATAATGTCGTTTTTTGACGTATTTTTTAACGTCAAAAAACGACATTATTACGTCATTATTTTTGCACCAACCTAATATATAGCGAGATTTCTTAATAATGAATTCTAAGTTTAAAAAGAGGATTTTTTTGTTAAATACGAGATTAAGAAAATTTAACTTTGACAACTAATCTCTTTCTCCTCGTTTTTCACTTATATTTACATACGGTTTTTTTCTCAGAAAGTTTCATGTTCGAATAAAAATAAATAGTAAAGTAATTCAGGGTAAATGATTCATTTCCATATAAAGAAATCTTTCATTTTCCTTTAGGTATTAGGTTGGTGCAAAAATAATGACGTAATAATGTCGTTTTTTTTTACGTATTTTTAACGTCAAAAAACGACATTATTACGTCATTAATTTTGCACCAACCTAATAGAATATGTTCTGCTAGGCTTAGAATCATCAAACACTTCAAGCTGCTGCAAAATGAAAATATTAACAAAAACAAAACAAACAAAACCCAAAACAAAACAAAAACAAAACGAGAGACATATTCATCAATAATCTCGTTAGATCGATACAGTCATATGAATGAAATGCATTTTGCCAAAATCTTTCATAAATATATATCTGCTGTACACAACAATGGCCAAATTTTCTGTGGGGATCGGTGAGGAATATACCTTCAATTCCACTGCTGCTACAGAAACACAAACAACGCATTGCGCCAGATAGGAGAATTCACATCCCTTGAGGAATCTCAACTGTGGCAACAACAAAAATGGATCGCACATATAACTCGAAAATAGAATAATAGCATGCTCAAAATGCTTACTTTCCAATCTACCAAAAACACAAGGCAAGTAAAAAGGCCCCTTCAATACATTTTTTAATCATTTCACCAAAAGCAAGCCAGGTAAAGCCATTATGATACAAGGGGCTAATGTGTGGGAAAGAATAAGAAAGAAAAAAACATTATTAAAGAGCGAGAACAATAGACGATTAATCAAGAAGAAAGCAGATAAGTATTGGTATTGCATTTTAATTTTTGAGGATCGAAGTTCGGATGGAAAACATGGAGTTGGAAGTCATTTTCACAATCGGGAAGTGCGAGAAAAGAAAGTGTCATCTAGCCAATTTAACTCTGAATTTGTGAGAGCATACCGCCAATCTATTATTGTGTTTAAATTCATAAATTCTAGGTACTATAACGAAGAGTTTTTTTTTTTTTCGAAAAGTCAGCATGAAAGTATTTATTGAAAAGAAACCAATTTACAGCGGTGAGAAAGTAACAGACGCCATGTCAGAACCAATAATATTGATGATTCTTCTTGGGATTCCTTATAAAACTCTAAATAGCGGACAATATATGACAGTAATATTCAAATACGAATGGTAAACCTATAATGGTAAAACTATAATTTTCTAAGATAGATTCAGGAGGGAGAATTTGTCTATCACGGCACAGTGAACAAAAGGTGTTAGCAGCAAAACTAACAAAGGAATCATTATATTATTTCCACTTCATGCCAACCGAGAATGTTAGACCGAGAAGGTACAAAGATTTACTCTCCTGTAGGTTAGCTTCAGCTATTCTGATGGGAGACAGAATGAAGTGTCTCAGATGATTAATATAAATAACGTTCGTTTTAGCAGCGTTAAAATCAATAAACCAATCCTTGCCCCAGTGCGTAGGTCTTTTTTTTTTTTTTTTTAGATCAGCTGCTAATTTCACATTATCGAAATCATCATGTCTACTGACGAGACAACACTAAATGGTTGGATGTTCAGTATAGATGTCAAGTTGAGAATTGTTGTCATGAGCATCGTTAAAATATTAAACCTGAAATACCGTAACTTTTCAACTTGGAAGAAGACCAGTACGACAAAACCTATCAAACGCTTTCGAGATATACTATTCAGGCTCAATTCACTGTTTAAGAGAAGAAATATTATAAATATCAACGGACAACAAGTCTAAATTCTCGGTCAATGAATATTGAATATTTCCTTTTGAGAAAGCTACTAATATCACATACCTGCATTTTGTATGCGATACAAAGCAACATTAGAATGTAACCAAAGGATAATCAAAATTATTAATCTTTAATAAAGTGCATTATTAGCAAAATATAATCTTGTATACAATACATGAATACTATGAAACGAATTTAGGAATTTCAAAAGATTTGGGAATAAATTTAATAATAAAAAGATATATATTTTTAAACTCAGTAATATTTGATACACGAGTGAATATTTTAAACCGACGAATTTTTTTTTTATATTGGTTAAATTATGATGACAGCAGGACTCATCATTAACAGGGTAATGTCAAAAGAAATTATTTTCACAATTTGAAAACTGACGTAAATTAAATTAAATCGTGGCAGTTATTAAAGGGATTCTATTAATTCTAATAATATTAATCGTTGGTTTATTTTTCGTTAGAAAATTATCATTAAAACGAATGATCTATTTAAACTCTATATAAAAGGAAAATTTTATATTGTGTTGTTCTGAGACACTTGATAAGTAGCCATCTTCTATCATCCATACGGTCGTTTGCTATTGCAATTTTCTGATCTTAAAACTCATACATACTTCTCTATCAAAGTCTTCTTCCATCATGACGTCTTCCTCTTCAAATCTTGGTCTTGGTTAGAATCGACTGATTAAGCTTTTTTTTCCCCTTTCTTTAATATAAATGTCTATGTTATATCTCTTTTATATTATAACATTGGACTTGCTACTTTGTTTTTCATTAGTCGAGATATTGTTAATGGAGAGCTTATTTGTCTACGAACAAAGGCGGATCGGCTTTGCAATCTGTCTGCATGTGAAATAATTTTATACTCACTTTAACCTCGTTAACAATGCAGTTTTTACTATTTCTGTTTTTACTATTTCTGTTTTTAGGTTACTGATTAATTTCGACTTATCCAAATTTAGTATATCAATAACTAGTAGTCCAGTAGTTTTTTTTTTACATTCTACTAATACAATTTTTTTTAACTTGAAATCAGACACAGAATTCAAACGTTCCATTGAACTTTTCATGTTTTTTTTTTTTTTTTTTTTTTTTTTTTTTTTATAAAAGATATATCAATTGTCTCAGTTCCAGATAATTCTTTCACAATTTCGGTTTAACAATTACTTCCCAAAAAATTATTGGGATCAGAGTGACACGGCTCACCGTATCCACTTCCATTGGAAACGTCATGGCATTTCATTTAATCATTTCTAAATAATCATTTTCCGTACGTCTATATATTTCTATACTATTTTCTTTTAAACTTTGCGCACAGAGAGAGAATTATTTTTCTTCGACAGTTATGGAAGTTTCTTCAAAAGAGGGGACATTTTTTTTTGTCAGTTTCACGCTCATATTTACAGTATTTGCATTTCTTGTGTTTCCTTTTTATATTGTACGTTTCACCATTGTCCCCACTAGAATTATATTTGTATCAATTACAGCAGTTTTATAATTTCCAGACATGCAGTTACAGAAAAAAAATATTCAATTTCAATTGTTCCAATATCTTATATTTATGAAATATATCACTGATACCTTCAATCAATCTGCTAGTTTCTCTTAATATGTGAAGATATAATTGATTAATCTTGTTTCTGTTTAATGGACAAAAATTTGGTTCTTTCTGCAATGACCAGTTTCTTTTTAGGTCGTAAACTACTCTTTATAATTTTTAAAATTTCGACGAATGTCAATTCTCTCAATATGTTTGGAGTATGCCGCTATAGCTTCACGACCTGCTGAAGCTAGAAAGAGGTTCGTTATTTAATTTTCTCCCCCATCTTGCCTGGGCTGCAGAACACCAGATCGAGAAATTCTAGTTTATCCAAGCGACTTAATCATGCTATCGGCGATACTATATTGTTGTATTGTGTCCTACAACATTTGATCATTAGTCAAATTCTTGCCTGCCTCTTAGTTGACTATACAGTTTCTCATCTATGTATGCTAATAGGTAAAATCCTTTTCACCAATCTACTACACAAAACATGCTTAATTCCTACTTTAAATACATTAGTCGTGCATATATTAATGACAAAATAAACTTTATTATTGAGGATAATGAATAAAATGAATACCACTGATTTGCGCTTGCGCATTTCCAGCTTATGTGGTCATTTGATCGTTGCAGGATTTCTTGATTTTCTTTATATATATATATATATATATATATATATATATATATATATATATATATATGATGACGGTCGCGAGGCCGGAAACATGGGTAGGAAAATTATGGAAAATAAAGCATACTATTTTTTTAAAAATACACATTACAAGCAAAAACGTTTGCGTTTTCTCTCTTCTTTTTAATATATACACTTTTCTCCCGGTCGAACTAATATAACCTCTTCATTATATATATATATATATATATATATATATATATATATATATATATATATATATATATATATATATATATATATATATGTGTGTGTGTGTGTGTGTGTGTGTGTGCAAATATTTGCTAGAGGCGTTGATGTGTGTGCTTTATGTTGTAGTTTTGTTGAATTTATATTTTGGAAGACAGTTTGATTTCTTTCCGAAATTATAGAATATTATATGGATAAATTTCTCGAAAGAGTTATTTCAAGTAGGTTCTTCTGTACTATTTTAAACGGATTTGTCTGAGGTCGCTATAATTTGTTAGTATATCTTTTATTATACATAGTTCTTGGCATCTCATACAAAATGAAGTTGGCTCTCGTTTTAGAATATAAGAATCATGGAGGGTTTGACATGAAGTCTGGATCTTCTTACTTCATCTTTTCCTTTTTTTTTTTTTTTACTGATGTCATTCTTCTATAATAGTTTTCCTGATATAAAATTTTTTGTTTGGACAGCCGGACCGGGGTATCTTCCCTTCATTTTTGATAGAGGTTTTAAGGTCGATCTGTATAGGGGATATTGGTGTTGGAACTATCTTTGGATGCATATTTTGACTGCCGAATCAGCGCTATTGTTGCCTTCGATATCGTTGTGGGTATGTATCCAGCAGAAGATGATATTATTATATGTTGACAAATATTTTATTATATTTAAAAGTTTTATAATTATGGTTTTTATCTTTTTTGAGTACTATGAGTACTGATATAGAGTCTGATTATCAGAATTTTTTTTTTCGTTTGCAGTTATGATTTTAAAAGACACATCTATGACCACCACTTCTGCGATGGATATAGAGATATTGTTTGGAAGTAGCCTTATTACTTTTGTTTTGTTGTGTATGGAGGAGAATCCCTCTTTGATACTATCTTTTAATGAGTCAGTATAGATAGAAGGATGGTTTGAGTAAATGGGAGTGATAGTTTGTATTTTTTTCATGGAAGATGATGCAATTGGTTGAATTCTTTGTGTAATTTGCCAGGCTTAGGTTTGTTTTCGGTTACTTTATTATCCAGGACTGTACCTCAGAAATTATAGACTAATGAATTGTAAGCAAATATATGGATATAGATCAGACAGTATGAAGAAAAATATACGGAAAAAACAAACAAAAATCCTTATATGCAATTATGCTGTTTTAATGTTAATATGTCAACGTCGGACGTTTCGGTCTAATAAACCATCTTCAGGACACATTCATAAAATATAATTAACATTATCAATTCAACATGACAAAGATGATGGACATAAGAACAAGACTTGTCCAAACAGATAACTGAAAGTTTTATATTAAAGTTAATTAATTTTTTTCTTATATTTTGATGTTACCTATTCATGATATGAGACATCCTCTTTTTAGTGTGTTAGTGACACAAATGTCTTTCTTGAACTTACAATGAAAAATGCTGCGTGAAGGGCTATGAAACAATTTGGATTGGTCCGGGAAATGGTAGAGGATTTATCGGCATTCTTTTCTTTTAATGACCTTTATTCGATCTAATCCATTCTCATGTGTTGTTGTCAGTATGCGGTATATGTGTATATTCCCTCTCCATCCATACACACTGTCTTATTACGAGCAATTAGTAAACACATTTGTACATATACACACAAACACACATACGTACACACATATACATATACTTCCTAAGTTACAAGGAATCGATATACACACACACAGACATATATAGGCACATACATAGACACATAATTCTTAAGTTATGTGGGGTTTGTGCGCCTAAAATCCCCGAATTAATCACTTTATATATATATATATATATATATATATATATATATATATATATATATATATATATATATATATATATATGGATGAATCCGTTTCTATGACAGAAACGTTCCTTAACAATTTGCCTATGGATCTGCTTTGATAACTGTTTGCATTTGAAAATTACTGTTGTTTACCTTTCATATACGAAATTAAATAGTCTTTACTTTTCAGATGATTTCTTGATCGAACTGTCATTGAAGAAATTAGAATTTAGCTAATCTCATTTCCTTTACCATGATCAAAGTACGATCGACAAATTATATAGATATTTTTCAGTAATTATTTTGAAAATTTAATAAGTCCTATCAAGATATAATTTCAACATTTATTCCGATGATGACCCATAATAGCTTTGGGGAAGTTTGAAATCAATGTGATCTTCTATGTCCTGTCTCCAATCGAGACCGTCGATCATGGCTTTCCGTACTCTCCTCTGCTTTCTAAATCATAGTAAGCTTTGTCGTTTCAATACACCTCCCATTGTTGGTTCTGACATCAATTTACACAATCTCTGCTTATTGACCTCGGTATGTCCTCTGAGTGTCAAATTCTACAAGTCGTCATTCCTAGTCATATTGCTTAGATATTTCAATTGTTTCTTTCTTATTCTAAAAGAAGAATCCTTTTGATCAATTATGTTCTTAATGTCTTCGTTATTCTATATCATTATATACTCAGCATCCTTATGTGGGATCACATCTGTGTTCCCCCAAGTCGATTCTTCATTTGCAAGGAAATAGTCCAGCATTCACTGATATACTGGAGGACTTTTTTAGCAGTAAACCATGATTCAACACCAATTGCAAGAAAGGAATCAGAATAACCAAATTTAACTTAAGAAAATTTAAAAACAAAAAACAACCCAACAACGGAGAACTTATCCTCTTACAATCTTGGAGACAAACTTTTGTCTTCCTTGTACCTAAACCTGCAAAAGACAACACCAACCCAACAAAAAACCGCTAAATATCACTCACTGACTAGTTCTGTAAAACATTCGAAGTGAAGGTCAATACCAGGATTGTATAGTACCTGGAGAAGAATAACTTAATATCTCAATAGCAAACTAGTCCTATTGACCTCTTAGAAACAAATATGACAGAAATCTTCATAATGAAGGTACATTTAACAGCAATCTTCTTTGAAATTGAAAAAGCATACATCACAACCTGGAAATACGGCATGAAAAAAACCCCGTGGAGCCTGAGACTAAGAAGAACGGCATTTTTGGCTGTTGAAGGTCGCGAGACCGGAAACACGTGTAACAAAATTATGGAAAATAAAGTATAATATTTTGTTTAAAAAATTTACATTACACCCAAAAACTGTTGCGGTTCCTCTCTTATTTTTAATATATACACTTTTCTTTCGTTGGAACTACTATAACCTCTTCCCTTTATATATATATATATATATATATATATATATGTGTGTGTGTGTGTGTGTGTGTATATATATATATATATATATATATATATATATATATAATACACAAAACCAACAATCCAGGTCGGCCGGTCATCCCATCATTCAACTGCCACACAACCAAAATTTCCAAATACATAGACCATTACATACAACCCATAGCTAAGGAAGTAAAATCCTGGATCAGAAACACAACAGATATATTATACAACATTAATCACATACAAACCGTGCCAGAAAATACTATTCTAGTGAAGAAATTAAGACCCCCACTCACAGAAGTTATCATAAAGCTCATGGAGCATATTCTTACATTGAATACTTTTAACTTCAATGCAGCACACTACTTGCATGAGACTGTGCCGTGTGCAACATTGCAGCTGCATCATATGCTACAATATTCATTGGAAAATTTGAGGAGACCCATATCTAACCCCTCATCGGTAGCGATTGCGTATTCTATGCAAGATATATCGATGATATATTCTTTGTATACACGAGCAGTGACGACAAACTTACAAAATTCCTCATGACCCTAAACACAGTGCAAGACTCAATTAAATTTGACTATGAAACATCCACAAGATCGGTAACATTTTAAGGCACCCTCATTTGCATAGATGGAAACAGGAAACTACAAACGACTCTGCACACTAATTTCACCGACACTCACAACTATCTACACTTTAAGTCTTCCCACCCTAAACACCTCAAGGAGGACCTTCCCTATTCACAAGCACTTAAACTCAGAAGGATATGTTGCAACAATGAAGAACTAAATAAACATCTGGAGAATCAATCCACAACACGTGGCTATAAACAACACCAAATGAGGGAACAAATAAATAAAGAGATTTCCACACCTAAAGAAGACACCGTAATGTACAAGATTAAACATATACCCAGCTGCATCCCTCTAGTAATCAATTTCAGCCCCATTCTTCCTCCACTATCCCAAATAATATAAAGTTGCTGGGAAATACTACATATCAAACCAGACATTAAAAAATTGTTTGAAGAACCCGGTCTTCTAGCATATCGTAGACCTAAGAACCTAAAAGAAATCATAGGTAGTAACCACATTATAGTAGACAAGGTAATCCGTAATGAACCAAAAACAAAAACAACATGATTTTCCCAACCATGTAGCAAAAAAAAGGAGCTTAAGCTGTAAAAACTTTAGACATACGAATTCATTCACTAGCTCAGTCATTAAATCTATTTCCAAATCTACCACGACTCTAACTGCAGAAGTCATAACCTCCTAGAATGCACACTATGCCAGAAACAATATGTAAGAAAATGTGAATGGGCCTTTCACTAGAGAATTAATAATTATCGCAATGGAATATCTCCCCAGGACAGATTATTACCTGTAGAACAACTGTTCTGCCTACAAAATCAGGATTTTAAAGCCCACGTCAAATTCCTTATAATTGAGAAAATAGAAAAGTCTGGAGTAGATGACATTAGAAAGATTTTAGAAGGACATGAAAATAAGTGGATTCGGCGGCTAAAAACGCTCCACCCAGACGGACTTAATCACACATTTAACAAGATAGATAGAATTAATATATAACAACCACAAATCAGAACCTACCCACATTTCTTCCCCACAAAAACAGACATGCTTGCGAAGGTGCTGAAGCCTCACATTTTACACACACCCATACTAATATACACACATCACACTCACCCACTTCCTTCCTAAGAGCCAAATAACAGACAACAGAGACACATTTCCTTTCGAGGACTCAATAGGACTGTCAAAATGACCACGGAAATTCAGAGCAGCATGAATCAATCAAGCTCTTTTCTTAAGTAACAAATTAAAAGAGACTGTTTGACCACACAAGGAATGACCAAAATTCATGTTTACAAAATTAAAAAAAAAAAAAAATGAAAACTACAGACAAAAGTTCCTTTTCTCCATCAAGTTATTTATTTCTGTAGTTCACTGCTACTAACAAGCAGACTTATTTTTCAGAACACAATATATATATATATATATATATATATATATATATATTCTAAAATACACAAGAATGCAACATTTTAAATCCCTCATCTCTCTACATATATATAGATATATGATTAAATATTTTTCAAACTTAAAAATTTGTCGATAATTTGTATCACTCTTAATATATTACTTGACACAATCTGAAGATATATTGTTAGTAAATGTGTGCCATGTATGGATATTTATAAATAACTATTAATGTGACATGATTGAATGTCTCCTAAGTGGATGAAACAGGATACAGTAAAAAGCTATTGACTTGATTTAATATCATCATATGACACTGACATTTAGGGCAAAGATATTGTATATGTGTGTAGACGAATTGCTTGCAATATAGGCGAAGTAAGTAGACATTGAAGCATGATGGAATAAAATAAAGTGTAGACCGGCCATGGTTTTAAATGAATAAAAACTGAGAAAATTAGAGAAATCGAATAAAACTAAAATAAAAATAAAATAAAAATGAAAGACGGAATATTGAATAGTTTACGTACATTAATTCAAAATATATTGTTCAATACTATGCAGGCCTTCAGACTTCAAAAGCTATTATAATATTATTTAATTATATGTTGATATACTTGTCTATGTTTACGGATTGTGTCTTTTTCTATTTTTCGAGTATCGGATTTTCAATTGTCGTTGATTGGAATATCGTTTAATTTTTCCTAGTCTGGTGATTTCAGGTGTCTTGTAACGTCTGACTAGTATCGTGATTTGAAAATCAAAGAACAAAACGACGCGACACATTTCGACGCATGAAGATTCGGTAAGAGGGGGGCAAAAGACATAATAATACTGGTCAAAGGAAAAATATCAAATCCTTGAACGGAAGAAGGCCAGTGGCCCAGACAATATTCAAGTTGAAGAATATCAACTTGCGACTATCCTAGCGAAGTTACTAAGCACTGCTTGAAAGAGTAATCCGTCAAAAGTCTGTAGAAAAAGTTCAAGCGTGTCCCCGGTCTTCAAAACATTGCAGGTAAAACATCTTCTCACCTTCCAGGAAAGTCCCATCAGTCTTCGCAGTATTATCAGTAAGCTTTTGGAAGCTATAATCAAAATGAAGGTCGCCATGTACCTAGAACGGAACAAGCTCTGGAGCTACGAGCAGTACGGGTTTCGTTCGGTCTGTTCCATCTCTGTTCTCGTAGCTACCATTACTCACAGAATTAGTTTGGCTCTCAACGACAAACACACATCGAGAACCATAGCATTAGACATTTCGAAGGGATTTTACAAGATGTCACATAATGGATTGCTTCTTCAGTTATGGAGGCGTCGTCAACTTTTGCCTTCTCGGACAAACTCTCTTTGAGTTACATAAATGAATATATGTTAGAATATACAAAAATCATTCGTGAATATCTATGACGATGATATGACGATATACGTGTGCACCTCTAAAATTCTTGATGATCTCACATCTAATCTAGCACTGACATCGCAGTGAGGGAAAAACTGGCTGATTACATTCAACGCCTCGAAAAAAACAGACTAGTTTCATCATCGCCGAACTATCGCTAGTCTCGATAAATGGATGCCCCGTCGGGGAGGCTCCATGCCTTGAAAGGTTATTGGAGATTAAACTCCGACGTACAACTCATACTTATCATACATCGCAAAAGATGCTGGAAAATGTTCGGATCCCTGAAAATGTTCGGAACCCGCCAACAAGTAGCTGACCCTGCATGATATCCTTTAACATTACAAGAGCCAGATCATGCCTAAAATGGCGCACTGTTTTCAAATGTGAGCGGGGACTTCCCAGTACTCTCTCTTCAGGCTCTATACAGTCTAAAAGCTTCTCCGAGATTTTGTGGGTGACAAATTATTTTTCACCCTTCAGGCTCATTCTCACAGATGTGATGTGGCAAAATTCTAACAGCTCTATCCCTACTTCCATTAAAAGTGCTCGGACGAATACATTCCTTTCTTCCACCAGTTCTAACTTCACGACAAAGACCCGACTTGAGACCCACATTGCAGCAAACAGCCCACATTACCACCGTATCCCATTCGTGAGAAATAAGTTACATATAAAAAGTTCTTCCCGAGACCCAGAGCTACGAGAGACCAACTAACTAGAGGATGTTTTCCTGATCACTACAATGTTAACCTGTTCAAGTCTAGAGTTAACTGTTATCCTCCTCTGCTAACTGCATTATCTGCCTCTTAATGTAACTCTCTAGAACCTTATTGTAATACTTACTTTAACTTGTATACATACATACATATATATATATATATATATATATATATATATATATATATATATACACACATGTGAGTATATATATATATGTGTATGTATATATATATATATATATATATATATATATATATATATGTGTGTGTGTGTGTGTGTGTCTGTGTGTGTAGTTGTGTGTGATTGACAACGTTAATCCCTATCAGATGATAGCTCTAGTCGTAATCCGAGTTTCACCCTCACGCAATCTTCAGGCGACATGAACGCTTGGTTTTAGTTTAGCTTTAACACACACACACACACACACCTGCGAGCGCACACACACACAGATATGTATTAAATATGGGTAAATTTTTGCCGTTATATATTATTAATTTTGCACATACGCGTTTTTTGTTTTGGATTCTGTAGACTGCAAAGTATAGTAGAGTCAGTTTTGGCAACGTATTCGAGAAGAAAACACAATGATACAATTCACTCCGCTAGAAATTTGGGAACAGTATGCTGTACTGCTTGTCAGTTGCGCTGGAATCTCCAATACAAATATTTCAGAGAGTTTGGGTTTCAAGGATTGTGCAGAGGATTCAGAAAGGGTTGTATGAGTCTAATGGTCATTACGACAGTACGTCAGCTCGGAAATCTCACGCTGGTTGTTCTGATGAGAAAAGGACTCTCCAATTTGTAGGAGAGGGTCTCATATTGAACATGGAGGCTTATTGATCGTCTTCCAAACTCAGTGGAACAGATGTTATATACTTATAGACTGTGTTTGATTAATCTGAACGTTACTAAAGTTATTTTTGATATCTAATATTCAAGGTAAGATGGAGTCAATATTGGTGAAATTGCTCCAGCGTTTACATTTCGGTCAGGTAAGTGAGCACGTCTCATTGAGATTTGAGGAAAAAAACAAATGTATTGTAAACATTTAACTTCGCCTCGATCGAAAATTATTGCTGAGATCATAGATGCAAATCCAGGTTTCCAATTGCCTTACTGGTCTGGTTAATTCTTGGAAAGTTTTCACCATCAAAAGTATATGTGATATATACAGTTCTGTTTAAATACACATACACTTTTTATCCATACACATAATTCTTAGCGTTGGGTTGGTTTTATCTGAAGAACACTGGTACATTAGGGCAGTCTTTTTCAAGCTAATCGTTAAACCCAATGCGCTACATACTGGAATGAATCTCATGCAGTGGGTCATTCTGAGAGATAGAAACAAGATCAAAACGTCAGTGCACAGAACTTATGTTGGAAGCCATTTTCTTGTGGGTTCCTAAGAGTGCTGAACATCTCATTTCTGAGGTTTCAACACACCGAGAACATGATAGCACGTATTACTTTCATTCATTACTAAATCGAGTAATTACGCTCTTCATTGTAGCAATAATATATACAAATATATTCTTTAATTCTGCTCTGATATTCTGACGGTCAGACAAAAAAACAAAAAAAACAAAAAAACAATAGAGATGAGATATTAAATAATTAAGCAAATTTAAAATAGATATTACAGTTAATATGCATTTCTACGCACCCATACATGGACATACTCTTAGAAATGTGTACTAGAAATTACTGAATTTCATGTAATAAGCTTACATTTGTATATAAATCCATTGCATTATGATTGAGATTATATTGGAATTAGTGCTGCTGAAAATCACTGCATGACTTATCATTCATTCGTTTCTTGATTATGTTTACACACATATCTTCACATAATGTGTGAGGGAATATCTGTGTGCTAATCATTTATATAATCTATTGATATTTTTCTTAAGGTTCATCCAATACAATGCCCAAGATTTATTCAAGGAAGAGGTTTATTTAATAATGTTTTTTTGAGCTTTTTTTGATAATGGAAGAATTGCAATTTGTTACGTTATATAGGAGCAGTAGCGCGTTAAATCAAGACCCGAAATGGTTAAAACTATAGTGATTGGGGAAATATTCGGTTATGATTCGTTCTACAATGACATAATTCTTAGCTGAAAATGTCAGGATTGGTTATATTTTGCTCGTTAGAAGATTTGCCATTGAAATAGCCATAGATGATCGAGAAGATTACAACGATTCCTCAGTGGGAAAGGATATGGAGTGGGTGGAAGAAAAAGGTCGTTTACATATAATGAACCATCAACTCTTTGATTTAAGCAATTAACAATGTTAATTTATATATCGAAAAAGTGTCAACCAGTATTTGTTCTTATCGAACTCTTTGGAATTTGAGATCCGGTACTATTGATCCAACACTAACTTTACATTTTTATCTGACAAGTTATTTATCAAACTGGACAACCGCCCTTTAATCCAAGATTTTATAATTCTTTCATTATTCCAGGTTTTCATGTTGTTTCATATGCCTTTTCTAAATCGAAGAAAATGGTAATTGCGTGGTCTTTTTTCATAAAGCATTTCTAATACATATTTCCTGACCAAATAAGTTGTCTATTGTGCATTGCTTGTTGCGGAATCCATTTTGGATGTTGGCAATTAATACATTAATTTCAAAGTATTAGTTCAGACATTTATTCCGTATTCTTTCTTGGGTTTTGCATATGCAACTTGATAATGAAATGGGTCGAAAGATTTTTTTTGTCTGATTTGTCTTTATCTGATTTTAATACAAGGATCGCAGTAGTACTTTTCAATTATTGGGGAGCTTACTCTTAAATCATATCTCGTTAAAGATGTGTAACAGATATTTTAAAGATTTTTGTTACACTATAAAAACAAATTAAAAAATGGGATTTTTATTCGGACAGGTAGACTTCTTAGAGTGAAATTGCCTGTGTCCTTATAGAGGTATTACCAAGTTTGTCCTTTGTGAGTAGGGGACGAATAGTGAAGTGTCTGTCATTATTATCAATACAAAATTAGAATCAAACACATTTACAAAGACTATAAACCCGTCCGACGAGAATCAAATAAACTCAGAACTTCATATGATAGTTATGATGCTTCTTTGCATTTCTTGAGAATCATATTCGAGATTTTTTAGAACTCATAGGAGCCAAGTCTTGTTATCAAACTTGTACTGATTTTTCATAGCTTCTCTTTGTATTTTCAAGTACTCCTTTGCAAGTAGTTGGGGCAGTTCTGAAAATAGTTATTACTACAGCGTTCACAGTGGTAGAGATATTAATAGTGTAGGTTATCAATACAGATAATTCTAGAGTGAACAAACCTATTTTGCCTTCTGTTGGTATTTTTTTATGGTATAAAACAATCCATGGTATAAATTCAGAAATGAAGGAGGTATTTCTGGAAAATATAATTTTGAAGAAATATGTAATGAAAATTCGACAGTGTAACATCTGAATTAGCTATGAAACTCCGAAATGATCTATCTGGCTACACTCACGTTGGTTATTTTACATATGTCTACATTGATGCAAAACCAATTTTGTCTCAGGAAAAAGAAGTGAATCTGAAGATGATTTGTCTGACAAGTGGCAGGTGCAATCGATCAAATGCTATAGGCTAACGTACACAGCGTTTGAGCAGATGCTTGATAAATCATGTAGAATATATTTTATCAAACCTCTTTGAACAGAATCATTCAATTTCCTTTTATTTGAAATAATTAACAATGGCATCGTTCATAAAACAGAAACAGAGTACGAATAACTTTTTTAAAAGGTCTGTTTATTTAGTTGTGAGCTAATACACTGGATTCGAGTACATTTATTCAATATGTTAGTACTTTTATAAACAACCTGTTGATTTGATTTCTTCTTTTAAATCAGTTTCGAAATTATACTTAACAAATAATTTAATGTTTAAGACGAAAATCAAAATGTACGTCAATAATAATTTCAATTGGAAATTATCATCGCTTTAGTGAAGATTCTGCTGAGCAGAAGAAACATTTCTAGCAATTCGAAAAGATATAAGGGATCTGATCACAACAACCAAAAAATAAAGGTATGTTTAGCCTTGATTGAACATAGGTGTAAAATGATGATATATAGAGTGGAACAGATTACGAGCAAAGAGGAAAATGGTTTTGCCTTACAGAGTACACAAATACACACACACGATATATATATATATATATATATATATATATATATATATATATATATATATATATATATATATATATTAAACTTAACTTCAATTTATGCCGAGTTTAAAAATAGGATTTCCTGTCATGGTAAGAGATATAGGATTTCAAACATCGCTAAGGATCTACTGAATTTTTTAGCTCTTAACAAGTGGTCGTTAGTGATAGACGAGCAAGTCTGATTATTATTAAAAAAAAAAAAAAAAACAACAACAGCTCTTTATTTAATAGAATTTTTACGCACAAATCTCCTCAGAATTCGAAGAGAAATATATTTGGTAATTTTCATTACAGATGGCGAAATGAAACTGATTGAAATTGAAAGACATTTTTAAAAAAAAGATGCACAGATGAATATCTGCGAAGTTATACGACATCGAAACATGAGATCCTCTCCCCCAACAGAATGATGGGTAACATTCATGTTAGATTATGAAAACTAGAGACAAATAATGGCTGTAGATCAAAAAATGTGGATAATACAACACTGGAAATAGCTTTCTACTCAAATTAGTTCATATTTCCACAGTGTCATTGGTATGGTCGAGCCAGGACGAAGCAGGGATTCATTCTATTAGGTTGGTGGAAAAATAATGACGTAATAATGTCGTTTTTGACGTTAAAAAATACGTCAAAAAACGACATTATTAGGTCATTATTTTTCCACCAACCTAATGCTTTATATCAATGTCTCAGTGGTGGGGGGTAGGCCTTCAAAAACCTCAGAATCATCCACCTCTTTCCGAATCCTCAGCACTGTCCTGAAATTAAAACCCAAACATTCTGAAATCTTCGCGTTGGAGCTTACAGTCTAAATGCCACGCAGTTCAGGGTACCGTTTCCAAATTTCTGGTGGGGTGAATTACGTCACGGGGCTCTTTTTTTCTGAAAGACGACACCTGTCCGACTATACAGCGCATTCGACAAAATGTAAAACAAAGCACATGCACGAAAAAAAAAAAAAAAAGCGACAATTTACCCATCGGAAACTGCATAAGCTCAAAACGCGTGCCATCTGTCATAACTTTTACATGAACTAACTGGCGACTTAGCTACACATGCCTCCTGGGTATGACGGTAAACTACATCCGCGTCCTGGGTACGGCGATAAATTACATCCAACAGCAAGGTCTCAGATAATGTTTTCGGAAGAATAATCTTGCCAGCTATACGTTTTTGAAACAATAATGTTGCCAGCTATAAGTTTTTGAAACAGTGTTGCCAGCTATACGTTTTTTGTAAAAAATAATGTTGCCAGCTATACGTTTTTTGCAAGAAATAATGTTGCCAGCTATACTTTTTTTGTAAGAAATAATGTTGCCAGCTATACGTTTTTTTAAACAATAATACGTTTTTAAAACAATAATGTTGCCAGCTATACATTTTTTATTCCATACAAAATAGACATTTAAAATTCATATAAACTGGATTTGGCATTAAATAACCCACAGTGGTTGATATGCCATAAAACCCAAACAAACAAACAAAAATTAGCTACACATGATGAGATGCTCCTTCATGCCAATTTCATCAGTTTTAAAGTGATGGAAAAACATACGGGTGTTAATTTTGATTTGGTTCATTTGGTTAAAATATCGCCTGATGCGTTAGATTCTGCAGTCATCGAAACATCACATGCCATAGAATGACATCTCAGTGAGTGGCTGCATCTAATTAAAAGAGCCTTGTGTCCACCTGAACAGAAGTCTTATTACTGAGCAAAAAAACAAAAACAAAAAAAAAAAACATTTTCATTAGAACGTTTTTTTTTCGTAATTCTCGGGTTTTGTGCAGGAAGATATGCACTTTGTACATGTCATTTATTTCTCCGGTAAATATTTGTAGCATCATTCTTTTGAATATTAGAACATTGGAAGAGGATCTTGCTTTTCACTCATTGTTAGCAGGAAGGATGCTGTCACATCTTGTATCTCCACCTCAATTGATAGACTGTCATGGTGACAATGCTAGCTTTACTAAATTATCTTGAATTTTATATTTCCAAATGCACCATACTTAATTATTTGAGGAAGTAAAGGACTTATCATGCGAGGGAAATATTTTGTAGCATCAAACAAGATACAATATATTTTCAGTTTCCGCAATAATTGTTTTGGCATGTTATAAAAAATAATATATTTTGCATCATTTAGCACCAACTATCCTTTCTTATTAATTAATTTAAAACAAGCTATCTCCAGTTTCTGAAAGGGAACTATCTTTATAAAAAAATATATAGAAATGAGCGTACATTATTTACATTATTCGGACTATTGTCCGCATCTTTGTCGCCATATTGCAAGGACACATGGCACAGTGGATAAAGGCGTTGGTTAGATCCAGTGACAGGACCCAAAGAGTGTAGGTTGAATACTCGGCTAAGGCAGTGGAGAACTTTCAGAGGGAAATTAGCAGGAGATAACTGATAACTGACATCCATCAAACATGGGACGTGGAACTAGAACAGTCTACCCCAGTGAGCGAAATAAAGGGTTCAGTTCGAAATTCCAACCACCTGAAGAAGGCCGGAGCGTACAGCGGCCGAAACGTTGTGATAAATATAGCGACAATGATGAGGACAATAGTCCGAATAATGTAAATAATGTACATAATACCTCATCTCAGAAATGAGCGTATATTAATGTTATACCGGAACATTATCTATTCTATTGTAATAGACCCTCCCATACATAATAAGTAGTACTAGTAGCGGTCGCCAGTTGGGCTCAGTGGAGTTGTGTGCGTCAGTCGATGTCGAACATTAAAGTATGAGCCCAACAACTAGATTGCTGCGTCATTAACTATTATTTCAAGTTCCTAACGTTTTGTACGTCGAACCTAATTTAGGACCGACTTAGTGAAATACAAGCCTCCAATGTGAAAACTACTCTACAACAATTGATGTTTGTCAGGCCATGTGCTTTTTAGTATATACGCGTAAATGTATTTTGTTCAATTAGGTGTGCGTTTTGACTAAGGAATCAATTTAACAGTTGCAATATATTTCTATTATTCAGCTATCATTTAATATATACGTCCTGGGTATGACGGTAAGCTACATCCGCGTCCTGGGTATGGCGATAAACTGCATCCAACAGCAAGGTCTCAGATAATGTTTTCAGAAAAATAATGTTGCCAGCTCTAAGTTTTTGAAACAATAATGTTGCCAGCTCTAAGTTTTTGAAACAATAATGTTGCCAGCTCTACGTTTTTTTTTAAACAATAATGTTGCCAGCTATACGTTTTTTTTTAAACAATAATGTTGCCAGCTATACGTTTTTTTTTAAACAATAATGTTGCCAGCTATACGTTTTTTATTCTATACAAAATAGGCATTTAAAATTCATATAAACTGGATTTGGCATTAAATAACCCACAGTGGTTGATATGCCATAAAACTCAAACAAACAAACAAACAAACATTTAATATATAAACATGGATGTTTTAGTATTGTTGAGTTTGTATACATTGTTTTTTTTATATGGCAAATATGCTTTTATTTGAAGTCACATAGAAAGCTGATTTGGTTAGAAGACGAGCATCTATGAATCAACTGAAATATATGTGATAATAAAATTTAATTGAACTGTATTGCGCCACTTCAGACTTTCCCTTAAACCAGGTTTAGCGTCTATTGTAAGATATATGTTCCCAATTAAAGGAAATATGATCATTAATTAGCTTATTAATCATAATAATAAACTAGAATAAAAAGAAATGAAAGTGGAAGAAAAGAAGAGAAGTAAAAAAAAAACAAAAAAAATATTGGGAAATAATTCAGCTACTGTCTTAATTACACAAAAATGAAAATAACACTAATATCTCATTTTAACAGATATATTTATCAAAACTGTACAAACATATCTGCAATTTCTTCAATAAAATCCTCACTGACTTCATCAACATACCCCATATTACTTCGAAATCCCTGGCATCGCTTCTGAACTCTCTTCTTGTTTGTGGTATGAGAATGCTGTTATAATCCTTGCCCTAAATTCATTCTTTGATGTTACAAGGTGATTTTTATTTGGTCTCTCGGTCAACTTATAGATATATGTCTAAAAGGTCAACTTCGCCCCACACATAATAATCAAGGGGTTGCAGTCTGGGGCTTACGTTGTCAGATGTAATAATTTATGTAATCTCAGAAATTGTCTCACAGCCATCACTGGGTCCTCCTGCTTGTTTGGTATGGCAAAATTGATGTTGCTAAACATAGGGTCTTCCAGCAGACACCCTCTTGACGCAAGTCATCAATATTCCCTCAAGGCAATCGATGTAGGTATCCATGTTGTCTGAGGCCCCGTGTGAAGATAAATGCAGGTATAACGTCACCATCACTAGTGAACACTTGGAAAATATTTATAATTGCCATTAGATTCACCCAACTGCTTCCGAATTCTCTGCATTAGCCTCAGAGTAACTCATAAACACTGTGAAATGTGCGTATTAGAGCTTACGGCGCGAATGCAAAGCAGTACAGCATCCCGTTTCCGAATTTCTGGTGGATTGAAATGCATTATGCTGCACTTTCTCTCACAGACGGTGCCAAAGTAACCGTACTGTAATTTGAAAAAATATATATATAGAACGTGCATATGCGAAATTCAAAATATAGAATTGAGAAAATTTATCCATCGAACTCTGCCCTCACAACATCACTAAGCAAAAATGTAAAGCTTTGAAATTTCTCCAAAAAACAATGGTTGTTCAATTACAACTTCGGACAGAAAAAAAAATTACATCGTAGAAGCAGAAAATTGATAAAACATCTATGCCTTTAAGAAAAACATACCCAAGACATCAAACATTTCATATCAAAACTCTACACTTTTTTAGCGATGTCGACCATATTATGAAGGCAGCAATTTCTCAATAGAGAATATAATCATAAAACCAGAGATCCTGGACTATATGATAGTGTCTAACATTATAAAATCATACTCACGCAAAACAATTTCAAGTTCAAGGTCCACTATCTTCTTCACATCAAGCACAGCGATGGCAAACGACATGGTTCCTATCTATATGTACTCATTCATGGATACCCAGGAAGAAGATATGTTGGCACCAGCTATCAACTTTCTACTCCCGCAGATACACAGACGTATCTTTTTTATATGAACACAAGGTAAGAACGCTTAACACTACTTTAAACAATGCATAAACAATATGTGTGCGTGTGTGTGTGCGTGGGTACAGCGTGTATCAAAAAGAATTTTATATATTTTGGGGGCAGGTTCCAGACACCCAAATAAGCTAAAATGTACATAGAGATATATGTTTAAAAGTCCATCATCCAGCAACACATAACAAATGTTCAAAATATCCGATGCTTGCTTCTATGTACGCATGCGCTCGTCGAATCTTTGACTGGCGAACCTTTTCAAATACTTCAACACGGTGTCGAATTGTTTCGCAGGGCCCCATAACACGTTGATGAAGTGCCTCTGCATTATTCATGTCTGCTATAAACCAATTGTTTTGTGTGGTCCCATAGATAAACATCAAAAGGATTGAAGTCGGGGCACGGTACGCACTATGGAACCGGTCCTCCTCAAGCTATTCATCTTTTAAGGTAGATGGCAGCCAATATATCGGGAAAATATGATTAAAATCTGCTGGAGACCCATCATGCATAAGCCTCATACGTCTTCGTATTAGCAGGAGTACATTCTCTAGAATGTTTGAAAGTTTGTTCGAAATAGAATCTGCTTCTTTAATACGTACTGGGAGAACATATGGACGTACATGGCAGTCAACTACAGCACCAACCCACTCATTAATTGTAGCTAATGCTGGTGTCCTGTCGGTAATCAACCATGAGAATAGCTATCCGCCCCACTCTCAAATTCGGCTGAGTAAATCTTTTATTCCATCTCTTCCAAATGTTGCCTCATTCGTGAACAATACTGAAGATACTAAGAAAGGATTGGAAGTCTCTGCAATCAATCATTGGCCACATTTATTGAGATGTGAGTGAGTGAGTGATAAGAAAGCGAAAGACTCCGCACGCGTTTCAAAAGATACGGATACAGGAGCTACTCATGAAGAGTCCCTCACACCAAACAAAGTTTGTAAAAGCATTTTTGATACTATATATATATATATATATATATATATATATATATATATATATATATATATATATATATATATATATACTATAAGCTAATTCTAAAAACTACGGTCAACTGCGTAGCAATTCAGTAAAATGAATAGAGAACTTTGGCTGCTGGCGTATGTTTACATTTGTAAAAACAATACGCTAGATTTGGCTGATACATTCAGTCGAGTGAAGATGGCTCAGTGTCGGTTGGGTTTCGGTTCGGGCTTGAGGCATTCGGTTGCCTAGTGGCACTGAGGAGCTGTGATACTGCGAAAACAGTATATATATATATATATATATATATATTTTTTTTTTTAACATACAACGTGTGTTATCACGTGCGATACCCTGTCTTCATCAGCCGCCAACCAGGGGTGATCTCACGGTTTCGCTGGCTAAGGCGGGACCGCCTTCCCAGTCGCCACCAGCAGCATTTGCCACCAGGCAGGGTATAAAAAAAAAACTAATTGATCGTTCCTCTTTGTAAATTCTTAATGAAATAAATAAAACGATTGTACCTCTTTGTAGCTTCTGTCCGTAATGAAAGTTCCTGACTGCGTTTGCCGTTATTGACGCGCTCGTAAAAATAGTTATAAACGACTACGCAAATGTTTCACTTGCGCATGTTAGATCGTGAGGTTGCGCGCATAATAATTCAGTAATGTCTGTTCTGACCGCAATTTTCCTTCCTGGATTTGTTGTCGATTTGGTCGTTTTTCGTCTTTTTCATTACTGGTTCAAATCACTCAAAGCAAACGTCGTATATTGTTCAACAAAAGGAATTGATTTGTTGCCCTATGTGACCCTTAAGATTGTTATTAAGGATAAAAGAAAGCTCTTTGTCAAGATTTGTCCAAACAGCCTTCTGGTTACATTTGGGCCACTGTATTCTTGGTTTACTTAGGATTTTTTGACGTCAAAAAACGACATTATTATTATTATTATTACGTCATTATTTTTTCACCAACCTAATATATAACAAAATATAGCCCTGTCATGCTTCTTATCATATGCTTAATTACTGAAATTCGAGGAATTAAAAGAGGTTGTAAGTTGGCATTTGACGCCTCAAGTTAAGCGGATTCATGTTAAATATATTTTTCATTATATGGATAAATTTTATGTACTCTAAATATTATAGTAAATTTATAAGAAAGATTGTGAATACCGTTGTCCTGTGTGCGTGTGTGATGGACTGTATTGTTCATTATATTTAGAATCATATATAATATTATAGACATTTAAATTATTTTTTCTTAATTCCAAATATACAATGATTACATTACAGATAGCCCCTAAAGAGGCAGCAAGATAGTTACAAGTTATTATATGATTATATGATAGAATTACAAAGTTTGAATGCACACAAAACATTATACGAGATCATGAGAAACTAAAAAAAAGGAGAATTGAAATATTTTAATACAAATATATTTAAGTATATTACAAGTGGAACAAAGTAAAAAAAATGAATAGGGAAATAACTCAGAGAAATGCACTGAGCATGAAGAATATTTATCATTAGTATCATACAGGCAGACTGCAGAATGTAGAACATCTTGAGTAAATCCATGAAATCAACCTATCTCCCAAGTTTATGTGAACAACATATACACTGCGTGCCAAATTATTATTAAGGTAAAGTTTTTTTCTAATATTTCAAAAACCATCCAATTAATTCACACGAAATTTTCACACAATATTGACGACACTGACCTGCGCAATTACTGACATTTTTTTACTGATCTGTTCAATGTAAACAAACTGGTGCCATATTTGTTATCAGCAGGGTGATTTGAACGTGCCAAATTATAAGAAAAGTCTAAGAATTTAGTGAAATGATGGGCTGTAAAAGCAGTTTAAGTGATGCTGAAAAGTAAACTATCACCTCAGAACTCTCAAAAGGTAAATCTACCCTAGAAATTACTAAAATGATAGGGAGGTGTCATCAAACAGTGAAAAACCTACACAAGTACGCAATAGGGCAGATAAAGGCAAGCCGAGGGTTATTTCACGTCGTCTCATGTCACCACTTAAACGAGAGACCACGAATAACCCTGGACTTACCAATCAAGAGCTTTTCAGTCGCATTGGGGATCCTACTCTGTCTAAAAGTAATCGGTGTCGGTATCTCAGGGAAATAGCAACAACAGTCAAATCTGTATCGAATTCTCCGTTGACGAGAAATCACATTCAAAATCGATTGAAATGTGCCGAGGACAATATGAAGATTGACTTCTCTAAAGTTTTGTTCACAGACGAAACTCGAGCAACACTTGATAGACCAGATCGATGGTGCAAAGTCTGGGTAATGAACGGACAGAATCGCCATCAGCGTTTGAGACGCAAACAAGGAGGTGGAGGCATAATGATCAGGGGTGGTATTATTGGAAAAACATTAGTGGTCCCATGGAGAGTACTAGATGGCGTCAAAATGACTGCTGATGCATACATAGCGTTTATGAAGGAGCATCTTGAATCGTGGATGAAAAGGCAAAGAGTTGCCTTCAAAAGGGCCATTGTTTTTATGCAAGATAATGCTCCCTCACATTGTGCCTACAAGACTACTGAATATTTGAAACAGTTAGGCTTCGATGGACCTCGAAAAATGAAGTGGCCAGCAAATTCTCCGGATTTGAACCCAATCGAAAACCTTTGGAGCATCATGAAGCGAAGACTGTACGCCAACGGACGACAATTCAGGAGCAACGCTGAATTGTGGGTTGCAATTCTTGACATATCTCGCGGCATTACAGCAGATGACATCCTACAATGAACAAATTCTATGGATCGTCGACTTCTTCAAGTAATTTCAAAACAGGGAAATCACATTTCCTATTAATTTGTTTAAAACTGTGCACTTGTTTGTATCTGTTTTTATTTGTTTGATTATCTTATTTATTAGCTTCTTTTGATCATAAACATTCACATGCAACATTAATAAACGTTTCGTTTTCTCAATTCTGGGAATTTTACTAAAACATTCTAATAATTTGGCACGCTCAAATCACCGTGCTGATAACAAATATGGCGCCAGTTTTTTTACATTGCGTAGATCAGTACGAAAATTTCAGTGATTGCGCAGATCAGTATTGCCAACATTAAGTGAAAATTTTATGTGAATTGATTGGACGGTTTTTGAAATATTAGAAAAAAAGTTATCTCAATAATAATTTGGCACGCAGTGTATAGAAACGTGTAATATATTCTAAACTACTATGCCATATTCTTGCATTCTTAGCAACCAGATTGTCATCAACGTGAGTAATATTATATGACGCTTCTCTTCAGTCGCAAACATAGCAAAACGATTTTTTTATAAGAATATATATGAAAGGTTCCCGGACATTCACTCAACTGGGTTTACCATAACATAACTCAGGATTGCGTTGTCGTCTGAGTTAGATTTCCTTTTTATTCGTTCGTTCTGGACAAATTCGGTTTACGGATTTACGCGAAGCGTCTCCACAGAAACTAGCTTGACAAGATCATCCGGAGTTAAAAATATCTCCTGATCCCTGGTTCCTGAAAATCTTCTTTTATTTCATGTAATGTTACTTGGTACATACATTTTTGTAAAATCTTTTTTTTTCCTTTATACATATATATATATATATATATATATAATATATTGACGTTTATTTTGTAAGGAAGGAAAATAAAAATCTGGAAAAAAGCATATTATAAATCTTTTAGATATTTATTGTGTACAAAATTACATAATTGTGGCACAAGGCCGAAAATTGGGAGCAGTTTAGGCTGGTCTACACTAACTATCTTATAACTAGCTAATCCGATTCACGACCCATTCACTCATTAAAATTTACCCATTCACTGCAAGAACTCGCCCATCATCACTCAATCCTCCATGCTCCATAAAAGTACATCCTCTCTAGGGGGACCATGCCATAAAAATTTAATGATAGTAAAATATTTATGAATAAAAATGACAATAGGAAAACTGGTAATTGCTGACGCGTTTCGTGCAATGTGGACTTTATCAAAGCAAAATACGAAATTATTTTATACGAAATTTATTTTATTTTATACAATATTATTATTCGTATTTTGCTTTGATAAAGTCCACATTGGACGAAACGCGTCAGCAATTACCAGTTTTCCTATTGTCATTTTTATTCATAAATATTGTCTTCTCTACTGGTTAAATCGGAGAAATTTTCATAGTAAAATATATATAAAATCTGTGATGACATCTTTTACTGTAACTGTTTTGTTTCAATAAATTTTAATTTGTTAAAAATCCTTTAGTAACATATCAGTATTTATACATCTTATAAATGATGTAATCTACAAATGAATGACGTAAATGAATGACGTCATGAATGACGTAATGAATGACGTAAATGAATGCAGTGAATATCGAAGTCCAGATACTCGAAAACGGATATATTTTTTTTCTACTGGAAACGCTTTTATAGGTCAATATAATTTTGAATTATTTATTGAGAATGGACCTGACATATTTAGTTCATAGGATCTGTAAATATATTTAAGAAACGTTGATTAGCAGGAGGATGCTGAGGATACCGTTGACAGAACCTGTGAGCAACGACGAAGTATTAAAGGAAACGGAAACAAAAAGGACACTTATAATTAACATCAGAAATAGATAGCTGCTAATATGAAAAGATTGTTTGGAAAATTTGATAATCACAATGGGATAGTAAAGACATAGAGCGACAGAGGAAACCAATGTGTAACCTATGCTGCGAGTTTGTGCAAATGGATGCTAGAACAGCGTTTAGGAGAGATTATAAAATCATTAAAAGGTAGACAGCACAAAAAAAGAGAACGTCAAACGACGTGACATAATGAAAAGTATGTTATATGCAATATCTTTTTTTATAATGGGCGGAAATTTAAATAAATTACAAAATGAAATACTGAATCATGCAATTTTTATCAGGGCTTTTGCCTTCGTGCATTGATATTGTATTATTTCTAATTCATTCAAATATGATTTTCTTAGTGACCCGTAGATGACACACTTAATCTAGTTTGGATATTACTTTGATCGGTAAAATCGTCATAATGAAATTGTCCTCTCCTAAATCCATATGTGCTACTCCTCTGGGTATACAGATTACATTGTGTCATAAAGGACTATTTATTAACAAATACTATGTCTTCGTAATAATATAATTCCACTACGTGTCTTTCGTCATTTTCTAAATTTAGCTGAGGATCATTATACATTTTGCGAATGTTGAAAAATACAATCATTTCCTTTTAGCTGTGGAGATTACGAATCAAGTCTCCTCAGTCCATTTGCCTGGAGTCTGCGTTCTGTAGTATGCACGTGTATTGATATATAACATAGCAGAAAATAATCCAAGTTTTAAGGTCACTCCTCATCGGATTTAAGCTTTTATTCAATTTTATTTGTTTTGATATTAAGTACGATACCCAACAAAATCAATTTCTTGTGGTAAACTACATAACGTCTAATTTAAATCTGAAAGCGTAGTTCCCACTTGAACATTGTAGCTTAGCTTTACTAAACTGTTTTGAATGAAGATTGATGACGGTCCTTGAATTAAAAATTCAAGTGCCATCAGGTCTTTCGTTATTCTATGTTTCCAGGCCGTCACGTGGTTTCTCCAAGTGATTTCTTTATTGAAAATTTTTTATCTTACATAAGATTCTAATTGTGCCTCTAACATGTGTTTATTTATTGAGAATGGACCTGAGACTGCTTAAACGTGTACACATATTTAGTTCATAGGGTCTGTAAATATATTTAAGAAACGTTGATCAGCAGGAGGATGCTGACAGAATGTTGACAGAACCTGTGAGCAACGACGAAGTATTAAAGGAAACGGAAACAAAAAGCACACTTATAATTAACATCAGAAATAGATAGCTGCTAATATGAAATGATTGTTTGGAAAATTTGATAATCACAATGGGATAGTAAAGACACAGAGCGACAGAGGAAACCAATGTGTAACCTATGCTGCGAGTTTGTGCAAATGGATGCTAGAACAGCGTTTAGGAGAGATTATAAAATCATTAAAATTCTGAAAATACACTGAAACTATGTTCTAACCCTATGAATATCAATATCACATGAATCCTTTATTTTGTTTTAGAAATACCGACGAAATACCTACGAAAATCTTACAGTTTTCCTATTTTCATTTCCCGATGAAACTTAATTCTTAAGTTAATATCGAAGGATGAAAAATTTGAGCTTAAACAACTTTAGGAAGATATCGCAATAACAACATAAATTTGTATTCAGGTCGGGGTGTTATTCTACGAAGAAATGTGGCGTAAATAGAAATATTTGAAATTTTGGCAAATTTTTCATTTCATTCAAAGAAAAACAAAAAACAAAACAATCCCATGATCCCATAATTTATTTACATAATTTTCTCACTGGAAACAATCAGCGTCTCTAATATGTCTTTTCCGTACCTTCACGCGATCAAAACGGTATAGTACATGATGTATGAGATACTGACAGTATGTAACTGTCGGACTAACAAAGGAAAAGACAAACAGAAGTATAAAAGCTAATTCTCTTCAAAGATTTGAAAAAAAAAATAATGGCGCTATCTTCTATAATTATATCAGTCGTTGTGAATTTTTAGTGGGACAGGTTGGTTACTTGTATATTTAGCAATAGAATTAGTGTTGTCATCTTCATGAGATTGAGTGGTGGCACTCTGCCAGATTTCATCATAGAGTTATAAACAGTATTTGACAGATAAGTCGATTACCTGCTTAAATAGCCCATAATATGTATATACATTTATATATGTGTGTGTGTTTGTGATATTGTATGTTTGTGTTTGTATGTGTGTGTGAGCACGTATGCAATAGTAGAAGATAGGCCTTCCTAACGCCCGGTCAATACTCTTCCCCTTCTCTTGAACAGGAGTTGAGGCTCATCCCTTGTTTCTTGTTTAGGAATGGGTTACCGGAAATTTGTTTTCCATTTATCTGGCCACCGTAGTAGTACTGCCATGATTCTCTTGTGATGTGTACAGTCTGTGGCAACTCTTCATGCTAAGGGAACCGGGTTGAGAGTTTCCTGATTGCTATTCCTGACTGGCGGTTAGGAGCCCTAAGTCTTGCGCAGCATCTTGATACGCTGCTCTGATCAACAGTTGCATAATATAGGGTGCCTGTAGTGCCATGTCGTGCATGAAAGTGTGTCCCTGCACGCACCTGCCGAGGGCAAACCTAAGGCCACATTGTGTTGCAGCTCCTTTTTGGCCATGTCAAATATGATGACCCTCTGCTAATACTACTTCAGGCATTTTCGTTATAATTACCAGCATTAAACAACATGAGAGCAAACACTCAAAAAAAGTGACTCCAAAATTCGCTTGAGGATGAAATGGAAGTAATGTCTTTAATTTAATTACAAAATTAAATTTGAAGCTTTTAGTTTCCATTTTTGAAACATGGTTAGAACTATGTAGCGAAAAAACATATTATAATATATATATATATATATATATATATATATATATATATATATATATATATATATGTGTGTGTGTGTGTGTCTATTCTAATTCATGTGCATGCTAGGGGGTACAAGCACACACACAGGATACACAAAAATAGAAACAGATTTGACAGTCTCAGGGGTGATATGGGTCTTCTGTCATCAATACATCTGTCCTCGCACACCACTAAGACGAAACCTAATGACTTTATTACCACTTAGAAATTCATTTTTTTAACACTTGAAAAATGCGATCAAGGATTGATACAAATACAGAAAATGAACAATGAAACATTAAAAGAACATAAGAAAGTTTTATTCCTTTAAAAATTGATTCCTTTAATTTGCCTGAAGAAGGTCACGAGACCGGAAACCCGTCTAGCAAATATATGAAGTATAAAATGTAATATATACGATAAAACACATCCATATTATAACCAGAAACATAAACTAATGTTCTTTCTTTTATTCTTGCAGAGTAGCTTTATATGTTTTGACCAAATTAATATTTGGACATTCTCTCACTTTAATGTTATATTAAGCCTGTGAATTTTAGGACTCTGAATTTCCTATGCCCCATTCCATAATTGCTATGCGAATATATGTCCCTGAAAAATAAGTTGTTTCATTTCAGCTCAAACTCTGCAAAAATGCTGGAATATTGTTTTCCAAGAGATATTTTGAAAAATAAATTATTAAATCAAGTCAGCATGAAGATGAAACTATATGAATTCACATCTTAACTCTTAATCTCGCATACGACAGAAATCCTGTTGCTCTTTGTTCAATATTGGAGTTTTCAAATTAATAATGATGGTTATATTAACCATTTCCCTATAAGGAAACATATCTAAGAAATAAAATAAATATAAACACAGATTGTTATCAATTGTACTGTTCTAGTTTTCACTGATTTTAGATATTTTCTTTCTTTATAAATATATCTATTTTCTTATGCTTATTTTAGGCATTTTTATAGATATATAAGTATCAACTTTTTCCATGATTCTAAATTGTATTTTTAAGCGAAATATTAAAGCTACGACTGGGTTATGATTGTTGAAAGACAATTGATCACCTCTTCAAGATTTCACTTAAATCTATTACTCTTTCATAGATCATCTACGGTTACTCAGAGCCATTTTTTTTTAATTATATCTTTCGGTCTGCTGTTGGTAGATGTTTACTTAGAGACAAAGCCAGCCTTCTTAGTCAATTTGGAGAAGGTCAAAATAAAGACATGCATACAAGTGTAAATTTAACTGTTTTATACATTCCCTTCCGGCGCGCAATCGTGACTCATCTTGATTATTATATAGCATCGTGTGTCCTCTTTTATCGAATATATAAATGTTATAATGTGTTGTAAAGATCAAACAGCGAATTTTCGCTGTATAATCTGTTGCTTATTTGGAATAGAAAGACAGGCTACTAAGGACAATCTTCGTAACATCTATTTTGGTTTCCATACGTTCTAATTGATTGTGTGTGTGTTTGTCTGTGTGTGTCTGGGTTTCGACTTCCATTTATATTTTTGTGCACCTATGGATTCTAAGGTCTTGTGTGGAACTATGTATTATTTGTGACGTCATATACGTTATTTCTTGGTTTCTCTTCAGCAAAATATAAATAAACGCATTGGTTTTTATTCCAAAGATTTTCATTAAATATACATTGTCGTACGTAAAATCTCGTTTTCTTTCTTGTAAGCAATTGGCGCAGGTTGATGTCTGCCGCCTATAATTATCTACTAATTTAATCACACAATTACGTCAGTTTTTCTCTACTTGCTATTTTCTTTGCCTGAATTGAATATTTGCAACATAAACACGAAGCAACTGATGCTAGATAAATACAATACAGATACATTTTTATATCAATGAACATTTTGAAACACTATTATGCAGCAGCTATGTTTTGTTACATCTTTGATAAAATCTAATTGAATTTTTGGCCTATGAAATATAAAATCCCCGCCTGCAGGGACGCATTTTGTTTTCGCATTAATTTGTCAAAGGATCTCACGGAAACATAATCGTATAGCGGTAATTAAAAAGTGCATATATCTAGTTTATCCACGCAAGTGATATATACGATTAATTCTTTCTATATGAAATAGGTGCACAAAAATATAGACGGAAGTCGACACACAGACAGATAAACACACAGATAATCAATTAGAACGTAAAGGAACCAAAATAGAAGTTACCAAATATTAGGTTGGTGCAAAAATAATGACGTAACAATGTCGTTTTTTGACGTATTTTTTAACGTCAGAAAACGACATTATTACGTCATTATTTTTTGCCCCAACCTAATATTCATTTTTGTTATTCATATATTTATTTCCAGTAAGATTTCTTTTGTATTAGGTTGGTGCAAAAATAATGACGTAATAATGTCGTTTTAATGACGTATTTTTTAACGTCAGAAAACGACATTATTACGTCATTATTTTTGCACCAACCTAAGATATCCAGGCACACGGCAATTTTTACTCATACACGATTAATAGATACACTAAATTTGGCGAAGGAAGAATATCGTAAACCTGTTTGAACCTGTAAAAAAAAACTCATTGTATTATTAGGTTGGTGCAAAAATAATGTCGTTTCCTCACATATGTTACTATGTGAGAAAACGACATTATTTTTGCACCAACCAAATAACTTTGTTTTTAAACCCCGTACGTTCTTTAGCATTGAGAATTCCTAATCCATTGTCATTAATCAAACCAAATAATAATCCTTGCGATAAAGAAGATATAATTATGAAATGCAAATTGCCGAATATCCTAAAATGTAACAAAGTTTTCAGCAATTCTCGCACAGTAACAATGAAAAGGAATGGATATGACATTTTCGTCGCTAGTGCAACAAAAAGCAGCAAAATACATTTGATTTATCGTTTTGAGTAGTAAACCCGCATGGAATGTTAACCACTTGCGTCATCTCGAAAACCAAGTCTTCTATTTATGACCATCTTAAATATGACATATGGCGAAAGCACAACACCAGATAGACAGTATTTTCAATAAAATTAATTAAAAAAAAACAAACTATTTACGCTTTGTCCTTACAATTACTTCTACCTTTTTATCCAGCAAAAACAAGAGCTTCTTCGGCATGCTAACTCACCATTAAACGTACAGCAGAGAGAAAAAAAACAAAAAAAAAAAAAAACGATTTTCGCACACTAGAACCAAAATATCTTGTGTATACGTACAAGTTATGGACTATATCTTTTGTATCGTCTGCTGATAATGGTTATCTTGTAATAATATGAAATTGAACATTGATATTAGGTGTGTTTATCCGGGAATTAAATTACTGCTCATTGTTAAACAAGTAAATAATAGCAGGAAATATATTCGTATTCACAAAGTCAGCAGGCAGTAATTAATATAATACATGACAAAAACGCCTACTTGTGACCAAAGAAGTCTACGAAAAAAAATCATGTAACCTTTCTCATATACTTTACTTTCATAACAATGATCACATTATGATACCAAGGTATTTTTTTTTAATTATCAGATAATCGAAAAAGTTCGTTCCCAATTTTCTTTGTAAATATAAAACGACAAAGTAACCACAACTTCACACTGGCAATCTTCCATTTTTCAAGCTTCCATTTTTCAAGCTTCCATTTTTCAAGCTTCCATTTTTCAAGCTTTCATTTTGAAGCTTTCATTTTCAAGCTTTCATTTTCAAGCTTTCATTTTCAAGCTTTCATTTTTCAATTGTAAGTCACTTTGCTGAATGTTAACATTCCTTCTACAAATAGATATCAAACGTAGAGGATGGAATATTTTTACCACATTATACTCAATAAATCATTCACTACATCTTTCCGTAACTTACTCCATCTTTTCAGACGGTGAAAATGTGGTTAGTCACCCTTAGACATCAATGAAAACTCTACGCTTGTCATTGAGAATAAAAAGATGATTTCAACTGAAGAAGTTGCTAATGTCTGAAAATTGATTGCTATCTCAACAGTCTTTCGTTAATTTGAAGAGTATTGGGTTCAAAAATGAGATGATTTTGCCAAAATGAAAATGTGTCATTCTGCACCACGATGACGCAAGATTGTGTATTAGAAAACAGACCTTACAGAAGCTAAAATATTTGAAATTAGAAACCCTCCGGTAGCGACATTTTTCTCCTGATATAGCACCTTCGATAGTTCATTTATTCCCGACACTTCGGAACAATTTAAACGACAAGATTATGACTATATTAAGTTGAAACCACCGTCTAAACTTTATTCCACCATAAATGACAAAGTTTCTACGAAAATGACACCAACAAGCCATTAGAACGCCGAAAGACAGCTGATCAAAAGTATAAATGTATGTTATTAAACAATTAAAGGCGTACAGACGAAATTATTCGACATTGACCAGTATTTTCCACTTCACTGAAGCAGACGTAAAACGCAAGAAAGCGTTATCAACCAATTTATCCTCTTTTTCATTGTTCCTATTTCGTCTGCTGTCGTTTTCTTCCTGATGTGTTGTTGTCTTCAGTCTAACGTAACAATCAAAAATGAAGAGACCATTATTTATCTGACTTACTGGGAAGACATAACGAACAAGCTAAGTAACCAACAGTGTGACAATCAAAATTGTAATATGTTTAATATCTGTGGCTGACAAGACAGTGACTTATGGAAAATTCAAACAAAAATATACGCAGTAGAAGAAAGCCGCCTTGAAAATTTTTGACAACTACAGGTTTTGACACCTTTAAAACACTCTTCTCATCTTAACAATTAACAAATAAAAAAGGGTCCCAAAGTAGATTCGTGAAAACTTTTTTTATTGTCTACATGCTAGTGGTTAGTTCCACTGAAGAATTTTTTAACGGTCGAAGTATAATGACAAAAATGGCACAGGAGAAAAGAAATGTCGAACATTTTCAGGGCATTATGGCAAAAGACGACCAAATAAATTAATGAAAAAAATAGCAGAAAGAATGAATCCAAAAATATTTGAAGCCAAACAGAATATTTAAACTTCATGTAATCGATTCGAAATTAATATAAAATAAATCGGTTTAAATTTCATTACTTACAGATGCCGAAGAAAATTATCAAGATCTTTCTCGCTGTCGTTTATGCTCACATTTCTAACTCTTAACGATGAGGATTTTTAAGTGCCAAATGTATAAGCAGCTCTTGCATTCACAAGAACATATGCCTGATATGCTGACTGCCATAATTCCTGACAAGAAGTAATAATTAGAGCAGTTCCAAGAAAGCACGTAATGTTTAAAGTTCACTTTCAATTATGATGAATAAGTCATGATAGCATTCGGATAGCCAGAAACCACCAATCGCAGTAATTCAATAGGAGGCACCGAGTTTATTCATGTAGAAATAGAAATGGGTTTTTAATATCAGATATAACCTGACGAAAGCTACAGGTGTCTAAAGTAGTGTTGCTACATCTATGCAGCTATAAGCTAAACAACTATTGCAGAAAAGACGTAAAACATTTTAATAATATAGTTGAATAGAAAGGTCTCATAAAATACAACTTCAACATACAATGTTGAATTATTTAAATAGACTTTTTCACAAATACATAGAAGAAATATATTAGAATATCCAAATATCTATGAAACAATACCTCGAAATGATTTATGATTAAAACTCTTTCAGCATTAGATTTTTACGAATTTGAAGCAATATTCTTTATCAAGTCGTTTCCATCTTTTTCTAATGATACTTAATTTTTCATAAATGGAGCCTTCTCATGGGTAGTATTTTGTTTTACGTTCTACGATAAATGTTCATTTTGATTTAGATTTGTTCTGTTCGCTAGCTGTGTCATCAACGTACCTTAACCGAATAAATATATTTACTATATGACAAGGTGAAAAATAATTAACAATGTAATTTCCTATGGTTAGAATAAGAAAGTTATTTCAATGACCACGAATGTATGGATATTTTTTTTTATGTATTATTGCTTATCTCCCTTTGTTTTTAAATGATAAGCAACGACATAACATGCATATGGAGGAAAATTTAGTTTTAGTCATCCATGTTTTGCTTAAACCGCAGGTAATATAATTCACTCCTTGAAAGACTTCCAGGGCATGTTTACTCCTTTAGGTGCAGACGAGCACCAGCTTAATCTGATTACATATTTTTAAAACCGGAAAAGCTTTGCTTGAATGCACCTTCAAGAAGTCACCTTTGCCATCATCTGATCACATCAGATCAACGAATTTCAAACACGAAATATGTGTACGTTTCTGAATGTTCAGCATTCCAATATCAACCACGGAAAGATAGCGGCGTATTATAAGAAATCTCTGACCAGAGAGAACTTGAAACGGAGACTACTATAGCACTGCAAGTTCAGTTCATGTAACTAGCAATAAGAATGCCAGTAAAGGATGACGAGAATATATGTACATAGCGTATAACATTACCAATAATTCTGACCAATTCTTATTCACCTGAAGAGTCCAACCGAATCAAAAACCGAGTAGTTTTCAAAACCCGCCCTCTAAGAAAAGCGGTCGATAGAAATTTCAAGGAATCCTATCGCATGCCAGCATATATATCGCGGTTAATTTTAACGCGAATTTCTTTTCACACAGTCGATCTTGGCAGTGATCGTTCCAAGAGTGAAGACACCATCGGCATAGGCGATATACTAGGCCGAGATGATAGAACAAAGCAAAGCAAACCTGCGTTGGACGGTAATCTCACCCAACCTGCGGAGGAAGGATTCCAAAGTAAGGATATACATGATGGGTGGTTCTAGACAACATTAAGAATGTGCTTACTCCAAGTACATCTCCAAGCGTCGCATAAAAGAGGCGAATCCAAGAAAAAAAATGTGTAGCTTGAATCAGAATAGAGACAAGACAGCCTCCAGAAAACGATGGTCCACTGTAGACTTTCAACTGATCTAGAATGATCAATATATTTCCCATTTTATCTATTATCATAGGAATGAAATGAAGGTTATCTTTAATGAGTCTACCATCTCCTAGCACACGTCTGTTCTTGAGATAGAAGAAGAAATCGTACAACTTGCAAAGGGTTTGCCAATACAATGAACACATTTATACAATTTGCGTTTAGCAGTTATACGTGGAAAATTACTAATCCCATCCGTATTTTTTTTTTTACGTGGCGACATCACTACATCCCTGATGAAAAGTTAATGAATACATAGAATGTTTTATGTTAAGAGACATCTTCAAATACTCACTACATGGCAGCCCTTAAATCTTTTGACATTTTTCAAATCTTTCTGGATATCTCCATCTGATATTTGAGAAGAAACTCAGCCAAGTTGTTCACAAACAAAATCAAATTATGACTGTTATCACTGGTAACATTTTTCATAAATTAATCACAAATTTTGTCATATATGACTTCATTTGTAGACACGATTCTCCTATCCGGCGCGCTGACCAAAGCTATTCTCCAATTAGCCGTCTTCCCGATTTCATCCACCCAAAAAGTTCGGACATGACCATTTCCTTGGGAAATATTTTCAATGAGCACGCCCTAGCTCATTTGAGTTGGTACTTCTTATTAAGACAGACAGACATCTCATCTTTAGTGTTAACTGCTAATTCGAGATTTAATAATGACCAATGCTCTAAACCTTTAGAACTTTGGTCTATCAATGTTTAACTGCCAGCATTACCAACTACGTAAAACCTACCTCGTATTCGCAAACACAGCACGCTTTAGTTTCTAAGTTATATTTAGTAGCAGCTGGTCCCTAAAATCCTTCGCATTCAATAAGGATATGCTTAATTTTCAACAGTCAGGTATGTTATGCTTAGGCTTAACTAAGATTTTGTTTCCCTAACCCCGAGAAAAATGCAATCTTAAACAACGCCAGAGATCTAAATTGATTCTCCTAACTAAAACAACCTCGAAGTAGTTTGATGAAATCACACATTTTTTTTTTTTAAGATCAGAAGGATATCTAAATCAGGATGAAAGACAGCCGTCTAATTTCCCGCTAGAACACCGAATTAGTCCCAACTGGAATTCTTTAGTCCCTTGCGCGTTGAGGATTTGTTCACATTGTAGACTAGATCAAGAATTGGACAACATTTATATTTTTTGACAATGGATATAGTAAAAATGTCATTAAACGAGTTGTTAAGCGTAAGATTAAAGAACCAGTAGTTTTCGGTCTGAGACTTTGTCCACTTTATTTAAAATTACCGTGGCTAGGTAGAAAAAGTTAAACGCTGATGGACAGTGTCGACTTGAGTTACATTAAATTTTTCCACTGCCAGGTAACGTGAAGTTTTTGAGAGTAATTCGGTGTTTTCCTCATTTGTCAAAGATGTTTCACTATAATTTCAAAGTAGTTCAATTATGTACAAATTCAACTTTCATTGTGAAGTTAAATATAATAGACGAACCGATCAATCACTGGAGACTAGAATTAATCAGCAAGTTACTGCCAGTATAAGCGGGGGGTGATTTGCGTCACTCTTTAAGAGCACCTATACTGCGAATGATTCGGTCATTGGCAAGCACTTGCTTGATAAACTAGACTGTGCGAGTAAATATCTAAATGATTTTTTCAGTTTTATACAGAATCCAGTCCGCCCGTAAGTTATATTAAATTGCATCAACCTGCTTTGTTAAAACATAAGAGGAGTTTGATTGGCTGGCTAAATCTTTTAGGATTTTAGAAGTATTACTTTTTTTTCATTTACCACTGACTTGGAACTATTTATCCTGAACTCGTAAATCGTTTTAATCTTGTTCTACAATTTTCCATACTCACCTATTTTACATTACGCTAAAGTTTTTCTTCATCCATATATATCAGGTAATCCCATAAGTTCTGTCCGAATTTTCCATTTTTTTTAAAATGAACGAAATTTAAAGAGTATTTTATAATGTCTAATAGAGCTGAACATTATTTTTATGTTTAGATGCATTTAAACTGATCAAATTTTATTTCAGAGAACAATAACATTTTGTTTGATTAAAACCTTGCTAACATGGAAGTACCCAAGAATCATTTGAGGCACATAATGCTTTATGAGTTCAAGAAAGGAGACTCAGCAGCCGAAGCGGCTAGAAACATTCACTCAGTTTATGGAGGGGAATGTGTGAATGAAAGAACTCGCAGAAGATGGTTTGCAAAATTCAGAGGTGGATATTTCACCCTTGAAGATGAAGCTCGAACCGGACGTCCAGTTGAGTTTGATGAAAAGCTTCTTTAAGCAACCCTTGAACAAAATCCTGCTTTATCAGTTGAGGAATTGGCAGTGGTCCTCAGTTCAAACCATACAACTGTTCATCGTCATCGTCAACAACTTGGAAAAGTTCCTAAACTTGGATAATGGGTGCCTCATGAATTGTCTGAAAACAACCTCAAATCCCGAGTTGACATCTGCTCTTCTCTTCATTCTCGCCAACTTGTTTCACCTTTTTTGGATAGACTTGTGACTGGCGACGAAAAATGGATCTTTTATCGAAATGTTATGCGTTGTAGACAGTAGCTTGGTAAAGGGGAAGGACCCTTGCCACAGCTGAGAAGGGAACTTCATTGGCAAAATGTTCTTCTTTCAATCTCGTCGGATCGCCAAGGAATAATCCACTTTGAATTCTTACCATCTAATGCAACAATTAATGCTCAAATATACTGTCAGCAATTAGAGCGTTTGAACCAAGCTTTGAGGAAAAAGACCTGCTCTAGTGAATCGAAAAGAGGTGATGTTTCATCGGACAATGCGCGACCCCACACAGCAAGAATCACTTCACAAAAGATCGAAGAACTTGGTTGGCAGAAAATTTCTCATCCATCTTATTCTCCCGATCTTGCTACTTCAGACAACCATTTGTTTCATAGCTTACAGAATCTTTTCTAAGAAACAGCTTTTGTAACACAGGAAGAGGTTAAAACAGACATTTGTGAGTTCTTCGAATCAAAGCCAAAAGAATTTTACAGTAATGGAATTAGTAAGCTTGTCAATAGATGGAAGGAAATCATAGATAATCAGGGAAAATACATTGTTGATTGAATCTGCAATTAAATATAACATTTGGTCACTTGTCTTCTTTATTCAAAATTCGGACAGAACCTATAGGATGACCTTATATATATATATATATATATATATATATATATATATATATATATATATATATATATATGTGTGTGTGTGTGTGTGTGTGTGTGTACGTGTGTGAACGCACGCGCTTGGGTGTATGTATGGATATATAGGCTTAACTATCGCTCGGTCAAACTATTCCCCTCATCCTTTTTTTTTCTGTTTAGGAAGAGCTACCAGCATTTTTTACATTTCTCTAGCCTCCATAGTAGTACTGCCGTGAGTACCTTGTGACGTGTGGAGTCTCTGGTAACGAGTCTTCATAATGAGGCTAGTGGGTTGACAGTTTGCTGGTTGCTGTTCCTGACTGGTGGTAAGCAGCACTAACTCTTGTGTAGCGTCTTGAACGGTTGCTCGGATCAACAGTTGCATAATATCGAGGTGCTAGCAGTGACATGTCGGGCATGAAAGAGTGTCCCTACACACAACTCCGGTGGGCAGCCCTGAAACCACATTATGTTGCAGTCTGCACCAGCTCATTTCTGTCCAAGTCACACACGATGACATTCTGCTTCTATTACGTTAGAACTTTTTTCATTACCAACATATCTGAACATAACTATAAACAATAAAATATTATCCTAAACTAGCTCCCAAAAAATCACCTAATTTGCTAATATTCTATTTTCCAACATCCGTGGCATTCGAAGCAACATCTGCAGTGAGGAATCGTTCCTCGATGAAAAGTCTCCTGATATACTAGCTCTCTGCGAGAAGAAAATTAACTCATTAATCCCCTTCTCCGATTACACAATTTCCGGTTACAGTCCTCTCTTTAGAATGGACTCTAAAATCTACATGCATAGGACCACTCGATAGAGAACTCTCTCTTGAATCTAGACACAATCCATATATCTCCTCAATTCTGTGAGCTGTCTTTTCTGTCTCTATCGTTCTTCTTCCTTCCAAGACACTGGTTTACTCGATAGCATTTCCGATAATATAGACAAGGCTATCCCTCTACATCCGTTTGCGCACATATTCCTGTTAGATGACTTTAACGCCAACAATACCAGGTAGCTTAAACACCCTGTAACTGACGTCTCTAGCATAAAACCCAGTAACTTTTCGATCACACAATCCCTTACACAAGTGGTTGAGTTTGCTACGCGTTTCTCCAGTAACCTTGACGTTAATGCTTCCCTTCACGATCTCTTTTTTGCCTCCATCCCTAACTCCTATTTAGCCACGCAGCTCTGCGCTTTTGGTAAATCTGATCATGCCGTAGTGTCTGTTAACATGTCATACTCCTCCCGCAGCATTCAACATCCTAATAACTTTATGTTATCAACGAGCAGACTGGAAATCGCTCAGTGATTTACTTCACGTCGTCTCCTGGAATTTAGTTTTTAATCAAAACGTTCACAAATGTCTGTCTGATGGTTTCTCCTGGGTAAGAGCTGGCAACGAGGCTTTTATCCCTGCAAGAAAATATAAAGTTATCTCCTTCTGTCTCATCTGCTTGCTCAGCTGTTATTGCCCATAGGAAACACTTTACAGTAGTGACATGTCTGATAACAAAACACATCTCTGTCTGTGCCCGTAATGAGTGCAAGCGTGTCAGTAACAAAGCAAATTTTCTATTTTCTAAAAGAATGAAAACACGTATTGCATCTTGAACGTTTCTAAGGATTATTAGCGGCTCTGCAAGAGCGTTCTAAAGGACAGCAAATCAAAAATACCTCCTCTATTCAGTCGATTTTAGGTCCTGACTTCCTCACCTGAAGGCTTTGCTTACAAATTCTCATCAAATTTAACGCTCGAATCATCAGGAATAACCATACCTGATCTTTCCCCCTAGAAATGAAGCTCTATTGACTGAGATGAACTTAAATCCATCGATGTTATTGAACATCGTCTCTAAATTAGACTCCCATAATGCTAGTGGCGTGGAAGGTATACCAGCCATAATCCTGAATAATTTTCTCCTGAAATGGCACCAGTCTTCTCCAAACTATATAACTATTGCCTCACTGATTCTTGCTTTCCAGCCTGGTGGAAGTCCTCATCTGTTGTCCTTGTTTTTAAGAAAATCTGGAGACCATTCTGACCCATTTATCTATAGTTCTATAAGTCTCCTATCATTCTTCCTTAAAGTCTTCGAGGATGTAATTAATGCTAAAGTCGTTAAGCATCTTACATCCGATGATCTGCCCTCTGAAAGAAACATGGTTTCCGCTTTGCTCGGTCTATCACCAACGTGCTCACGTCCATAAATTAATTTGTATATTAAGTACCTGGCAATAATGGAAAAGCTTGAGCTGTGAGTCCAGATGTCACTAAGGCGTATGATAGGGTTTGGCATGCCGGCATTCTTCTTAAGCTTCAAGGAAACTACATTACAGGACAATTATTTGACTTAATACTATCATTCCTCTCAAACCGTGAAATGAAGGTTGTCCTAAATGGATTCTCCTCCAGTTCCTTTCATCCGAACGCCGGTGTTCCCCAAGAGTCTATCCTTGGTTCTACAATGTTTCTGATCTTCATCAACGGTTTTCCTAATGTCATCAGTTCCTAAGTAGGCATATACGCAGACGACACTATATTTACTCCTTCCTCAATAGTAAATCCGGCATCGCTGACAAAACCAACCTGGCCGTTGGTCTTGAAAAGGACGTCCAATCTGTGGCTGAATGGGGTAGGAAATGTCTTGTAAACTTTAATGTCTCCGGAATGAAACCGCTCTCATTTACCAACCATAGAGAACCTTTCCTGCCTCCCACCAGAATGGTTGATAACAATTGTACGTGATCGAAACTCTGCGCCTGCTAGATCTCAAGGTTTCCACTGACCTGAAGTGAAATAACTACATTAAATCACAAGGACAGTTGGATGTCTATGTTGCGCTAGAATGTTTTTCTCGCTTTGGTCTATCCATCAAATCGACAAATCAACCATTCGTCCTTGCATTGAATACTGTTGCCATATACATGCCGTTGTTTCCGCTGCTAGTTCCTGATCTGGCATCTCGTCTAAATGCACTTTCTCACAGACGTGTGTGGGTTCCTCTGACTTTCTACAAGTATTTTCTTGGCATATGCTCTGACGAGCTACATTCACTGGTTCCCAAAGTACATTAATTTAAGCATACTACTATGTTAGCATTTCGAATCAACCCTTCCTTGTCGAAACATGTAGCCATCTGTTCTACTTCAGCAGCTTCTTATTTACAGTGGAACTTCTTTTCGCTAACTTTCTTCCCTAATAGCTATAATCTTCACATATTCAAATGTAATGTTGAGTGACATCTTCTGATGCTTTGGTCTTGATCCCCGCCCTCCTCTTTATTATTTCCCCTAATATATATATATATATATATATATATGTGTGTGTGTGTGTGTGTCTCTATCTGTATCTATATATATATATATATATATATATATATATATATATGTGTGTGTGTGTGTGTGTCTATCTGTATCTATATATATATATATATATATATATATATATATGTGTGTGTGTGTCTATCTGTATATATATATATATATATATATATATATATATGTGTGTGTGTGTGTGTTTGTGTGTGTGTGTCTATCTGTATCTATCTATATATATA
>OZ010615.1:13768999-13771499 GCA_963932145.1 Acanthosepion lycidas | reverse complement strand
AAGGATCGGCTGTCTTATTTTCAGAATAGTTCAGTAATATATATTCAAATGCCAGTGCTAGGAAGTGTATAGAGGACGGACCAATCAGAAGCTGGAAACGTGGTTTACTCAACACATGACTGACTTTTGGCATTCTAGTAGTCAGAGTCGGTGTGAAAACAACTCAGGCAGTAGTGGGCAGCATAATCCCGATTTTACTGTCGATTATAATGACGCAGTATTTTAATTCTACATTGTGCTTGCTTGGTTCTCCATCTTCGAATTCTTGAAATTGTTTATATTGCTTTATCCACCGAGCTTATGTAACAATTCATTCATTCCTTACGTTTGATCGAGAGATTATGATTATATATTTTCCATTTTGTACTCATTTTGGAATTTCGTATTTTGTTTTTAGTCTTTAATTATATATATATATATATATATATATATATATATATATATATATGAAGAAAAATATACGGAAAAACCAAACAAATATCCTTATATGCAATTATGCTGTTTTAATGTTAATATAATGTCAACGTCGGACGTTTCGGTCTAATAAACCATCTTCAGGACATATTCATAAAATATAATTAATATTATCAATTCAAGATGACAAATAATAATGATAATGGTAATTATATTTTATGAATATGTCCTGAAGATGGTTTATTAGACCGAAACGTCCGACGTTGACATTATATTAACATTAAAACAGCATAATTGCATATAAGGATTTTTTTTTCCGTATATTTTTCCTCATACTGTCGGATCTATATCCATATATTTGCTTACATATATATATATATATATATATATATATATATATATATAGTTATGGTCCAGGTTAAGACCAAGGAAGAACAACACGAACACAAGAGTAGAAATAACGAAGGTATATTACACGAAATAATAATACAAGAGGTGGAAGGTGTTAGTATGACTGTCAGTCTGGTTTGGAGTGAACTACTATCGGCTCGACTCGATTCGATATTTACTTGCCCCCCGAGGGAATGATGTGGCACAAGGCCGAGTTTAACGTGGGTTTCCCCAGCCCGTAGACTCGGCCAAAAAATGCCCGTAGAACCCGTATAAACGGGATCGGTTTGGTCAACCTCCCCGAACGAGACTCTGCCCTTCGGCGGAGTCTCATCCCGGTTACTCTCTGCTCAGAGGCAGAGAGTTCGACCGTCAAGCTGAGAAGCTCGGCTTGATTCGTCCCTCTCTCTTGAGAGGCGTAGTATACATAATGTTAAGAAGAGTTCGTTCTGTAGTTATAGGTAAGGACCCATGACACATTATATATATATATATATATATATATATATATATATATATATATATATATATATCCTGTATCTATAGATTTTGCCACACTATATAGGAATGTTCGGATATTGTTCATCACGAAATCGCAAATATATTGCTGATTGATGTTGAAAATATATTAGCACCTTAAAAACATAATGGTGAACTTATTTCAAAGAAATGCATCGAAGAAAAATTCAAACTCTCAGTTTTCTTTTAAACAAATAAAAAAGGTTGACTGAAAATTAAAAACAAATGAATTAAATTTAATTCACTACTAACATTATAGGAAAGATTTGAGATTAAAAAAAAAAATAATAGACACTTCTGAAAATGTATCGATGAAAAATGATTGGTATCTAATTGTTTACGAGCTAATCTACCATAGAGATGAAAGTTACATCGATGTTTATCAGGGATTATATCGGAATCAAAATTATATTAAATATATTAAGAACCATTGACTTTCAAAACAGTAATTTGCAAAAAAACAGCGTAATATAAAATATTGGCAAGAAGCATGGGCAGTGTCACGTTGGTAGGCATGTTAGTATGGACATATTATTCCCAATGAAAAATGAGTACTTAATTTTATTAGATAAGATAAACTGAAAACATTTTTGGTGAAAACTGAAATATAAAATATACAATTAATAAAATCTATGTTGACTCTCACAGAAAATACTTTCAATAAGAAATATTTAGTAAAATATGTTTATTAGGAACGAGACAAGGACGCTTTTGTAGGTTGAATCTCATATTCCCATTTCTAGGTAGGTTTCGTCTGAGCTGTTTCACGCTTCAAATAAAGAATAGATTTATCATTAAAAAAAAATAAAACTAAGGAAACGAATGAGAATTCTAGAGGAATGCAATAAAATAATAAAAAGTCAAAGGAAGATAATGGGCGACCGGGTGGCAGCTATAAGTGAGAGACAGAAAATGGGAAAAAGAGGCAGAGAATGGAAAAACAAGAGAGAGATTACGTGCAAAAAATGGATGAAGAAAGTTAGAAAAAGATTAACACAAAAACGAGAAATTTAAAATAAAATAAACTGTAGGAGAATAGTCAATTCAGAAAACTATAATCTTGAAACTGTTTATCGAAGAAAAAATAAGAGAAGAAAAAAAAATATCGAAATGATAGACAAGAATGTTATTGAATCAGTATGAAATTAGTCTGATTTGATGAAAAAAAAAAAAAATT
>OZ010615.1:13751499-13761499 GCA_963932145.1 Acanthosepion lycidas | reverse complement strand
CCGGTGTTATCTTTTATGAATATATGTTCGTGTCATGCATATTCTGTTGCTAATAAAAAAAAAATACGATTCCACAGCAAGAATCGTCACCATTCATTCAGTCAAATTCGATAGGTAGGTTGTTCGCCGCCTTCCTCTATTTCTCTTGAACAAAATATGCTATCTTAGAGTTATGTCTTCAAAGCTCTACTTGTACTTTTTTTTACAGGAAATTACAGCTGTCTTTTGCTGATTTTGTGTATAGGTTGTTTTGTTACGATTTTCTTTAGGTAAATAAAACCTATCGAAGGGTGAACAATCTGCCGATGAGTCAACGTCGAGTTAACTAGACGTGGTGTCTCAATAAATAAATAAATACAACACTGGCGAGAAGACATTGGGAAAATACTCCATTACCTATACAAAATAAAATCAGGGCGCTACTTCGTTATAAAATTCGTGTCTCAACAGATTGTCAGTTTCAATTTATAAATCATTATTGAATTACATTTAAGAGCTAGATATAAAAAAGTGATAAATTAGAACAAATTTATGTTAATTAAACAGATGTTAAGATTAGGCACTGATGGTATGGGATAAATATACTACAGAAACCAATATGTCGTCAGTAGCACACACATTTACAGACGCGGAACATAATGTTATGAGCTGAAAAGATTCACGTCACCTAATTCTAGACGTCTTCTTAAAAATAAAAACAAAAATACTAAGGAACTCCGGATTATGCACCCAACGTATTCTTTTTTTATTTTATGCATACCTGTGCACTTATGTATGTGTGTATATATATATATATATATATATATATATATATATATATATATATATATATCTGTGTATGTGTATGAGTGAGTGAGTGTGTGTGTGTGTGTGTACTATAAGGGAACCTTTTCATTTTTAATCAATCGTGGCCAAAACGTTCCCAAGTCAACAGAATCCGGATATATAGTAAATTAGATGCCCCCCCCCCGCTAAAAAAAAACAGCCTTATTCCAAAAGGTAATTTAATTTATAATTACAAATGAATTCTGAAGTAATATTTTGTATTTTGTAATCAGCACACACTCAACATATATATCATGAAGATATAGTTTTAAACTATGCTATAGCTATGAGCAAAATGCTCAATATCCCGAATAGTATCTATGTAAATAAAAAAGTACTCAACATGCTTAGACCAAATCTTCAGTCATATGTATTAACTCGACTGTTTATATATATACTAGTCAATGAAGCATTATATGTAGACAGATCAAGAATTCACGGTTTATTGTATTATCCCAACTATTATTGAGTAGGCGGCAACGGTTATATTTCAAATTATTCTAAATGATACTGAGAAGAAATAATTGTATCTGATTGCATTTATTTGAAGCTATTGAATTGCGTTGTTAAATAACTCATGTATTATTAATTGCTTAGTCTATTTGGTATTTATTAATTATTTTGTTGTTGTTGATTATTATTATTATTATTATTATTATTATTATTATTATTATTATTATTATTATTATTATATTCAATGTGTTTATTTGTATATACCTAGTTTGATATTTCGTTTATTATTCAATTAATTTATTAACTTTTTTTTGTTTATTTGATATTTTTCCCATTCCTGTATTGGTAAATTTATTTGCTTAAAGTGTTTGCGTTTTCTAAAACATTTTTTACATTTTATGCGTTGTATATAGTGTATGTATTTTATGCGTTGTATATAGTGCATGTATTTGCATTTTTAGTGATTTTACAGTTTCAATTTTTAAGCAACGCTTTTAAAACTGTTTTCTGTGTCTGCATTTTGAGAAAGGCCCTTATCGTTTCTTACCAACTAAATTATATGGGTCTGGAAATTTTCTTCTTCACACACAGTTTACTGTTTTGATTTTTTATTATTTGGACTTCTAATAGTTTGGGTGTGTTTTGTTTTTAATTTGTCATAGACGTTTAGCACGGGTTGTGCTGTTCGTGTATATACTATTGTTAAATTAGCTTTTCTGCGCGTAGTTTCTTTCTACGGTCCGTCGGATACTCCTATGTATATTTATCATCATTATCTTTTTCTTATGGCTTTGTATATTATATTGATATGCAAGAAATTACTATTTAATAAGCACTAGTGCATTGGTCTGCAGTTACAGGTTAGTTTGATTTGTGCGGGTGATTTCTTTGTTATTTTAATGTCGTGGTATTTTATTTGTGTCATATTCCAGATGCAACAGATGATTTTACATCATTTCTCTTTAATAGCTTGTGGAGATCGAAACTGTTTCTGTTTTAGTTTAATGGATATATTTCCTAGGTATGTTTTTATTTTGTGTTGTTCGTTGTGTTAAATCATATGCTCCCTTTTCCTGTTGGTTTATTGTACTCTGTGGTATGCATATGAGTGTTGCCAAAAATACTCTATCTTTTACTTTTTATAAGCTGTTGAAGATGGTTACTTTTTATAACTCTGTTGAAGATGGTTACTTTTTATAACTCTGTTGAAGATGGTTTTATGAGAAACATTGTCAGATAAACTTTATTTGATTTTGGGAACAGCTTTATTATTATCGGCAAATGGTTGGGAGATATCTGTGTAAAGTGATTTGTCGTTGGGTTTTCAATATAGCTGCTATGCATCTTTTTTTTAGCTTGATTGATACGTCTAAATAATCTACCTCATTTGGGTTTATTATCATGCCTATGTCAAATCCTATATTTTTGACATTTTTTGTGTATGTTTTACTTGTTTTTTTCACTTATAGATACTAATATTTTTAAGACAATCGTCCCTGTAGAGGCGTACCTTATTTCTATCGATTATTCTCCTTAGTTCATGTAGTAAATGCATGTCTATAAGCTCAGAGGTTTCTATTTCAGAAAATAAAAAAACAAAAAAAACAACACTCCATTATTTTATCGAAAATTCCTTTTTGTGTATTCGCTGTTGAATAATAGATATTTTCGACACTACTAGATTTAGACTTAGTCTAACATGGTCATGGTTACTGAATACTAAAACCATTCATATATAGTAGTATAAATTCACAATTAAGTTTGCATTTAGGTTAAAACAGCAGTATATTATTGTTATTCTTAGTGTGCTTAAACCACTGATTTACTTATATTTTTCTACTATTAATTGAATTATTTTGCTTAGATAATTTTAAATTGGGTTTATGAATCTACATGTTGCGTTTGTTTAAAATTTGCATTTGTTGTGAAGTTGATGTTAGCACTAATCAGCTGCTAAGTCGTACTTCTACTTGGTTAGTCACAGAGACCACTTATATTGAATGTTCAGTTCTGCTTATGCAAATTATGCATACTAATTTGCTAGTATCACTACAGTTGTATTTTAATATAATAAAATCTTGGGCTTTAGCAGTGTAATTTATTCGGTTGTTTACGCCTAATGAAATGGTATTATTTATAGCTTACATGTTGATGTTGTTTTCTGTATGTTTTTATGCTTGTCTTGAGTGGTGTAATTTTGGGAGCTGAGTTCATATACATTTCTAGTTTTTGTATGCGGTGATAGATGCATTAGACGAACTGGATAGTTTGATTATATCTCTTTAGATTTTTTTTCTGGAAATCGACTAATCGTTTATGAAAGTGGTTCGTTTCTAAGTTACGTCTGTTTCGTAGTTGTCTAGTTCCTGGTGGGGAATTATTTAACCTAAAATCTGAGTTAAGCATTTGTGTTAAATCCGCGGTTTAAGAAATGTGCTTTCCATCTTTTACTTTTTATAAGTCTTTCTATTTATTCCTAATAATTTCAGTTTGTAGTTCGATGGTTCTGAGATGCTATGTTCTTTAGGTTGGAGTCGAGATTAAATTTTCAATTCCAATGTTGCGTTATGAATAGAATGAAATCCCCCCTCTTCTCTCTCTGTCGCTCTGTCTGTCTGTCTGTCTTTCTCTCTCTGATGGAGAGATTTGTGTTAATCCGGAAATTTAGGAATTTATATACTGTAAATATATCATGCCATTTTTTTTCTGTAGGATATTAGCAGATAAGAATTTTGTACGCAATTTTAATTCTTCGAAAACCCGATCATTATCGAATCTTCATAAGCAGTTTACGAATTAATATTATGAATAATTTTAACAAAAGAAAATCTATTTCTAAAATAAATTTTACTCCCATAATGTCTTAGTGAAAATATTGAATGTCTCCGGAAATACGTTTATATAATTTTTCATGATGATGATTGAATCCGCCAACACAGTTATAATGACAATATTATTCACATGTGACAATAACTGGCGTTATTTTCAGTTAACAATATGAAAATAACGTTCTCTACATTCCTCCAGTTGCTAAGAACATTCTGTTTTGTTTTTTTTGTTATTAGTTACGTTCCTTAATAAAATTCATTTCGTCTTTTGCTTTGAGAAAGTCCACATTGGACGAAACGCGTCAGCAATAACTACAGTTTTCCTATTGTCATTTATATTTATAAATAATTCTTCATGGAATTATAATTCATACACTCAAGTTCACCAATTTTGAGAGAAACAGGGAAGAAAGATGGCATCATTGGTTCAAATAAAGAACTATCAAATCTTTGTTCTGAATACTACGCCATGTTTTTTCATATTATTGTTTGGAAAAAAACACGTCTACGAATATATAAAGTGCTATTTTAAGTTATCGGACCATAGATTAAAATATATCGTCTGGGTAGAATTTATTATTAGGAAGCAATTTAACCAAAATAACATCTTTTTATCTTACCCCCGATACTATTTTTATAGACCTATTCAGATACCAATTATTTACCAACATATTATCTCACTACGATTTAACATTAATTTTTTGTGATAGGTTGCAAATTAAACACAGGATTTCACCGTAATACTCTCTCTGTAACTTTGCCGCCATTTAAAAGAAAAGAAAAAAAAAACAATAGTTCAATAAAAGTACTTGAACGCCATTAAATATTTGATTTAATTTTATTCTCAGAATTTGTCTACTTATAATTCAGATATTGACTTGTTCCCGCAGCATATAAACATATCTGCCCATGATACTTCAATAGAGAATCACTTTTTAAATATCATTTATCTTTTGGAAATATAGTGCATTGTTTTACAAACAGAACAAATTGTGCTGGCATCGCTTAAGTTATATTTAACGGAGCACAATCCTTCTCCAGAAGGCCCAATAATTATATTTTGGTCAAGTTAAAATTTTCCAAAATTAACTCGAATTCAATTAAGGAAATTGGCTAATCTGTTGCTAATTTAATTTAAACGCACATTGAAAATGAACAAGACCCCACGTACTATGTAATTATTATTTATTGAATCTAAAGTAATCACAAAGATTTTATGCTTTAGTGTCTCTGAAAATTAAACGAAAGCAAAAACAATAGATCTATCACGAAAACAAAGAAAATATAAGATATTTTTTATTAAGAATTCCCAATTGACAAAGCTTTCTTTTATCTTGATGAATGATTGCTTTTTCTACATTATAGAGAAATCGTCGATACAGAGAACAATTATTATAGATAGCTGATTTTTCAAGATATTTATGATAGATATTTAACATGATTTTGTATATCAATTTTTAATAGGTTCAAGTTATGCATATAGACCTATTTAGGAAGGAGGGAATATTTTAAATGATGTGATAAGTACAAGCAATATATTGGGAAAAGATTAAACTCATATTTACATTTGGTATCTGTATTTTGATTACAATGACAGAGAACAGTAACATTACGACAAGCATTATGCAATATGCAGGATATGTTTTTATTCCATAATCCGGAAACATTCAACCTAACTAAATTTCATTATCATTATCAATTTATAGACTATTTTCTCATCTTCAAGAACAGAACATTTCAGACTCTAGCTATCAGTGAGTAATATCGCTTTGAGAGAGCTTTATTTTCAATCTTATCATTGTCAGAAGTTACAAATTAATGATATATTATCATAAATGTAAGGGGACTTTGAGACGTGTAAGTTTCTAAAAGCCTGATACTTCAATAGAGAAACGCACATTAAAAATAAAAATAAAATAGATTTTATCAGATTTATCTGTGACCCAAATCATTTTTGCGCGTAGATCAGTAACACAGAATACTCGAGTTTTAGATTTAAAAAAAAAAAAAAAATTAATGGCTTTCTGGAGATAAAAGTAACCTTTTACAAGGAAAATCCGGAATACAAAGCTCATTTAGTAATTGGCGCTTTAAAATTAAAGAAAGAATTTTCTCAAACCACCATTCTTAGGAATAATCTCAGCTGTCCATTTTTTGACAGGAAAGTATGCTCGTTATTATGTATGCTTCTAAAATGTACGTCTCTTCATATAGATATCAATGTGTTTGGTTGAAATGATTCAAATATTACAAAGGTCGAACAAAATTGGAAAGAGGAAGTTATCGCATTTCTTTGTCTTATTGTTAAATGATTTAACTTACTAAACGAAATATTTTCTGACATCTTTCACTATAACATAGTCTTTATATTGCTTCTTATCATCTTACAATCCATAACAATCCGCGATCTCCTTATGAATATTTTAAAATTCTTCTTTGCGATTTCCGCGACCTTATGGAATAAAAATCAATTGATTCACACACTACTATATAAATAAGAAAATTTTATCTGATGATGCAAATGTAACAAAATATTTACAAGAATCCGTCTCCGTACACAATATGATAATGACAAACAATTTAATGATGAAGAAAATGTCGAAATATCAGAAGAAATAAGATGCTAAATATTCAAATCTAACTGACTTGTTTTAAGTTTAAACACTAAAATGGATGATGCGTTCACAATTGTTCTAGGAAAAAATATGTTACAAGCATTTTCTGCAAACATTTTCTAAAATATTAACTTGGACAGGTGATAAACTGTGAATTTTAATGATGTAAATAAAACTGATTAAATGTTAGCGCAGTTTCAGAATGCAATCACTTAATGGCACCGAGAATTCAAAATCGAAGCAAAAGATAACATCAGAATTATCGTAAATGTTGGTTGACCACCTGAGGATATTGGCGCTTTAAAATGAAAGTAAGAATTTTCTCAAACCACAAACTTATATATGGATAACTCAATTCTAAGAAGTTCGAGAGGAATTTGAAAACGATGAACAGATTTGCAGATCAAAAATCAGTTTGTTAGGAAAAAATTCTTCTCTTCAAGGCATAATCGAACACGGTCGATGATTAACAGAACAAATTGTAGTTGACGCCCTAGAATTTGCGTTTCTTCATCCCAAATAATTTAATCTGAAACGAATTATTAATACTTGAACGCCATTAAATAGATCTATCACGACTTTCATATCATTCTCTACTCTTTGGGTACCACGATTTTTGCGCGTAGATCAGTAACATAGAATACTCGAGTTTTAGATTTAAAAAAAAAAAAATTTCAGTGGCTTTCTCGAGATAAAAGAAAACTTTTACATGTACAATCCGGAATACAAAGCTCATTTAAAGCAAGGCATCAATTGTACACTAAAGAAAAAGTAATACTTCCTTAATTTACATTTTAGATACGGAAACAAATTATAACATTTACTTATTAAGTAATTTGTAATGGAAAGCGTCAATTTAACAAATCATGACAGTGGAATGATTGCTCATAGTATTAATGTCCATCCATCTAATCAACTAGGAAAATTCCGAGAATTTTGAGGGGATCATTGGACATACACATTAATATACACCTTCCGTCGACTTATTGCTTTTTAGCATTAAATGATTTTTGAACGACATGTATTCTGTAACCTTACGCACATAGAAACTGTTGCTTTGACTAAGTTAAATTCTCAGAAAACCTAAATTTTTAAATAAATTATATAATCGCTTATTGAAATATCGTTGTACTGATAAATCATCAGTTACCTCTTCTTAAGATCTAGGACGTATAAAAAGTACCCCTGTAATATTCGTCAGTAGACGAGTAGTCAGAGTAAAGTGTAATAAAACTTTCATATAAGTTTATTCACTGATTCTGTTTTTACTACAATTTATTGGACTTTCAATGGAACTTTATATGTGGCCTGAACGATATATCTGTGACCCAAAAAACGAAGAAGCAGATAAATGCTGGGCACACTGACTCGAAACTTTTACAAACTTCGTTGAAACTCTACTCCCTGAGAACCTGAATCGGCTTATTAACAAGCGTGTTCTACTAACTGACTATGTGTCTCATTCAATCAACGATATCATTGTAAACTGCAAAACATATGAAGAAGTGATAGAAAGATTGCACACAACCTACTTGAAAGCCAATATGTACTATTTGACTGACATATTTGCTACCCAGCGGGGGGAATCTGGTTAAACATTGGATCATTTCCTAAAGACCATTCGGACATTAAGCAGGGGCTGCAATTTTCGTCTCACGACCGTTTGGTGTCACAAGAGCAACATATTCTAGAGGCCTTCGTAAATGGCCTACGCAATGTTCAGGTAAGGCAACGCCTTCTTGAGATAAGATCTTTAACTTGAAAGCTGCTCATGAACGAGCTTATATTGCGGGCTTGCTATACAGAAGTCCAGCTCGTATTTTCAACACGATACTGTGGGTGCCGCTCTAAATTAAACTGTTCCTACTATCCCACCTATCTATGATGTTTCAACTTACTCTCCTTCCCAGGATGCCCCACGATTAAACACCCCAGAACAACATGTCACTGCTGCATCAACCAAACAGACATGTTACTACTACGGTCGAAAGCTACACTCACGACTTTCATGTCCTGCCAGGGCAGCTCGTTGCCACAGTGTGAAGAAATAGGACACTTCTCCAAAGTATGTCGTTAGCTTAAAAATATCTCTTACAAACCTAAGCTTTCTGTCAGTTCGTTATCATTTTCTGCTATATTGGCCGTGTTCCCTGACTGTCTTTCCAAAAATATAAAAATTAAAATTTACGGAATCCTCACCAACTCATTATTATACACTGGCAGTTCGTAAAACTAAATCTGACACAGTCTAGTAAAAATTCACAGCTGGCATGTTCCCTCCACCAAGAGGGTAAAAATGACGAACACAGCTTTGTCATCACACGAAAGTGGATATTATTTGGCAGATCTACATTATAACGGCATCTCATATAAAGCTGTTAAGTTATCGATAATGTATGACCTTTGTTGTGAGGTAATACTCGGCCACGATTTTTTCTAGTAATACTCTAGCATAGAAATCCCGTTCAGCGGAGATAAACCTGTATAAAAGATTTGCGGACAGAGTGCAGTCAACATTCCGTTCCCCTCAGTTTTTGAAAACCTGACAAAAGACTGTAAGCCAATAGCTATTAAGTGGCCACGTTATTCGGATGACGACAAACAATGAATGTATAGGGTCCGAAATAAAATGAATGCTTCAAGAAGGAATAATTGAGCCAAGTGCGTCACCATGGAGGGCCCAAGTATTAAAACTGTTATGGGAACCTACCCATAATAATAATGGACTATTCCTGACATTATAAATACTGCGCCTCTCAAGAGGTATGATGGATATTGTAAGACGAGGAGAGATAATTGTGAGCATATTGTAAGGACATTGGAATAGTGTTAGTTGTCGAGATAACAGTTCATTCTAACCAAATCTGATAGTCATTACTAATACTTCTACTTTTTTTGTATTATATTTCTGTCGTAATATATCTTTGGATTCCATACCTGTGTTCGTGTTATTCTTTCATTGGTTCTAACCTTGGACCATCACCATAACAAAAACAATCATAGAAATAAAAAAAAAAAAAAAAAAAAAATAGAATAAAAGAAAAAAAAAGGATGGTTATCGATTACTCTCAGACAATTAACGTGTTCATTATTCTGGACGCTTTTCCGTTGTCAGGCATATACGAAATGCTATGTGAAATAGCTAAATATAGTATTTTTAGAACGTTAAATTTGAAAAGTGCATATCATCAGGTGGTCCTTAAGCTAAAATACAGACCCTGCACTGCAACTGAAGCAGTTGGTCGGCTGTACCAGCTCCGGAGGATACCTTTTGGGGTA
>OZ010615.1:13706499-13746499 GCA_963932145.1 Acanthosepion lycidas | reverse complement strand
TTAAGAGGATGTGAGTTGGAACAAGCAAAGAATTTCAGTCATCTTTAACGGATTGTTGTAATATTTTCATTTCAAGTAAAATCTTTATTTTGCTTAGAGCTCTCATTATTGATTATATAAAACGGCATTTATGACGATCAATTTTATTGACTGCCTAACTAAAGAGGTGTTCTCGAGTGAAAACGAAACCATTCGGATGTGATATCGTCTTTGAAATGAGCGTCATATAGGTTATAAATGTTTTCAGCAATACTTCTTTTATTTACAGTGTTGTATATTCAACGGAAGTAGTAATCTTATTAATGAATAAATTTACTTCCGTTGATCACCTAAAACTAAGCATATGAATAGCATTTTGCCGGATAGATTAAGAAATAATTAAAAGATAATATAAAAAATAGAATAATATAATTATGGAATGCACAAAGGAACATAAATGACAGAAATAACGCGAACTAGAAAAACAGAAGAGGAAGCAGTGACACAGTCGAGGGAATTCGGATCACAATTTTAGTAGTTGCTTATAAGATCTCCATATTATTATTTACGAAACAAAGTCCATAGAATATAAAGGGTTATAGAATAAGCGTGTTATTGTGATGTGAATAATTAAGAATTGATAATAATGCGTATATTCTTAATAGATAACTATTAACTCTAGATTTGAAGATGTAGCGGTCGTCGAAGTAATCTGTTAGTAGACAGTTTCACAATAAGATTTCTGGAGAAGATGCTGTCCTGACTGGAAATGTCCCCTGACAAATGCAAAATTATACCTTCTGAATGAATCCACTCAGGCACAGACACATTTATCCCCGACAAAATTCTCAACAAAATCAAATAGACTGCCGCTTTTTTATCTTGAATTTGCTGCTGACATAAATCACCGTAACCACCATCTATATAATAAAGAATCATGTTATGGAAAACTTTCTACATTCCGATCTGTCTACAATCAGTGCAAATGTATTATAGAAAATGTCAAAATCAACTATGTTATGTAAGGTCCAATGCTGCCACGAGTTTTAAAAAAATCACAAAAAAAATTAGACCAACAATCAGTGCCTAATATTATAAATGCTCCTGTGTAGTGCCATTTCAATGACTCTCCGTTAGACAACTAGGCCAATTCACTAATTTCCTTGCCTCACAGAGGACAGACGTTGTGATATCTCTATCACAGCATGGAAAATCTCCACATACATCAAATACAGTGTCACTATGAAGATGCGAATAAAATCCGATTGGTTTTTAGAAAATTAGCCTAGAGCTTATCTCGAATCTTGACAAAGACATTAAATCAAAATTCTTCATTTTGACATATAGCTACCAGCTGAATTTATATATGAATTATATGTTATATAATGTTATATATCACCTGAATTTATATATTAATTATTTGTTATATATTGTTATATATCACTTGAATTTATATATTAATTATTTGATATATGTTGTTATATATCGCCTGAATTTATATATTAATTATTTGTTATATGTTGTTATATATCACCTGAATTTTGATATGAATTATTTGATATATGTTGTTATATATCACCTGAATTTATATATTAATTATTTGATATATGTTGTTATATATCACCTGAATTTATATATTAATTATTTGATATATGTTGTTATATATCACCTGAATTTATATATTAATTATTTGTTATATATTGTTATATATCACCTGAATGTTATATGAATTATTTGTTATATATTGTTATATATTACCTGAATTTTTATATGAATTACTTGTTATATATTGTTATATATCACCTGAATTTATATATTAATTATTTGTTATATATTGTTATATATCACCTGAATTTTTATATGAATTATTTGTTATATATTGTTATATATCACCTGAATTTTTATATTAATTATTTGTTATATGTTGTTATATATCACCTGAATTTTGATATGAATTATTTGATATATGTTGTTATATATCACCTGAATTTATATATTAATTATTTGATATATGTTGTTATATATCACCTGAATTTATATATTAATTATTTGTTATATATTGTTATATATCACCTGAGTTTATATATTAATTATTTGTTATATAATGTTATATATCACCTGAATTTATATATTAATTATTTGTTATATAATGTTATATATCACCAATCAATGTGCGTCAATCATGCACTGTATTAAGGTTAATTATAATGAAGGTAATTATGTTGAAAAGCTTTATTTGTTGATCAAATGAGTGACTCTATTCACTTTGATTTATCCTTATATATGTCTATGTATTTATGAGGTCGTGTATTTCCGTGTATATAGACATATCAATATATAAGCATATTAATTGTAGGCAATATTTTTTCGAGCACACCAGTGTGGTAGCATGTGTAAATTGTTGAATCGTCTTAGACACATATTTGTTTGTTCAAATTATGCTGAGCGCACCTGTGTTACAATTTATGACAGAGAACGCATTTTCTAGCGGGATTAACAGGATTAACAGGATTAACATGACCAGAAAATAGCCTCTTGTTCACGATGAATTTTGACTCCTTGGTAATGCATCCGTCTAGGCTATCAATGTGTTTCGTCAGCCTAATTTCACTCACAAGTCTTGGATCAAATAATCGTCTAAGTTTCCGATACTTCCCAATAGTGCCATACACAAGACTTCAAGAAGCGCCATTTTTAACAAACGTCCATGGTGAATTTCGAAACTTGGTCTCATGGTCAGAAAGCTAACGTTTACATCATTAGGCTATAAATACATCAGTATAACGTCATACGTATCTATTAGATATATACCGACTTTTTCAACTTCCTCTCCTAAATATGTTTACATAAGCAGACTCATTCGTATGTTCTTCACTTTTAATTTTAACAACTCCTTTTTTTTCAAATATGGTAGTTACTTTACGCTGTGTAAATGTTGTAGTTACTCATACTCTATATTATGATGAATACACAGAATTGTTTCACACAAGTATCGGGTCGTATACAATTTCCAGGCAAAAGCAAAATTCTCCCCATCAAAAACATCATACGTTACATTAACGTATCGCTTCTGTAAGCCTTACAGTCATGGATTACAAATAATAGAAATGTAGTTAATTTGTCTATCACATTTTCTCAAATAAAATACATTTTCTTATCACCTATTCGTTGGGAGAAATATCAAGTATTTTCAAAAATATCACAGTAACATTTTCAAACGAAACAGGATACATGATAAATTATTATCCAATTCTTATAATCAGATAGAAAAATGTATAAACACAAAGATAATCTATAAACACAAAGATAATCTATAAACACAAATATAATCTATAAACACAAAGATAATCTATAAACACAAAGATAATCTATAAACACAAAAAACTCCCCTGTAATTTCATGTATTTTTTAATAATTAATAACGATGGAATTTTCGATTGTGAGTGGAATCCGAATATATGAAATGTCGCTATGTCGCTATTCTGGCGTACATTCTAGCCATAATCTCCAAAGTCAGTACCGAGTTTGATGGCGACAGCATAGTAAAAATGAAAGACATAATGGTCTGAATTTAAAAATAGCGAATAGCTATTAATTCAATATGCAACACTAATTCTGGTAGAGATAAAATAGCGGAATGCAAATTCTAGGCGACAAGCCAAGAAAGGATAAAACGAAAGAGTAAATGGAATAAAATAGAAGGCCTCATTTAATTGCTTTGATTTTTTTCCAATATTTTCTTCTTTGATTCTAAAGATCAGAGGTTCTTATGGTTTCAACCATATTTTAATAAAACTGCGATGGCTTGATCTTTTAAATGTTATTTTAATGTCATTTCCTATTAAAATACGTAGCGTTTTACACATAATCATTAGTGAAACGACCATTTCCAGATATGTTTAGCGTCAAATGAATTTTATTCTACATCTGAAACAGTTCAACTTTGCAATTTCAAAACAATTCTCTGTCATTGCAAATATTCGCATAAGAAATTGCTCCAAAATAAAATTATTCTGAATTACAAGATTGACTTAGTTTCTTTAAAATAGATTCAGATTAATTCTAAAATGTTCTGAAATACAGCCATTAATTTTACCAATAAATTTCATCTAGTATCTAGGCAGAATTGATAATTACTAATTATTATGCTAATTACTAATTAAAAAAAAACACTGTATGAAACAAATATCAACAGATAGATGGGAATTGAACAACACTTTATATCATCAACGAAGAAAAACTAATGACAAAGAAATTATTCAAATTGTCCCAGATGCGCCTAAAAATATGTTAATGACGATTTGCAGCTGATTTTTTATTTTGAAGATTTAAAGCAGTCGAATGTAAAATGCAGACAATGTGGTATTTGACCTTGACTTAATCCATTATACATTTATCTCTGCTTAATCGATATTAATAATTTATTGATGACGACTATGGCTCTCTAGGTTAAAAACCTAATGAGGAGAGCAAATAAGAATTCCAATGAACAAATTAAGACATAAAATGTTAATTTTTATATTAGAAGTGTACACTAATTACACTTGTTTAAAAGTCAGTCAAAGTCGTTTTCTTATTTATTTATATTCTTAAAACTAGAATGACTTTCTTTCATCTTTTTAATAGCAATGATAATATAACTATCACACTGATACTAATACCACATTTTGTGTAGCTGTAGAATAAACGTCATAGTTATTACAACTATGAAGAAACTTTACAGTGTTACTATTAGCAGCATTCATAATTGCATTGACATCCCGAATGTAATGTGTTATCTGTATGTAGATTTAATAGTAGGAGTCGCCATCGCGAATTCACAGCAAGAAAATCTCATAGAGATATCAATTCTTACAAGATATCTACTGAGTCAGTATGTACGATAGCTAACCTTCTCAAGTCAAGCCGTTGTGAATTATCAAACATTTTCCAGAGTATAATAGTGAATGGTAGACAGATATGACATATATTCCTTCAACTACTGTATAAAGTGTGTACTGGAATAAATAGATAGAAGGCATTCGGTGCTTAATTATCTCACACAGAGGTGTATGGCTGGAATGGTCTTTGCCAATAAACAAGCAACCGGCACGCATATAAAATCTACATTAAAAGCCGGAGGAAACCGAGTTTATACTCAACAGATCCGATCACCGTGCTTTAACTTTTTATGGACATGAAAGAAGATGTCACATCCGGTGTCTCTGTTACCATCATGTCACTAAATGCAGCGTCTTATCTAGGCGACTGGTAATATATAGCATATCTATTTAATATTAACAGGCGTTACAGACAGATTGTAGGCTTCGAGTACGGCACAGAAATTATGATAACCATGGATCCAAATTGTAGCTGTTATGCATTGATATGAGTATTGTTAATCAGTTATAGTATTTATATGATTTTCTGTATAATGAAATCATCGATTCAACGTACCTCAACTAAAATGGGTTACCGAACCAAAGCAATGTATCAAATCACCAGGCAGTATTTGCCCAGAATAAATTTAAGGAGCAATTCGGAGAATTCCAATGCATTGTTCGCTCATCGTAATCTCCAGACATATGACCAATTGAACAGTGAAATGTAACAGTTGAATGTTTGTTTGTTTGGGTTTTATGGCATATCAACCACTGTGGGTTATTTAATGCCAAATACAGTTTATATGAATTTTAAATGCCTATTTTGTATGGAATAAAAAATGTATAGCTGGCAACATTATTGTTTCAAAGACTTAGAGCTAGCAACATTATTGTTTCAAAAACTTAGAGCTAGCAACATTATTGTTTCAAAAACTTAGAGCTGGCAACATTATTTTTCTGAAAACATTATCTGACACCTTGCTGTTGGATGCAGTTTATCGCCATACCCAGGACGCGGATGTAGTTTACCGTCATACCCGGGACGTGAGCAAAACCTGGAAAACTAGGAGTTCACTATTTGACCATAGCTGGGACCCTAACAAGTGCTACCACCCCGGGTCAAGGTGGACCTAGGAACACCAGCAATTAAGAGGTGGTTCCACGCTCCTAAAAAAACTCCAGATCAGAGGACAGTTGAGTGTTGTACCAGCACAAAATATTAGGTTGGTGCAAAAAATAATATCGTTTTTTTGACGTATTTTTTTTTTAACGTCAAAAACGATATATTATTTTTGCACCGACCTAATATTAGGTTGGTGCAAAAATAATGACGTAAGAATGTCGTTTTTTGACGTTTTAAAAATACGTCAGAAAACGACATTATTACGTCATTATTTTTGCACCAACCTAATAGTATGAGACTAAAATAGCAAAGATGCACACAGCTATCAAGATACCATACCTTAAAACGCCTCCGTCAACCTTTGGAATCGACAATTCGAGTTTTGGTAATTCAGGAAATAATTCTGGATCATAAGTATACGGGCACAAATAGTAAACTTAGACGATAAAAGGATTGACGGAGGAGGAGTAACTTGATTAAACTCTGATAAGCATGAAACTAAAAGTGGCTGAAGAATGATTCACGAGAAAATACGAACATTTGGAATGAACTGTTGCTAGGTAATGGATTATTGAATCGAGCAAAAATATATAATTTTGGAATAAACTTCTTGAAAGAAATACAGAAAGTGCCCAAGAAATTTAAAAGGGTTTTAACGATATTCTTTCCACAAAAAACATTGTATCAATATCAACGTGTTCATGAGACAACTATGCAGATCAAACAATGAATCAGAATATACAAATAAAGCAAACAATTCCATTATTACACATTTCGGGCAGTTAAAAAGATAAAAATTATTTGTATTCAAAGAAATTAAAACGGCACAGTCTTATCACCAAGAGATATTGCATCATATATGTTCTACAACAAACCGCATGTGACTAAACCTAAATTCCTTTCGTAGAATAATTGTAGTATTAATCAAAGAAAACTTCAGTTGTATATTAACATTCTTCCAGGTAAATTTCATAGCGGATTAGAAAATATCCATGTACAAAATACTGTCTACCACTAGAAATGTAGATTAGCAAAGCAAGGCTCTTAAAAAAAAACCAAAAACTCAGAGTCTAACATTATGATGTGATGGAATAACCTGCCACCCTACGGGCTCGGGAACCCCGCATTAAATTCGTCCTTGTTCCACATGTCTGCGTGGGGTAGTTGCTAAATAGCGTCGAACTGGGATCTTCAAGACTAGCGGCCTTCCGATAGCAACACGCACTATAGGTAGTAACCACTTATAAGTTTCCGTTAGGACAGCGGAAAGCAGAGTCGAACTGGGATCTTTCCCAGCTGCGCTAGTCGAACTATCTGCCTTTGGGCAGAGAGGAACCCGGACGAGGCTATGCCGAAGGGTAGTTTCGTCCGGGGAGGTAGACAGACCCGAGCATGGTTATGCGGGGTTTTTTTTTTGGCCATGTGGGGCAGTTGCTAAATAGCGTCGAAGTGGGATCTTCAAGACTAGCGGCTTTCCGATAGCAACACGCACACACCTATACTGACTTGCGACGACCGTGAACATAGCTATTACTTTCTTGCTTGTTTAACTGGTTTCTACAATATATCTGTTACTATTTATATACCATGTTTGGTTATTCCCTATTCCTATTAGCACGGAATATAATCTATGCTCTATATTAACAAAGGTCAGATCAAATTAAAAATGGAGGATAACTGGCATATATAGTCTAATGCTGTTCAATCTACACTTTCCAGCATTGACACAGTTTTAAAACGTTTAGACGGCTCTGTGGGAGTGGATATTTTCCTTCCCATTCCCAGATACGATTCCACGTAAGCCTAGCACTACTCTATCACTATTAACATGGCCAATGCATAGGCTAGTTAAATTCCTTTCTTCATACAGTTCAGAGCATTAAACATAGGATCTTGTCATCTTTCGTATTTTATTGATAAGATTAAAGTTCCTCTCAGATAGATTTTCAAATATATTTTACTTTGAGTAACATGCTTCTTAGAGAAAGCTTCACCGAACACAACCTTCAACACTTTACGTCCATACTGGCTATCTATCCTGCATAACCTCATTTTCTGAACATCTTTTCTCCACTTACCTTCATACAAATTCAGTCAACTGACTTGAGAAAATACTGTCATATGTATCGGGTTAATATCATATTAAAAAGAATAAATACCCCAGAAGATATTAAAAAAAAGAAAACGTTTATTGAAAACTGAAACAAAATGAAATTTTGCATTTAGAATCAAAAATATATATTCGAAATTTATGGGACATATGACTTAAGCGTCCAAGAAATTGTGTGCGAATTGGTGGGAAGCATATGCAAAATAAAAAGAAAACAAACAAACAAAAAACTATATGCACGTCATCTAGGTCCAGTAGGCAAATCAGTTCCACAATTACAACCGTTCCTCAATTTCAGAAACGCAACTTCTCTTTAGAAACAAGCTCCACGTTTAAATAAGCGTACCATGCTTTTATGCAACTGAACCAGCCATCGCTCAGCCAATGAGCGTCCAGAGCCAGCCAATAAAAATGACTAGAAGCGACACCACCATTTCCGTGCACACGAAGTGCTGACCAATTCACCTTCAGTCTGAAGCTCGCCAATTGGTCGATTCCACACTCCATTGCAAAACATATACGCAACTCTGGCCCATTTGGTTCGCCGTGGAAGTCTTCGCTACAGAAACTTTCGCCCTTACTAAATATAATAGGCAAAATAGGCAAAGGTAAGCATCGAGTAACCTAGATAACGTGCTTGTGAAAGTGGGTGGTAGAAAAATGACTGAGAGAAGAAACTGATTAAATTTGTTTGGCGATACAAAGTATTTTGAGAGTCATGATCGCCCGCCTCAAAAAATATATATAGGAAATGAAAGAAGACTATATCTTCTAAGGATATTATATTATTATTTTGTTGATAAATGCGCAGGTTTAATTTCAGATGACAAAGAGAAACAGGATAATATTTTATATTTAATGTATCTTTCTCAGTATTCGTATTAACTCCAACATGACGTATCATCGTTTATCAACAGGACACAAAGGTAACAATTTTTTTTTTTGGTTTCAGTTTGGAATGGGATTTCTTAAATTATTACCCATAGACATTTTTCTCGTTTACTTCTTATTGCCCCCCTTTAAATCTATTGGAGTTCATTATTTTTGATACCAACAGAAGCTGTATGATTGCAGTGAAAGCAAAGCGATATATTAGGTTGGTGCAAAAATAATGACGTTTTCTCACATATCTTACTATGTGAGAAAACGTCATTATTTTCGCACCAACCTAATACAATGTATCCTATGTCTCAACAATTTTTTTTTTTCCTATTTACGCACACTTTGATAATGATGCTGTATGGTTGTTATCAAAATTGTATTCGATTGAAAAATATTACATCAAAACTACATGATACATTGTCATATTTCATACAATGTTATTGATATTTTATTTCATTATTTCTCTATGCTTCTTTACCACGGTAAAATTTACCATTAATTTAAAAATGTAAATGATGGTAAAACAAACATATGTATGCACATCATTTTTATTTAATATCTTATTAGGATATATGATTGTCATCATTTTGAAACAGACTAATGCCCTTATTGATGTGATTTTTTTAAACATGTCTACTATTTCGCTTCTTCTGGCGACTGTCGACAGTCGACAGGTGTAACTTCATGTATATTAGAAAATGGGTCTAAGAAGTTAGATAGTTATCGTCTCAAGGGTTAAAATATTGATCCGTTGATTGTCTGTCATCGCAACTGGTAGTTCCTTCAATAGACCGGCGTGTATAGAATCAAATTCTGTATACAAACAATGATCAAGAAAGGCTCACTTCTACAATCGAACAACTATAGAAATTGTTCGTTATGAACTGCAGAATGAAAACTAATTTAACCCGGCATTTAAATAAAGTTCTCAGATTGAGCTTCCCAAAAGGCTGCCCGGATTCCATGTCACATGAAGAAAAATAAATGGAGATAATACAGAAACGATGTTATAAATAAAAAAAACATAAGGCTATTTAGCCGAATGTTAATAATATCTCTTCCTGAGAATAAGTAAGACAGGGGTTATTTTATATTTATTTTACAACCAGTGATTTTAATTACAATGATCCTAACGAAAATAATATTTATATTTGTTTTAACACTGGAATATTATTCCCAGCACTTATCGTAATGATAAAAATGATTATAATATTTGATAAAATATCAAAAAATGTCTTTTCCAAGTTAAAGTTAGAAGGTAAATTAAATTTAAGTTCATTATAGATATATTTTCAATGTCTTATTGAAGACATTTATTTTTGGTTGTGATTTTTTCTCTCCATATCTTTGTCTCCAAAAAAATAAAAATAAAATAAAATAAAATATTAAAATAAAACAGTTGAGATTGTCTGGACATATTTTTTCTACATAATGAAATATTTTTGCTTCGTAATTACATTTGTTTGTGCTATTGTGTTTCCTTGCTGGTTGACTTGAGTTATTTTCAAAATGTGTTATTTTATTTTATTCTTTTTTTTTAAATTTCCAAATCGCTGTTATATTCTTACTAGAATACGAAGTATATTTTCCTATTTATTTTATACTTCGGATATTAAGCATTTCAGATAAAGTATTTCATTGATAATAATACGATTCTACTCACATACCCACCCGCAAGTAAGATCCCTTTTCAATATGTTTTTAAAAAGCATTTCACCCCAAGCAAGGTTGGAAGCCACTAGCGCGCAAGTGGTTACAGAGGATTTGGAGCGAGAGCAGATAGGTGTGATAGAGGGAAGGATGAGAAGGATAGTTGATAAATCAAGGCAACTGGAGATGTCGATTGACTTTACATTTGAATACTTGGAGATTATAGCTATCAGGGAAACGAGAAAAGGGAAGGGAGTTCCACAGGCGAGAGGTGCGAGATATGAAGCTTTCAACAGTTTTGAACAGTGAAAGCGTGAGAGCGGGATATATTGGTGTTTGATCACGTTCTAGATATTTATGTGAAAAAGGGATTTATTCCGGTGTGAATAAAGTCAAAGGAACATTTTTCTTTACCAACGCGATTCGTTCCCTGACGGTCCTTTTCAAGGTAAATGTAAGGTTTTTATTTATCGTTACGAATGCGGAAGAAACAATGAAAACACGCGGAAATGGTAATTTTACAAGATAATCAAAATTATTTTGTTGTTTTTCTCCCGGCAGCTAAGAGAACGAGCTAAATGACTGTATGGATTCAAAGTGCGTGTTAAAATATGGAGGGTGCACTGATAGCTGTAATTCCATCAATGGAACTTTGAGTACAGAAATAAAGAATGCGATGACACAGTGGAAACCAAAAACATGATATGGAGAACAAGACTGGTGTCTGCTAAATAACACAAAATATCATTGAAACATTAAAAGCTGTGTTGAACGAAGATTTCGGGTGGAAATTTCAAGAAGGTTACAAATGAATCAGGCGTTTTAAGAATGCTGGACGGAACAAAACCGCAAAGTTCCTGATTATGCGAATGAAGATGAAGCATACCGCCCTCAAATATAAAACATCTAAGTTGAACGATTCTCCGATTTGAAATAAGAAACCTAATATTTCCTATTCGTCAGTAGATAATAAATTATTCATTCATCTGATATTATCAAATTATGAATAACTTAAACATAAATGAATATAAATGATATTTGATTTATTAAAGTACAGTTATCTTTATTCTAGGGATCAATTTAAGTTTCATCGAAATTCCAGTTCTAACATACACTAAACATTTCGGTGGGTATCGTTTCTGTACTTACTGCTACATTATATATATATATATATATATATTACAGCAAATAAACAAAATTTACCTCGACATTATATAGTGTAGTCTATTTGAAAACTTTCTCTACGCGGCTATCATCAAATAGCTCAGCCGCGTACAGAATCGCTTGAAATAGACCATGCTCTATGATGACGTAATTTTTTTTTTGGTGTAAAAATACATTATATTGGTCATTCAAGCTTATGTAACAGCGTTTCCCCTTAGCGACGGGTGTTTGATTGATTTGAACTTTTTTGAAACCCTTTATTCTACATGCAACACCATCACTTGATAAGTCACCAGAAGTGTTGAAACAAAATCGTTATTTTGTAGTGATTTTATAACATATTTATGTTAAAATTTTCTAATAAATAATTGTATTTGTTCTACTCTGTACTGAGCACTCTTTTAAGAATAGTATTTGTTGGTTATATCCGTATACACTAATCCTATACTTGTATATATATATATATATATATATATATATATATATATATATATATATATATATATATAAGTGAACATAGAAGTCAACACTTAGAGGTGACATTCTGTTTCCTGCTATATGCAGTCGTCAGACCACTGTTATATTTACACACGCTCTATCTCTGATATTGAGCACTTTATTCCATAAATATAGCACACCTTAAGACTATATATATATATATATATATATATATATATATAAATATATATATATATATATATATATATATTTGTGTGTGTGCGTGTTTGTTATCCTATGAAAATTGTGAAATAAATGCGGCAGTAACAGATGTATATGATGACGATGTTATTTACTATATATTTGTAGATATATTTGTAGATATATTTGTAGATATATAATATATTAATAGGAAGACGGATATTAAGACAGGAAATTTTCAAGTACGCCAGTCACTTTTTTTGAAAAAGAAATAAAATGAGGTTGGACTTGATTGTACTATATTACTGATGAAGCCAATTAGGCTTGCTAGTTGTTTGACACAATAAATCTGTAGATAAAATATTCTTTATGGAAATTGTATTCATTGGGCATGTATATATTCCTGTTTAAGCCCATATGTGTGCATTTATTTCTTTAAAGTATTTTCACTCGGAATTTCAGCAATCTTGTTGGTTAAGACGGTCAAAGACGAACCTAACGTTATTAATAATATAGACAAGTTCGGAGAAATATCTGTGAACGCAAGGAAAATATTACAATCTTCCTTCATTAAAGCAGATAAATTTGTCCCTTTCAAATGTACCTTGCGTAACTGGATTTCGCAAACTTGATTTCCCAAAAGTTTAACCCTGCAACGCAAGGAACCTTTTTACTTTACCATCGCCGATATCTTTGTACGTTTGTACTTGGTATTTAGATAAAAAAAAAAATAAATAAATAAATAAAAAAAACAGTAAATAATACGGTGGTACTCTCTAGATTTTTTTTGAGTCAGTATGAATATTCATCACCAACGCATCGTTGTGAATATGTGCATATTCACCGGAAATTTATTTCGACAGACGGGCTGTAAACGGTCTTTGTTTAGAGAGCAATTTTGACAGAAGTAATGGAAATTGTTTCAATCTGGCTTGACTCTCTGAACGAGAAATGTTTATTGAAGCAGAGAAATTACAAGTTAATGTTTTCTTTTAAAAGTCTACTATCCATTGAGACATTTTTAGGAAAAAAATAGATTTGGGGCTTGAACGATTTTATGTAAATTTTCTGTTTCCCGATAATCTCACATCTTTCATATTTAATACACTGTAATCTTTTTCATATTTATTCTCTTACTGTATTATACAAGGAATTTCTAATTCTATTTGTTAAACATAACGTTTATATCCTGATAATATATATATATATATATATATATATATATATATATATATATATATATATATATATATATATATATATATGCAAGAGACATGCTTAAAAATCTCCCGGTAAGCCACAGCAGTATAAGTGACCTAATAATAAAGTACCAGAATTACGTTAAATTCGGCGGTAATAATTTGTGATCAGCGATTGTGCGACAACAAACACGATAGACCTAATTTTTTTTTATATATAAGTCTTAATATACAGATGTTTAAAGGATACAATTATAAGTTTAAGGAAAAAGTTTATTTATATTATATATATATATATATATATATATATATATATATATATATATATATATATATATATATATATATATATATATATATATATTCAGTTGTATGGATATGACTTTGTAACCCTGAGATTCACGCTATTGTGATCGTCTAACAAACTGATTTTTTTTAAAACTTGGATCTATTTATGTGAGTTTTTATTTGATTATGTTTGTTTGTGGTGGAGGGGATCAATTTCTCCTCTGTGTCCGTTTTGGGATGACACTCATATGCACGCAGACATTCCTACATACAAGGGCACGCATTGTAGTCCACACAAACACACAAATATAAACAATGCGAGTTTAGGTGCAGATATATATATATGAATTTGTTCGATCCCACATATAATTTTTGCACCAACCTAATACATACATACATACGTGTGAGAGAAAATATGATTGATAAATAAAAACTAATACAGAATCTTAGATATTGCGCTTAAATTTTACATCTGGAAAAATATAAATTTCTTTGAAAAGATTTGGTTTATTTGAGATTTGAACACAGGCAATTTTCGCCTAACCAGATGACGATGTATTTACAATATTCCGTTAAATACATAAAATCAATTGTCTCTCTCATTAAACAATATTATTGAAAGCAAACAAAAAAATATTTCTCTTTGCATATTTTAGTATCTGCTTAAAAATGGAAAAAAATATACATTATAAATATTTATTTTTCATCTTCGATCATTATATGAGGTTGGTGCAAAAATAATGACGTAACGATGTCGTTTTTTGACGTATTTTTAACGTCAAAAAACGACATTATTACGTCATTATTTTTGCACCAACCTAATAATTTCTGTACGAATATTTGATATATGTTATTTCTTTTCTTAATTCAAATTTTATTTTCAAATCTCATGTAATTTTGCACCAGCAGAAAAATAGTTAATTATGTATATTTCTTATCTTACTGTTAAAAAATACGTCAAAAAAAAGACATTATTACGTCATTATTTTTGCACAAACCTAATACATACGCAACTGTAATTCTATTTCAGCGATGAGGCAGTTTGTAATGAAGTTCTTTCAACAATGGGCAGGCTGGGTTGTTCTTGGCTGTTCTTCGATTTGGTGTTCTTGGCACTTCTTCCATTTGATGACGCAGACGACCTATCTGAAGATCGGGCGTCTGTGTCGTCAAATGGAATAACACTTCGCACACACATACACACGTGTACATGCATATATATTTCTATCTGTCTGGTCTTTACATCATCGTATTGTTTAAGTTTGTTCTGTATGTGAATATGGCGGTGATGATGGTCATATATTTAACGCTGATTGCTTGTGTATTGTAGACGATTGCAATTATATCGATAGTAACAATAATTGATATTCGAATTGGTAATAATGTTTATTGGTGTGTTAACGGTAAATATAGCTCTAATGTTGATGGGGAGGGATAGTAAAATGGTAAAAAATTGGATAATAATAACAATAATAATTATGGTAATAGACGTGTTAAAAAAAATCTTTGTGGGAATAGTACAAATAGAATAATAATTACAATAAAGAGAACAATGCCAATGGTGAAAATCAGTACTAATGGTATTAGGAGAAGATATAAAGTGGTAATAATAGTAGTAATATTAATGATAATATCAGTATTAGTAATGAATAATAATGATAATAATTGTAGCAGTGATAAATAATAATAATGATAGTAAAATTATATTTGTGATGATAGATAATAATAAATAATATTAATTATAAGTATAATAAATAATGATAATTTATATTATGATAGTGGTAATAAAATATGATATTGATGGAAGTGGTAATAAATACATAATAATAATGATAGAATTGGTAATAAGTAATAGAAGTGGTAATAAATAATAGTAACGATTAATAGTAATAATAGTGGTAATAAATAAGTAAAAATGAAGAAAAAGAAAATGTGAAAAGCAGTAGTAATGTAGTTAGGGAGGATATGCAATGATAATGATAGCAGTTGTTATTTTTCGGTAGGGGCATAAAGTTGTAAGGACAATAAGGGTAACTGAAATCATGGTAGACGTTATAAAATGATATTGAAGTGTTAGTGGTTTATACCCTCTCGTCCCTAGGGGTGATGACCGTGTAGGTAACAGTACTGGTAATTTTATCAATCTATGTAAATTGGTATAGTGATGCCTTTTTTTTGTCCTGGTAGCAATCAGATTTGTTAGGTCGAAGCTTCAAGTGAAAATAATTTGTGGTCAAAGACAGTTAAAGTACAGATTAGAATATTAGATATCTTTTTTCAAACTTCGTGTAATTTTTGGGATAAATCGGTGTCAAGGAGAAAAATAATTTGAATAATATAATTTTTAATATTTTTAATTTTTAAAATAATTCGATTAATATAATTTCCATGGACAAATAGTTGGTGAAATTCATATAGAAATAAAAAGCAAAATAAGATTAAAAATTAGTATTGACTTTCAATTTCCATTAATGTAAGTTGGAAAAGTGAATTAAACTAAAGAATTTCCTAGAAATCGATATGTATAAAACCAATTTCGACATTTCACTAAAAAATATTCCTATCCCAAAGAAACAGGAGTATTTTCAGAAATTAGTTCTAAAGACTGAAGACTTGATGCGAAGGAAGAAATGGAAAGCGTATTTCTTCATCAAAAGACATAAAGCTGGCCATACGAATAGCACCTATGGATTTAAAAAACGGAATAGTGCAACTCACAATGAGAAAATGGTAAATTTCAAAAAGGACTTATACGATATTATAAATAACATAACTTTCCAACACAAAAAGAGCAACGGAAATTACCGACTAGGATTATCAATCCAACTAGATCCTAAATCGGAAAAAATAAATAAAGGAAACATGGAAAGTGTCAACTCCCAGATAAACAAAAAAAAAAAAACAAAAAAAAACAACAAAAAAACAACAACAAAAATTACAAGAAAAAAACAAACAATACAACTGAACCTGATAGAATAGAGAGGTACATCTGAAGTGATCGACTGGTTCAAGAACTTGGAAAACAAAAGTAATTGTACATTTATTCAATTTGATATAGTAGACTTTTATTCATCTATTTCCAGTGAACTCTTTAGTTTAGCGTTAGAATTCGCCGAATTTTATTCGGAAATTACCAAAGAAGACATTCACATTGTTATGAACTGTAGGAAATCAATACTAATACACCAAAACAAAAAATGTATTAAAAATGCATAAGATAATTTTGACTTATCAATGGGATCTCTGGATTCAGCTGAATCTTCTGAACTGGTAGGACTATTTCTCTTATATAACCTTACAGCATATGAAGAAATTAACATTATTAAGATAGGAATTTATAGAGACGATGGTCTGATGATAGTTAATAAATATACTAGAGTTAAGGTTGATAAAATTAGAAATATAATACATAGGGTATTTAAATCGGCCAGTCGTAACGTATTTATAAACGCTAACATTAAACTAGTTGATTTCCTAGACATTACATTGAATTTAACTATAAACAATTTCCAACCATACATGAAAAAAATGCTAACCCAGTGTATATTCATTCTAGCTCCAACCACCCACCCTCCGTAATCAAGAATATCCCATCATCAGTAGAAAGGCGAATTAACCAACGCTCTAACAACGAAATATTTGAAAGACATAAGACAATCTATGAGAACATTCTTAAGGATAGTGGTTATAGGTCTTCAAAAATTGAGTTTATGGAAAATTATAATCTTTCCAAGAGGATAAACAGAAAACAAGGAAGATCATATGGTACACTCCCCCATATAATCTATCAGTACGTACTAAATTGGGACATAAGTTAGAATTAATTGAAAAACATTTCTAAAAAAAAAGCTAAGAAATATTTTCAACCGCAACACTCTAAAACTTAGCTATAGTTGAACAAATAATTTAGAAAATAAATAATCAAACCACGCAAAACTAAGGCATTAAAACCTATAAAAAAAAAGTAAAGATTATACTAAGGCTGACTTACACGTAACATGTGTAGTTGTAGGAATCCGAACCAGTGCCCGGTATCCAACAGATGTTTAAATAAATCCATAGTATACGGTTTTACTATTAACTCTATTGATAATCTTGGAAATTCAGTGAGATTTTACGCCTGTAGCACGATAAATGATTTGAAAAAAAAAACGCTTTTATAACCATACCTTATCTCTTAATAACGCAGACAAACGAAACCTGACCCTTACTTTCCAAGTGTTTTGGGGGAATTAAAGGACAAAGGTGAAACACCCCAACTTAAATGGAAAATACTAAAACAGGCTAGAATCTTGAGGTCATTAAACGAACCGTGTTTTCTTTACCTACGGTAGAATATACTAAAAAAAAAATAAATACCCTTACAAAGAAAAAATATTAAATCGAAGATATGAAACGGCAATAAATTGTAGACGTGCAAAAGAATTAACATTAGAATCGTGCTATAGTAATTTTGAATCTTTGAATGAATTCTCTTATATTTGTAAACTTGGTACCTGTTATGTAGTAGTTTCACAGTGGAGGCTTGTATTTGTACTAAGTCGGTCCTAAAATAGGTTCGACGTACAAAAACGATTGGAACTTGATATAATAGGCAATGACGCAGTAATCTAGTTGTGGTGGCTGATACTTTAATATCCGACTAACGGTCGTTTGACATCGACTGACTGCCCCACTCACTGAGCGACTCAGCGACTGCTACTACTCCTACTCCTACTTATTACAGGTGGGAGAGTCTATTAACTATAGAATAGGGGTGTTCCACTATAACAGTACCAAAACCATTGTACACTACGTATACTTCTAATACTAGATTCATTTTAGTCAAATTTACTTTGAATATTAAATGTAGACCTAAATTATGACAATTTATTCCTTCTCCTGTAAATGTAATAATATAATAATCTTAGTTTCATTGAACCTACCTTTACGATTTATCCATTAGCTGGATTAAACAAGGCTACTAAACACTTTGAATAATAATACATTATAAATGATAATTAACAGTAATAAATTATTAAAATGATACGGAAATTTTGAAAAGTAAAAATTTTTAAAATTAAAATGTTCGTTTGCATACGTAAAATCAACAGACATAGAACTAATATAACCTATTAACAGAGTCTTGATGTCACAACAACAAGGGTCGGGTTTCGATCCAAGCATACTTTTTTTTATAACTACCTTTCTGTATGCAATGATATTAATTCCTTTTTCCAACTTGCCTGAATGGAAATTGAAAGTCAATACTAATTTTAATCTTATTTTGCTTTTTATTTCTATATGTATTTCACCACTTATTTGTCCCTAAAAAATTAAAAAAAAAATTTTACTCGAATTATTTTTCTCCTTGACAACGATTTATCCTCAAAATAATACAAAGTTTGAAAAAAGATATCTAATATTCTAATCCATACTTTAACTGACTCTGACCACAAATTATTATCATTTGAAACATCAACCTAACCAACGTAGTAGACCGTTAAATTTCAAATTTTACATTCTAACGGAATTCCATGGCAAGGTGTATCTCTTCTTAGCGCTTATCACCGCCTCCTCTTCCCGTGACCTTTTTACTTATTCTTTTCCTTTTCTTTTCCGATTGTTGGTGTCCCTTTCTTTTTTTCACCTGCAATTACTAATGACTTAGATTCCCTTCCATCTCCACATGTAAATTCTAAAATAACTTTTATGAAAATTTCCAAAGGACGCAAGTACGTGATATTTGCTTCGATATTTGTATTGCTGAATAAAGTTTTTTAGTAACATCGTCATTCCCCACCTGATGAGATATTTAAAAAGATTTTGCTTTTTTGACGTTGAAACAAAAAATGTACAATTTTGTAGTGAATATGTGCATGTTCTAATGTAACATTGCATGACAAATAAATATTTACGGCTCTACTTTTGTATTGACCACTTTTTAAATTAATGTTTTGAACGCTGTGATCTTACTGGTCGTTCATCTACACTTTGATATATATATATATATATATATATATATATATATATATATATATATATATATATATATAGGAAAATAGAAATATAAAAATTAGGAAAACTGTATGTCCTATTGTCTGTTTTACTTTATACATATTGTCTTTTCTATAATTCAGATTTTTGAATTTTTACTCCCCCTATATATATATATATATATATATATATATATATATATATATATATATATATGCACACAAGACACGTAAGATGCATAGGTCACAATAATAATTAATCATTGGTTTGCATTGAAGTCAGTAATAGAATGTATTTATAAACCAATAAAATATTTGAAATAAGGTCGCTAAAAATCGTAAAAATGTCAATTTTATTTTTTTAAAAATACATATTTATAAAACAAACATGAGTTTTGTTGGAATAATGAAAGTGCGGGACTGCCTTTTACAATAATTGCCTCTGATTTTTAAACCTCATTCCAAAGTGATTATTACGGTAATCTTGCTCTGTTTTTGAATAGAAAATATATTTCATGCATTTTACCTATTTTGATCACATCAGAATGGTTCAGAAACCCTGGTAAAAATATCGAATTCCGTTGTGAACTTTATATTCATTCACTGGTATATTTTGTTGAATAATTACCAATGTATAGAGTAAATATCCTCCCCAAACTATGAAGAATATTGGTTGATCTTCAACATATATTTATAATTTGAAAAGTATACATTTCCAATCACCCTAAATTTTGTAGACTATTTCATATATGAAATTATCACCCGACTCATGTTTAAAGTGACCATTCCATCATTTTAAGACAAATTGTCAGCTGCGTCATTTCCCACACAGGCGATGACAGAAAAAGAGAAGTTTACTAATGTCTTGTTAACAAGAACAAATCCACCTTCATCCAATTTGACATTGTGGATTTTTATCCGTCCATTACAGAAAGCATATTAAATGAAGCTATACAACTGGCACAACTAAATGTAAAACTCACGGACGGAGATATAAAAATAATCAAGCATTGCCGCAAATCCCTGCTGTTCCACAACAATGAACCATGGGTAAAGAAACAAATCAACAACCTATTTGACGTAACAATGGGTAGCTACGATGGAACTTAATATGCGAATTAGTAGGCATACTCATCCTATCATACCTGGCCAGAATCCTGGAAAGAATCGACACAGGATTATGCAGAGATGACGGTCTTATCTTAATAAGGAAATCCAATGGCCCCAAAGTGGACAAATTTAGGAAGAAGATAGTGAACGCCCTAAAAAATATTGGATTCAAAATAGAGATAAATATAAGCACAGCAATAGTAAACTTCCTTGACGTCACTCTTAACCTGATCAACAACACATATGAATCATACAAAAAAGAAAATTACACCCCAACTTACGTACACACATCCTCCAACCATCCACCTTCTATCATCAAACAAATACCAAATTCAATCAGTCGCAGATTATCTGAGAACTCATCTAACATACACATTTTCAATAGAAAAAAAGCACCATAGAACGAAGCACTAAAAGCAACTGGTTACACACAACAACTACAATATATACCTCCACAGCCAAAACGCAAGAACAGAAAGAGATACATCATCTGGTTTAATCCACCATATAACAAAACCGTTAAAACGAACATAGGCAAAATATTCCTAAACAATAGAAAAACACTTCAATGAAGGAAACAAATTATCAAAAATATTTAACAAAAATAACGTAAAGATCAGTTACAGCTGTACAAAAAACATAACAAAAATAATCAAAAGCCACAACAAAAAAATGACAACCTACAAAAATGAAACCAAGGATCCAATATGCAACTGCAGAAACAGAACAACATGTCCACTCCAGGGAAATTTAAAATTTACAAACACAATATACAAGGCCAAGGTAAGTGCAAACAACAGCATAATGCACTACATCGGTATGATGAGGAATAACAATCACAAACTTTCATTCACCAACAGGAAATATTCGAACAGCACAACACTTTCTACATACATATGGCAGCAAAAAGACAAAAATATTACACCAACAATAAGTTGGGAAATATTGAAAAAAGACCCTGCCTACAGCAACATTACAAAAAAATGCCTACTTTGCCTACACGAAAAAGTAGCAATAATATAACACAAACCGCAAAAGAACCTACTAAACAAAAAATCAGAGATAATCTCCAAATGTAGGCATGAGAACAAGTACCTATTATCCGAATTCATACCAAACGGATAAAATAGACAAACCACCAAAAATCACAATTTAATTTCAAGATACCATCAAAATAATTGCATCTATCATTATTATCATTGCACCACCATTAGTAATCACTTTTACCACTTTACAATAACTATTATCTAATAATATTATCATTACAACCAACACCCAGCACCATCACTTACACATCACACCTACTATTATAAATCCTCTACAATCTTTAACGCATATTACCCACCTCCACCAGCATATTTAACACCTTAAAACAATAAGATCAGATATAATTTCCATATATAACTATGAGAATAAACACCCATTACCAGGATCCATAATAAATAAAAATAAACAAATAAATATAAAATAAAACAGCAACAACCACCCTTTAGTTCAAGCTAGCACCACAATAATTACATTTATAGGTTTTATCATTCTCCCACCAACATTACTAATCACTACTAACAATTTACAATAAATATTAGCCACTTATATTATTATTGCCACCATCCACCTTACTATCACACCATATCTAACATTACCATATAATCCTGCCATAATTATTAACGAATATTACCCCCTCTCCCAGCATATTTAATACCACCATAAAAATAACCAATAACGATTACAAACTGAAATTTCTACCAGCCACATATACACAGTCACAAATAAACAAGGAAATAGCGAGCTTTAATATAATAAACAATAATATTTTTGTAAATTAAAAATTAAAATATTATAGCAATCTTCAACTACCATAATTTTACACAGAATACCTATTATCAGGATTTATACCAAAATAAATTGATACATATAACAAAATAAAATAAAATAAAATAAAACACCAACAACCACACTTTAGCTACCATCACTATAACTACATTCATGGTTTCATCATTCTCCCACCACTATTACTAATCATTTCTACCAATTTACAATTTCTACCAATTTACAATTTCTACCAATTTACAATAACTATTAGCTAATTATATTATCATTGCCTCCAATCCCTTGCAACATTACTATCACATCATATCATATAGACTCGTTATTAAATCAAACTACCCTCTCACCCAGCATATTAAATATTAAACATCACCATATAAATAACCAATAAGGATTAAAAATTTCTACCTGTTACAATTACATATGCACAGTCAAAAGCAAACAAATAACCAGCTTTAAATATAACAAATAAACCACCATTTTTTTTCAAAATTTAAAAATAAATATAAATAATAATAATTTTTACCTATCATGATTTCACACAAACCCCACCACACGTATATACATACATGCGAGGAAATATTATTCAGCATAAAAAAAAATATATATATGACATGTATACATTCACGAGACATTCACGAGACATTTCAGCCACACTTCCAATCTTTAAATTTCAACATACAAATGCGTATGTATAGACACCACCCGTATACATACATATGTCATATCCGAAACTGCCCACATATGTTTATATATGTAAGCGTCAGTACGATGAAAAAACGACGAAGTTTCCCCCACCACTTCTACAATAACACCAATACACGCAATCTACATGAAACCAAAATTTAAAAAAAAATTAATCAGTTTGTCTGACGATCGCTAAAGCGTGAAACCCAGGATCACAAGCTCACATCTATCCAAGCATTATATATATATATATATATATATATATATATATATATATATATATATGTATGTATATATGTATATATATATATATATATATATATGTATATATGTATATATATATGTGTGTGTATATATATGTATATATATATATGTATATATATATATATATATATAGGTATATATATATATATATATATATATATATATATATATATATATATATGTATATATGTATATATATGTATATGTATATATATATGTGTGTATATATGTATGTATATATATATATATATATATATATATAGGTATATATATATATATATATATATATAGGTATATATATATATATATATATATATATATAGGTATATATATATATATATATATATAAAGAACAATTATTTTAGATTTAAGTAGTATGAAAATTGGAAAAATTTTCGTGCAACCCGTTTCGCCCTTTAGGTCTTCGGTGTTGGTTACGTAATTAAAAAACTGACATAATGCAAAGAATTATGAGTTCCATAATTGGCCAGCGCATAGGGAAGAAAAATCTTGGAGTGTTGAGTTACAAAATAGAATTCACTGAAACTGAGATATCCAGAAAAGGCATGGCATGTGGAACTAGAACAATCTCATCCCGTGGACTAAATAAATGTTTCGGATCTAAATTCCGTCATACCACCTGAATTAGGTCGGAGTGTACGACAGTCGACACAACGTGAATATGGCAATAATGATGAGAACAATCCGAACGATATATATATATATATATATATATATATATATATATATATATATATATATATATATATATATACTTCGTTATCATATATATTTGGCATACTGTCCTTCTGTGCAATCTCAATGAACACGCCTTCAGTTAGGCAGACAATAAAAATGATTGACATAAATGCCTTTGTATATAATCAATAATGAGAGCTCTAAGGAAAATAAAGATTTTCATTGAAAAGAAAAATATTACAACAATCCGTTAAAGATGACTGAAATTCTTTGCTTGTTTCCAACTCACATCCTCTTAACCGTCATCCCTGGGCTTAACGATTTAAATATATTAGACGCTATCTTTTGCTAAATGGGACATTTCTAGTGATGAATTATTGTACTTATATAATTGAGACTCAATAAACAATTGCTGATATATAAAATATCACATCATTTGGAATAATAAATCGATGCCGATTCCTGAAAAAGTTGAATATTATATATATATATATATATAATTATTTATTTAAAAATATGATTCCAACACGCTACATAAGAGGTCTCATGTTTCAAAACAAGAGCCGAAAAATTCAAAATAATATTTGAATTAACTTGAGTTAAAGTAGGCTCTGTTCCATCTTCAAGCGAAATTTTTTGGGAAAACTATATTTATGCTCTACTTTCGTATCGAGCACTATTTTTTAAAAATAATTACAAAAATACTAAGGAACTTTGGATTATTTACCAAACCAGTTTCTTTCCTATTTTCTACAATATTTTCACACACACACACACACATATATATATATATATATATATATATATATATATATATATATATATATATATATATCGTTATCATATATATTTGGCATGTTGTCCTTCTCTGCAATCCGAATGAATATGGTATCATTCATAGAACGAAGACTAGACTTTTTAAAGACATCTAATAAATTTTTGAACAGATAGGCTTCCAGATCATTTCATGTTTTGCAGGAGATCCTAATGGCATTATCGCCTTGATTTCCGTGAAATGATAAAAGCTAAATTGAAGAAACAAAAATCAAAGATGTACAACAAGTTAAATACAAAGACAGAAAGCGCGAAGCTGAGAAACGAAGGCGCATCGGGGTAGCGAAAGATGCCTTTCAAAAATTACACAGAGAATTAAGAAATAAGAAAAATTCTTTAGAAACTTTTCTTTATTATTTCTCCACTTATATGCTAATGAATTCTGGACAGTTTCCGGACAAATAAAGAAAATGACGGAACAGAAATATGTCTCTACATTCTGTAGAGACATATTTCTGTTCCGTCATTTTCTTTGATCGACTGAACAACGAAGAAGTTTTAGAAAAATGGAAACAAATCGGACGCATATACTTAATATCTGAAAGTCTGGACTTTCTAAAGAAAATAATGTGGAAATAGGTCTTAGAAAATTTGATACTCGCCAAACAGAATGAAGGTAAGATGAACAAAGGAAAATAATGCATTGTTTATCTAACATGCTAGAGCAAATGAAAGGTAGAATGGGGTTTTGGAAATATAACAAAAAGTCTAATTACATTAAGAGCTGCAAATAATATAAAATTGTAATGACCCATGATAGCCAATGTCCTTAAAGGACAATGTACATCAGTTTCCATTCTGAGTTAAATTAAAAAAAAACAAGGACTCAAATACATTCACAAGGAAATAGTCCTTAATTATTTCTTTCAAAATTCTAATACTTTAAACCAATACACAATAAAATTAGCAGCTGTAAATATAATAAGACGAATAGAATTAAATAAATATTTTGAAAGATGTCTGTCTTAGAAAACCGTAATTTGTGATCCCATGCGTTATTTGGCATCCAATCATTGTGACAGATACATACTTTCTTATATCCATGAATTTGACGTGGCTGATTATTGAATATTCATTAATATTCATAGTAGTTAAATAGCTCTAAACATTAAGCAAAGAAGAGATATTAGGTTGTGACATATTCATTAATAAGTAAGGTAATGTGTGAATGAATAGTTTTACTATTTATTAAAGTACTTCGTATAATAAAGATCAAACCCTTAAAGAAGAAATGGCCTTTACATACACGGTAGGTATCATAATCGAATTAGATGATAAGAGTAATACAGATTTGAAAATTAAATGTAAAAGTTGATGAATATTGGCAAGTAGAAAGGAGGAGGCCAAAGAATATTTTAAGAAGAAAAGAGGAAAGAAAATGACGATATCGAAGTAGTTGTTAAAGGGAAAGGAACATGACCAGGAAGAGGTTAAGGATTAAACAGGAGAACAAGGAGAGAACAAGAGGTGAAAAAATAATTGAAGGATGAGGGGAAAAGATGAAGGGTAAGGAGAAAAGATGTAGGATAAGGAGAAAAGATGAAGGATAGGGAGAAAAGATGAAGGATAAGGAGAAAAGATGAAGGATAGGGAGAAAAGATGTAGGATAAGGAGAAAAGATGAAGGATAGGGAGAAAAGATGAAGGATAGGGAGAAAAGATGAAGGATAAGGAGAAAAGATGTAGGATAAGGAGAAAAGATGGAGGATAGGGAGAAAAGATGAAGGATAAGGAGAAAAGAGGAAGGTAACGAGAAAAGATGAAGGATAAGGAGAAAAGATGAAAGCAACGAGAAAAAATGAAGGATAGGGAGAAAAGATGAAGGATAGGGAGAAAAGATGAAGGTAACGAGAAAAGATGAAAGATAAGGAGAAAAGTGAAGGATAGGGGGAAAAGATGAAGGATAAGGAGAAAAGATGAAGGATAGGTAGAAAAGATGAAGATAAGGAGAAAAGATAAAGGATAGGGAGAAAAGATGAAGGATAGGGAGAAAAGATGAAGAATAAGGAGAAAAGAAGAATGATATGGACAAAAGATGAAGGTAACGAGAAAAGATGAAGGATAAGGAGAACAGAAGAACGATAGGGAGAAAAGATGAAGGTAACGAGAAATGATGAAGGATAAGGAGAAAAAATGAAGGATAAGAAGAAAAGATGAAGGATAAGGAGAAAAGATGAAGGGTAAGGAGAAATGATGAAGGATAGGGAGAAAAGATGAAGGCATCGAGAAAAGATTAAGGATAAGGAGAAAAGATGAAGGCAAGGAGAAAAGATGAAAGATAAGGAGAAAAGATGAAGGATAGGGAGAAAAAATGAAGGTAACGAGAAAAGATGAAGGATAAGGAGAAAAGATGAAGGATAAGGAGAAAAGAAGAAGGATAGGAAGAAAAGATGAAGGTAACGAGAAAAGATGAAGGATACGGAGAAAAGATGAAGGTAACGAGAAAAGATGAAGGGTAAGGAGAAAACAGGAAGGTAACGAGAAAAGATGAAGGAAAAGGAGAAAAGATAAAGGATAAGGAGAAAAGATGAAGGTAACGAGAAAAGATGAAGGATACGGAGAAAAGATGAAGGTAACGAGAAAAGATGAAGGGTAAGGAGAAAACAGGAAGGTAACGAGAAAAGATGAAGGAAAAGGAGAAAAGATAAAGGATAAGGAGAAAAGTTGAAGGCAACGAGAAGAGATGAAGAATAAGGAGAAAAGATGAAAGCTAAGGGGAAAACATGATGGTAACGAGAAATGTTGAAGGTCAGGAGAAAAGATGAAGGATACGGAGAAATGATGAAGGTAACGAGAAAAGATGAAGGTAACGAGAAATGATGAAGGTAACGAGAAAAGATGAAGGTAAGGAGAAAATATGAAGGTGACGAGAAAAGATGAGGGTCAGGAGAAATGTTGAAGGTCAGGAGAAAAGATGAAGGATAAGAAGAAAAGATGAAGTATAAGGAGAAAAGATGATGGGTAAGGAGAAAAGATGAAGGGTAAGGAGAAAAGAGGAAGGTAACGAGAAAAGAAAAAGGTAAGGAGAAAAGATGAAGGATAAGAAAAAAAGTTAAAGGCAACGAGAAAAGATGAAGGATAAGGAGAAAAGATGAAGGCAAGGAGAAAAGATGAAGGATAAGGGGAAAAGATGAAGGATAAGGAGAAAACAATAAGGTAAGGAGAAAAGATGAAGATAATGAGAAAAAGATGAAGGATAGGGAGAAAAGATGAAGGTAACGAGAAAAGAAGAAGGTAAGGAGAAAATGTGAAGGATAAGGAGAAAATATGAAGGATAAGAAAAAAATATGAAGGCAACGAGAAAAAATGAAGGATAAAGAGAAAAGATCAAAGATATGGAGAAAAAATGATGGTAACGAGAAATGTTGAAGGTAAGGACAAAAGATGAAGTTGACGAGAAAAGATGAAGGTAACGAGAAAAGATGAAGGATAAGGAGAAAAGATGACGGTAAGGAGAAAATGAAGGATAAAAAGAAAAGATGAAAGATGAGAAAAGATCAAGGTAACGAGAAAAGATGTAGGACAAGGAGAAAAGATTAAGGATAAGGAGAAAAGATGAAGGTAAGGAGATAAGTTGAATTAAGTAGAAAAAAAAAGGATAAAAAGATAAGATGAAGGTAACGAGAAAAGATGAAGGTAAGGAGAAAAGATGAATGAAACGAGAAAAGATGAAGGATAAGAAGAAAAGATGAAGGCAAGGAGGAAAGATGTAGGATAAGGAGAAAAGATGAAGCTAAGGAGAAAAGATAAGGATAAGAAGAAAAGATGAAGGATAAGGAGAAAAGATGAAGGTAACGAGAAAAGATGAATGATAAGGAGAAAAGATGCAGGTAACGAGAAAAGATGAATGATAAGGAGAAAAGATGAAGGTAAGGAGAAAAAAATGAAGGTCAGGAGAAATGTTGAAGGTCAGGAGAAAAGATGAAGGATAAGGAGAAAAGATGAAAGTAACGAGAACAGATGAAAGTAAGGAGAAAAGATGAAGGATAAGGAGAAAAGATGAAGGATAAGGAGAAAAGATAAGGATAAGGAGAAAAGATAAGGATAAGGAGAAAAGATGAAGGATAAGGAGAAAAGATGCAGCTAAGGAGAAACTATGAAGGTAAGGAGAAAATAGGAAAAGACGGAGAAAAAAGGTAGAGGAGAAAAATACAGACATAATATCGGCAAATCAAACGATCTTCACAGAATTTTGAATAATGACCGTAATTGCGCGATAATTTAAAGTTTGCAGCAATCAAAATAATTGTGAGCAGGTACTTTCAAGAAAACTATTTCTGGGGAAATGTAACAACAGGAACGAAATTTATAGCCTACTAGCAAGATGGCCCTGCGTTGTCCATGCTTGAATCAAAAATCATACAGCCATCGCTATCATTTGACTTAAAATATTTTTGCCCTTCCTTGCCTTTAAAGAAGTGCCCTTTGCCGTGCTGATCTTCCTACATGCCTTACTTCTTTAGGCAAGAACACACTGCGAATTTTTTCTAAGCTTTATACTAAACATTAATTCTGTTACGAAAAAAGAACTAAACAAAATGAACACAAAACGATCAGCTTTAAAAAAGGACTCGTAACTGAAAAACTGAATGAAAAAAAAGAATGTTAACAACAAATACTTTTTCACACCCAGTTCTGCGGAATTAGAATCAATGTTGAGTTTAAGCAAGCGAATGAGCCAATTTAAGCAAAGTGCCATCCAGATTTAAATTTTTCCCACTTGTGACGAATGCAGCTATCGATATTTTTGCATGCTAGCATGCCAGTTAACATTCGTGTCAGTCAGCTTTTGACTCTCACGCTGGCCAATAGAATCTTCCTGCCTATTCATGGCAGCCAGATCTAGTCTCTCACTCTGGTCAATAGAAAATTGCCGCAAACTACATGAAAACTGCCGTAGAAGCATGGAAAAATTCATTATTTCCACTATCGCTGGGAGTTGGTCTTGGCCTCCCCGCTAACTTGGAGCATGTGCATGTACATTTTGGTGCAAATCCGTCGAAAATTGCGGCCATGCATTCATTAAACACACACACAAATCCTGCCTTTTATAGACAGAGATTTTTGTATCATTGTTGCGTAATTTAAAGACGTCGAGTTACGCTTTTGTAGCAACTGAAATCATTATTCCAAATTTTGGAACGCATTTTTCTATATTTGAAAGATTCTTTTGCACTCCAGCACAGGACCCGTACACATTTCCGAAGGTGACGAGATATGATTAGTGGACTAATTAATGTGCCAGTCATGAGTTTAAAAGTATAAAGGTTATTAATTCTCAGAATAAATTTGTATCATTGATCATAAATATTCGATTGTCTAGCTTACGTTACTGACTGTTTCTAGTAAAGTTTAAGTAATATATTTCTCTAGATTTTATAGTTTAAAACTCCGATAGGAAAATATATAACATCTACTAAATTGGATGAACGCGCTATGTAAATAACAAATAATAAAAAAAATATATAACATGCGAAAGAAACACAGTAACAAGGTTCTTAATAAATGTGTTATGGTCCGGTTCCTTGTACCACGGTGATAGTCCAAGGTAGAACCAATAAAGAAGAACTCTAAGGCGGATATGGAATAACACAGATATATTACAAACAGGAATATATACAGAGAGGTAGAAAAGTGTTAGTACTAACAATCAGGTTTAGTAGTAATTGTCTGAACGCGACTCTGTTTCGGACTGCCTCTGACTCGACTGACTGACTCACTCGCTCTGACTGACTGACAGACTTCGGACGAACCTCACTACAGACTTCAGACGGAACTCAGGCTTCAGACGGAACTCAGACTACGTACTGAATGGTATTTAGTCACCCAACCCACGAGGGTATCATGTGGCACAGGTTTAACGTGGGATCCCCGAGCTCGTGGGCTCGGCCAAAAATATGCCCTTTGAATCCGTATAAACGGGTTCAGGGTCGGTTTTTTTCCCGAAAGTGACTCCGCCCTTCGGCGTAGCCTCGTTCAGGTTCCTCCCCGCCCGAAGGCAGAGAGTTCAACCGATCACCCTATCAGCCGGTCGCCTGACTTCAGGCTGAACTCCCTGCTTCCTCTTGAGGCGCAGTATTTACTACGTATGGAATAGTCAATCATGTTATAATGGGTAAGGTCCTCTAACAGAATGAATAATAATGCTTTTAACAACTTTGCATTTAGTGAACGTGTATCAGAAGATGCTAGGATGGCACAATAAACAATATTGATTTATAAAATAGTTGTTGTTTTCTTTTGCATACATGAGCAATTTAATGTTCTTTGTAAAGCATCACGGGGCATCTCTTAGTCGCCTTTGTCTTTTAAAGAAAAAGAAGAGTTATAAATGTTTGAGAAAATAGCTTGTAGAAAATACACAGAAATATTTGACAATTGTGAAAATCTATAAAATGATAATGAATATACTGTACAAGGATGATTTAGATAACTGCCGATAAGAAAAAAAACAAACAAAAAACAAACAAACAAAAAAACAACAAATAAACAAGACAGAAAGACGTGTGCAAAAATGCTGATATTCAAGAGAGAATGACATATAAAGGAATGAAAGTTCATACCTGAGAAAAGAGAAGGTGTTAAAGAAATAAAGATGATGAAACAGAAATTACTAACAATTAATTATTAGAAAGAAAAGTAAAGTAAATTAGAATGCAATACAATATGAGCAAAATTTAAGTAAGTCAGGATCAAGATACAACGTAAACGAAAGATGTAAGGCAGAATCATGCAGGAAATATTAAAATAAATGAGGCTTGATAAAGCAGAAACGAACGAAATGAGTAAGACATTATGAAGCGGAAGTAAAGAGTGTAAGGCATCATCATGCAGGTATGAAGGAATGGAGTAAGGCAGAATCAAGCAACAAGGTAAACGAACTTAGTAAGGCAGGATCATGCAGGAAATACTAAAATCAATAAGGTTTGATAAAGCATAAAAGAACGAAATGTGTAAGGCATTATGAAGCGGAAATAAAGAGTGTAAGGCATCATCATGCATGAATGAAGGAAATGAGTAAGACAGGATCAATCAACAGCAAAACGAACGAAGTAAGGCAGGATCATGCAGGAAATACTAAAATCAGTAAGGCTTGATAATGCAGAAACGAAAGAAATGAGTAAGGCATTATAAAGCGGAAGTAAAGAATGTAAGGCATCATCATGCAGGAATGAAGGACTGGAGCAAGACAGGATCAATCAACAACATAAACAAACGAAGTAAGACAGGATCATGCAGGAAAAACTAAAATAAATTAGGTTTGATAAAGTAGAAAAGAACGAAATGAGTAAAGCATTATGAAGCGGAAGTAAAGAATGTAAGGCATCATCATGCAGGTATAAAGGAATGGAGCAAGGCAGGATCAAGCAATAGTGTAATCGAACGAAGTAAGGCAGAATCATGCAGGAAATACTAAAATAAATAAGGTTTGATAATGCAGAAACGAACGAAATGAGTAAGGCATTATGAAGAGGAAATAAAGAGTGTAAGGCATCATCATGCAGGAATGAAGGACTGGAGTAAGGCAAGATCAAGCAACAAAGTAAACGAACGAAGTAAGGCAGGAACATGCAGGAAATACTAAAATCAATAAGGTTTCATAAAGCAGAGAAAAACGAAATGAGTAAGCCATTATGTAGCGGAAGTAAAGAATGTAAGGCATCATCATGCAGGAATGAAGGAATGGAGCAAGGCAGGATCATGCAACAAAGTAAACGAACTTAGTAAGGCAGGATCATGCAGGAAATACTAAAATCAATAAGGTTTGATAAAGTAGAAAAGAACGAAATGAGTAAGGCATTATGAAGCGGAAGTAAAGAGTGTAAGGCATCATCATGCAGGAATGAAAGAATGGAGCAAGGCAGGATCAAGCAATAGTGTAATAGAACGAAGTAAGGCAGGAACATACTGGAAATACTAAAATAAATAAGGTTTGATAAAGCAGAAAAGAACGAATGTGTTAGGCATTATGAAGCGGAAGTAAAGAGTGTAAGGCATCGTCATGCAGGAATGAAGGAATGGAGTAAGACAGCATAAATCAACAACAAAACGAACGAAGTAAGGCAGGATCATGCAGGAAATACTAAAATAAATAAGGTTTGATAAAGCAGAAACGAACGAAATGAGTAAGGCATTATGAAGCGGAAGTAAAGAATGTAAGGCATCATCATGCAACGAATGAACGAATGGAGTAAGGCAGGATCAAATGACAGTAAATATACATGTACGGCATGATCGGGGAGAAAAGACTGAAAGGAGGCATGATCAATTCGGGTTGAATGAAGGAATTACGCCATGATCAGAATGTACAGAAATGAGGAACTAAGTTATGATAAAAGTAATAAAAATGAAGGAAGTACGACATTAACAAAAAGTATATAATATAAGGGATAATAAATGATCCAGCGATAAACATCGATGGAAAGATGATTGATAATGCAGGAATGAATGAATGATCCAGTAAGAAGAAACGAAGGAAAAACGTCATGCTCATGACAAGAAAGGAAGTCAGGTTTTGCAAATCGAGATAGAAACGTTTATATAAACAAAAAAGAAAAAAAAAAATCAGAAGCTGACTCATATTATAGTATATGAAGTAGGAAGTAATATAAGTTTCGAAAGTTGGCCTATCCTGGAGGAACTTATTCTAGAAATTTGGGAATTCAAGATAGTAAGAAGTTCCAGGTAAAAATTAGATTTAATACGATAAACAAGACCGAAACGGAAAAACAGATTCTCGTAATCGAAGGAAAGTTGAAGAATGATCCAGATGGAAGGAATCAAGAGAACAAATTTTAAGCTGTTAAACAGATCAAACATAAGCTGCCAAAATGAAAATTCCGCTAGGAAAATAAATATAGCTCGTGTATGTGGGGTCAGGATTTAAATAATTTAATAATGTGATGTTTTTGAAGAGAAGGATGATATAGTGAAATTTAAAGTGAAATGAGGGAATAAGTTTGAGAATAAATAAAAAAATCGAACGTAGATGGTGTTGGGGAGAAGCAGATAGAATTTCAAAACCAGAAAAATGAAAGTCCAGTGAAGAATATCAAAAAAAAAAGGATGATCAATTAAAGCAAAAACTGTAAACTGGCGATAATAATATTGCGTTGGTGCAAAAATAATGTCGTTTTCTCACATATGTTACTTTTATATATGATTTCTGAATTAATTCATTGATATATATAGCCATGTTATGCATCATTTTGAAGCGCGTTTTTCGCTCTATCGAATCGTGTTATTCGTTACCGTTCTCAATCTCTTCATTCATTTTTTTGCAGCCTTTTCGACAGCATGGGACAAAATTCAAATCCGCACGATTTTCTTGTTCCAGTTCAAACTAGGCCGAAAAGCTGCCGAGACAGCTCGTGATATCAATGATGCGTTTGGCCCAGGAACCACTAACGAACGTGTGGCACAACGGTGGTTCAAGAAATTTCGCAATGGTGACGAGAGCCTCGAAGATGAAGACGGTCGTGGCCGGCCGACTGCGGTTGATAACGAACATTTCAAAATGTTAATTGAAGCCGATCCTCGCAAAACCACACGAGAAGTTGCTGTTGAACTCGATGTCGACCACTCAACAGTCGTTCGCCATTTAAAGCAAATAGGGAAGTTAAAAAATGTTGGATAAATGGGTGAACGATAATAAAAAAAAAATCGTCAAAAAACGACATTATTTTTGCACCAAACTAATAGAAAAACACAGGAAAATATGAAGTAGAAAATAAGGCCAGGAAATAGATAGAAAGCAATGTTGAAAGAAAGATATTATCAATAGTGAAGAAAGACAGAAAAAACTAATTTCCGAACGGGACGAAAAAAAAAAAAAAAGAACGAGGATGATGACGATCTGATAAAAACAAAGAGATATGTCATAGGCAGAAGATATAAGTATGTAAGTGTTGTGAGACCATAATATACCTACAACAGGGACTCTTCCAGGACTATATAAAGTATGCGATATAACACTCTGGTAGAAGAGAGAGAGAGAGAGAGAGAGAGAGAGAGTATATTCTAATACAGTACTATCGGCCGCGTACAACTACCAATATTGGACACTAGCACATAGTTAGCTCCGTTTACACTTACACTAACATTCTAACCTTTCTGTTTAATATATCTTTCTTACCTCTAATCCGTGTTCCGTGTTTTCCTTCTATGGTCCCGACTTTGGGCCCACATCAGTAAGAAATAAATGTACAAGAGATTAAAACACGAGAGTAAAATAGAAAGACTGAAAGCTTAAACTTATTTAAATACCAAACCTACACGGAGAGAAAATGAGATGAATGTATCTCAAATAAGTTATTTCAAATAAAGCATGAACTATACAGGGATTAACAAAATGTGAATAATTACACTAAGAATTAAACTCAAAATTGGAAAAAAAAAAGACCAGAAGTATAACACAGTTAAAATGCGGGGATATGCATGAAGTATGTAGAAACGCTAAAACATTAAATTATTGAAGATGAATTCTCATAGAATACTTTGTATTTGAAAGAATTTAGTTAAACGCAAACGATATAACTTGAAAGAGAAAAGTGCGCTTGTAAAAAAAAAAAAACGTAAATCAAAACGTCAAGGAAGAAATACAAAAAATTTTGTAAAACAATATAATTGATGTTACAAAACGTGATTCTATCGATTTGAACGATAATTGCTTCGGCTTGCATAAGTATGTACTTGACTTTTGGCATACTTCATCATTGGTTGCTTTAATAGTCTTTGGCTCCAAAAAGTATTTTCTTGTTTAGTTTTCTGATATTAAAAGTCATTCTCATTATTATTGTTTGAAGAATTTTAAAAACTATAAAATAAGATTACTATGATGTAAAGTACGTAAATTGTATTTGTTGAGGTTTTGGAAAAGTTTTCAATTTTTATCTTTCCAAGTCTGATTAATATAATAATTGTTTTTATTTTTAATTCACTGGTCCTAAATCCCATGATTTTTTAATATTATACTCAATTATATAATCAATTAGGATCTGGAGGCAAATCAAGTAAATGGTCTAAATTTTATGTCTTCAAATTGGGTTAAATGCTGTCCTGTTATATCAATTATTCAGGAAGTTTTTTATTGAAAATATGTCAGACAATTCTTTGTATCAATCAGCTTAGATGTGGCATATAGTGTATAATTAGAGAGATCTCATTGAGGATCTCTCTCACTATTGAGTCGTAATTGATGTAGCGAGACAAACTTGCTAATGATTACGTCGCGCCGAAATGCCCAATATATCTATATCGTAAATGTGACTTATTTGAAACGCGAGACCGAAAACATGGACCAGCCAATAAGGGTTGAACTCACTATTCGGTCGTAATTGATCAATCGTGGCAAGATTGCTATCCATTGCAATACCCCGAATTAATTAGATGGGGTAAAATACTCAGAGAATAATATGTACAACTTCATTTTTCCTGCTTTGGAATCATTTAAATTCAATTTTCTGATTCTATTGAATATCAGAATCCATTATTTGTCACGAAGACCGTTGTTTGAACAGATTTATGCACATCCAAGACGTATTACATTAAACGTATTTGAAAATACGTATAATATAATGTCGGTTAATTGTTCATATTTGCGAAATTCGTTTGGGTCGACACATTTTCACCAAAGCTCGTATAATTGTTCACGAGCGTTATTGATGATCAATCATGATTTGAATTCCTGATTCATTTCAATTTGAACGGCACATCAAATTATAGGATTTCATTCGCGTGGATAAATTTTCTTTTGTCCGTACTTCTACAGTTAAATCCGGATCGGCTGTGTATTTCCCACGAAATCCTAATTTCATCAGTTATACAAGCATTTCTAGTTATCATCTCTTAGTGCTTTCGAATGCGGTTTTCATCTTTGGTTTTTATTTTGCTTAATTAAATATTCTATTAATTATTCGCCTGCATTTAATACTTCCATCCCTAAAATCTCTAAGCAATAACTTTTTTTTATTTCGAATGCTGACTGCAAAGCTAGGATCACGTTTTTGTTAGACATTATTTTTGAATCTTTTTAACCCGCTAATATACTCCACGTCCACCAAAATTAACTTTATAACGCTAGATAGAAACATGTAATAATAAACGTGATTTTTTAATAAATATTTAATAAGGGTAGCGTTAATCCAAATTATATAATTAGTGCACTGAAGGAAGATCCTATAATTATTCCAGGAATTCAGCAATATTTTTCGTTTTTTGGAAATTCATTTTCGTTTATTGGACATCAAATTAGACGAGTTAGCATTCTTTCCAGTTTAACTTAAACTTCATTTAGCTTGATGTGTATGCAAAAAATAACAACCTCGTTACTCCTGTTTATAAATACTTGTGATCAAATAAAAAGCCTTACATTCTTACCGTCAATCAAACAATGAATAGAATCGGCTAAGATAATAATTTTATCTTTATGTCTTTATTCTTTAAAGGTTTATTTTCCGACCATAGGACCTGAGTTCAAATCGGATCATTGTCAATTTTTTTGGAATGTAACTTCTTGAAGCGTTCTGAGTGAAATTATTTAGGCAGTCCTATTTCGAAGCCATCGATAACTGTGCAAACACGAAGTTACAATTTATCGTGATCGAGGTTCTGAGCGTACCGTTCTTATTCAATAGGTTGATGACGCCAGATAATGCACTCTCTCCCAGATACTTTAACGAAGGTAGGCTCAGAATAATAGCAGTATAAGGCACAGGTTGACACTGTGTGTGCGTTGAGTAAACAAAAAGTGTCTGAGCAGGGGACTGCTAAAGGGATTGGCTAACCGTCCTAGCAGACAAGCAGAGTCGGAAAGGGCCAGTGAGATTAGATGGATCATGAGTTTCTACGCTGCTACCCTGAATAGTGTCGTTACATTTATACAACACTTTTGCTTTACGTTATTGAAAATTTACAGTTACTTTCTCCACGTCTATAAGCGACGTTCACTAATAATTACTTTTCTTAAGAGTTATTACGATTGCCCACTTATCTAACTAAATGAAACCATTTAAACCGGAAGTTTTAATTCTATTGACTGACTTTCACAAAATACATGTCGCTACTTCCTAATAGTATTCGTTCTTCAGAGATCGTATATATTTTTATAAATATTTGGTATTTTGACTATTTATGTTTTCCTTGCTTACTTGATTTTTTTATGTACAAATATGCCTACTTACTTCAGTGTTTTTTTAACTGTTGTTTATTCATTAAATATATTATGCACAATCTTGTTTCCTTCTGTTCGTTTCAAATAATGAGGATGACACAGTTTCAAATTATTATCGTTATTATCACTGATTACACAATTAATCCTAATAAAATGAAAGAAAGAGTAATACAGTTTCTCCAAGACGATATAGAGAGAATATTTCTAAGAAATATATGCGTAAATATATGAATAATGAATGGAAGTTCGAAATCATTTGTTATATTCCGTCCAATATATGTGTTATTCCTCAAATAAATATAATTTCAACATAAGACAGTAAGGAGTTAATATTTCAGATATATAGTGAAAAGAATATGAAAAATACATAAAAACTTAATAATGTATAAATTTAAATAGCTTTCTCATCGGACGTTTGCCATCTTCAATATACGTTTGGTATTCATTCAAGGCATTCGTCTAAATTACTTTATTGTCATGAAAATGCAATTGCTATAGGCTTTTAATTTCAATTTTCATCATACGTAAAAATAAGTTATTATACAAAGGTGTTGTTGACTCTATTTGTAACGAATGCATGGGATTAACAAACAACCCATTTCATATTGCTTAATATTCTAGAAACATCAAGAAAACAGACATTATCGTTTCTACAACATAGTTATGAATACGGAATCAAAATGTATTATAGTATTTTAAATTTACTTTTTATTTAGAGTTATAAAGTAAGAAAGGGAGAGTTGAGTTTGGGGAAAACACTTAAACATTTGTTCTCTTAAGAAATACGTGTTAACAGGAAGAGAAGGGAAAGAGACAGAAGAAAAAAAAAAACTGCCTCAGAAACTATAGAACGACTGACGTCACGCAAATTCCAGAAGAAAATGCGCGATTTGAACCTCTTCATACAAACACTTGACAACAGTTCTCTATTGACTGCTGGTCTTCCCGTCGCTTTTATTGACATAAAACCGTTGACAAAGTGATACCCGTATATACCAAACTGTTCAAGTAATAACGGGGAAAAATATCTTCCACAGACATGCACACCCACGACGTAAGGCTGCTTTTGCATCTGAAGCGACAATCGTTCGCCATATTTATGTATTTAGAATGTACGTTACGCCATCTAATATCTTTACAGTTTCCATACAGCAGCGGTGACATTAAAATTTAACCATTTTATTTAATTTATTGCAGACATTATTCTAGGAGAAAAAAACATATGTACGTTTTTTTTCAAAAGAAGTAATACAGTAAGCTATAACACACATATGCGTTTAGCGTCTGCGTCAGTGAACTTGTATAGTAATATGCAATATTATAAGATGAAATGAATGTTTATGCAATATGAATGAGCAAAACCACATACAATAAATTATTAAAAAGATAAAGAAGTTATTAAATTATGTTTTATAGTAATTGTAATAAAGCGATATCCAAGTACAAGATATATGATCCCGTATAAAGTAAAGACAATAAATGTACAGATAAATATTGGTTAATTTGATGACTAATAAATATATTAGGAATAAAAGAAA
>OZ010615.1:13628999-13701499 GCA_963932145.1 Acanthosepion lycidas | reverse complement strand
TCGTCCGTTGCTTACAACACCGAGCAAAAGTCATAAGTGGCGACCCAGAGATGTTAGATAAAGAATTGGTCAGTATAAGTAGTAACCTGCAACGTAACAACTACCCTGGGTACATGGCAGAAGCCCCCAAAAACTGGGATAGGCGGGTACAAGAGGAGGAGGAGGACAACAGCACTCAGAAAACAGTCTGCCTGCCTTATGTGAAGGGGTTATCAGAGAAAATACAAAGGATCTGCGGTCCATATATCATCAGGACAACCTTCAAGAGCTTGACAACACTACGCAGATATCTCTCTCGAGTGAGACCCCCATACAGCAGAACGTGACTAAAGAATGTGTGTACGCTATCCCGTGCAGCTGCGGAAAGGAATTTAAAGGAGAGACAAGGTAAGGCTTCAAGAACACCAGAAAGCTGTAACGCGAGAGGAAGTAAGAAAATCAGGCGTAGCTGACCACATATGGAGAGAGAAGGGAGATCACCGCCCCCTGTGGGATCATGTTGAGATCATAGATAGGGAACACCATTGAAAAATTCGTAAACTTAAGGAATCAGCACATATGCTAGGTCACAAAAATCTCCTGAGCCGACCAAGCATAGAAATAAATACAATATGGGAACCAGTAATAAGGAGTGCAAGAGAAAACCAATGATAACAAAAGTTGCAATATGAGCTCTGGTAAAAACATGGAATGATAACAGCAAAATTGCAATATGAGCACTGATAAAAACATTAGATTTATAATACCCAGAAATTCATGGCACAGTGGATAAAGGCGTTGGTTAGATCCAGTGACAAACCCAAAGCGTGTGAGTTCAATACCCGGTTAAGGCAGAGGGAAAATTAGCAAGAATTAGGAGATAACTAATAACTGACATCCATCAAACGTGGCACGTGGAACTAGAACAGTCTACACCAGGGATCGAAATAAAGGGTTCAGTTCGAAATTCCAACAACGGCCGAAACGTTGTGACAATATGGCGACAAAGAGGAGGACAATGGTCCGCATAATGTAAATACTATAAATATATACACATATATATATATATTAGGTTGGTGCAAAAATAATTTCGTTTTCTCACAGAGTAACATATGTTAGAAAACGAAATTATTTTTGCACCAACCTAATACATACATATACATATATATATATATATATATATATATATATATATATATATTGATATGTATATACATACATATATATATTTCTACATATATGTATATATATATATACATCCATATATATATATATATATGTATATATATATATATATATATATATATATATACATACACACACATATATATATATATTGATATGTATATACATACATACATATATATATTTCTACATATATATATATAGATGCACATACATATATAAAATTAAAATATTAAATCCACTGTCCTCGTCTTTCTTTTCCAAATCGTTTTGCATTTTGTCCAATTCCTACGTAAAGTATTGCACATTTATAATCAAATATATATAGAAAATGACTCTAAAAATAGCACTCAAAAAATAAATCGAATACATTACATTGTTTAAATTCTCAAAGATTAAATATATATATATATATATATATATATATATATATATATATATATATATCTCAAAATGACATCATGTATACCTTTCATATGTATAATAGTACAACTGTAAAAAAAGTTTCAAGAAAGCTATTCATATGAAAAAAGATTAATTTCGAAATTTAAAAAAAAATTAGTGCTCAATATAAGTTTAGAAAGGTACTAAACCGACAGATATTAATATATTGTTAGTTCAAAATATATTATTACACAACCTTCAAAGTAGTAGGTAAAAGATTTGTTTTGATTGTACTGCACAACATTTGATCTCTAATTTTCATCAGATTAGAAGCAATATTGCTGAAAAACAAGAAACGTTCTATCGTCGTAAGGAGACATAGTTCGACATTATCATAAAGTTTATGTTTACAATATTATCTTTAAAGAGACACAATTAATACCTCCAGCGTTGATTCGATCTTCGCAAGCGAAAGAAATGTGAACGAAGAATGAATTGACCTCTAATTTTCATCACATTAGCAGCAATATCACTGAAAAACAAGAAACGTTCTATCGGCGTAAGAAGATATAGTTAGACATTATCATATAGTTTATGTTTACAATATTATCTTTAAAGAGACACAATTAATACGCCCACCGCTGATTCGATCTTCGCAAGCGGAAGGAATGTGAACGAAGAATGAACTATGAATTCGGATTTTTGCTGCTCCATTGATTTTCACCCGTAAAGTTGACAGGATTCCAATAATTCTTAAGCGCAGCTATGGATTATTCGCCAAGTTCTTGTCGAAGTTCGGCAGCCATCACTATCAGTAGGTACAAAACAGGCTGCCAGTAACAAACTCAATTATCATGGCGTTTGATTTGTTGAACAGTAGAAATGCCGAATTTGAAGAAATCACGAATCTGACATTACAAAGACGCTTTTATATAAACTGTATTAAGACAAGAATAATATTCACAGGACTGATGAATGTAAAATATCTTTAATAGATCTGAATTTACACCGTCATCATTGGAAGAAAGAGGAGGAAGAATTAAAACTGAGCAACACTGTTCCGCATGCAAATCATGAATGCGACAATCCAATGCTATAGTATAACAAAAAAATTATTTGTATGTGTTTGGGGGTAGTGTGTCAAAACTAGAAAAAAATATATGGAGAAAAAATAAAAAGCCCACTTCACTAAATCTTGTAAGAAAATACTTATGGGGCGATGTTAAACAATTATGCAACCAACACCAAACTTAATTCCATTCTTAGATATACTCATCAGAAATATAAATAACGACATAATCACATATATCAACCACAAACCTACAGATACATAACAATATCTTAATTTCAAGAGGCATCACCCCCAAAAGCTTTTAAAACTCCATCCCCTATTTCCTAGCACGTAGTATTTGCACTATAGTGGACGACAAACACCCCCGAAAAAAACGCATAGAATAATTATATAAAACTCTGAAAAAAGCAAGATTACTAACAGCACTAATAAACAAAGGTATTGAACTAGCAGAAAAATACATTTAGATCAACTATGAAACCCAAAGAAAGGTAACAATGAACAAATTGTAGAATATATTCAACATACAACAATAATAATCCAGAACTATTTACAGAAATAACAAGAAATGTAGCCCTACATAACAAGGATGATAAAAAAGAAGGATAAACCTAAATAATTGATTAAAAGCAAACGCCAATCAAAAACCTAAAACACGTATTAAACTCATCTAAATTTAAGCAACACACAATACACAAAATGTAACATGAAAAGTGTGGGGTTCGTAATATCGTTAGAGAAGCAAATACCTACAATTTTGAAAACCCTCACAAAATAAATCACAGTAAGGAAAGACTTAAAATATAGCTTCAAAAAATGTGATTTATGAACTAACGTGTATAAAATGCCACAAAATCTATATAGTTATCACCCTTCACACAAGCTAAATTAAATTACCAGACATCAGTAAACTCTACGTGCCACAACACAAAGGTAAATTTAAAATTATTCCCAAATCTTCATTGACAAATTAAAACCAGCACTAAACGAATCATAACCGCACACAGATTGACATACACACGCACACACACAAACAATCCCGCCACACACACATACACAAACATTGCCAAACACACACCATAGAAGATACATGTAGTTACTATATAGATTTCTTTATAATATTATAAAACATATTATATATGTATGGAGAACGATTATATACACACATACTGGCAAAAAAAAAAAAAAAAAGAAGAAAACGCACTAGATATACCACACGTACACACCCGCACGCACGATCCGTACACACCATACCATGTGTGTATACAGATATATTATATCCTTGAATTAAAACAATATATATATGAAGGAATATATATATATATATATATATATATATATATATATATATATATATATATATATATATATATATATTCCTTCTCCATATATGTATATATTCCTTCTCCAAAAACGGAGAAAGGTTTAAAAAATACCGACGAGAAACATAACAGGAAAGACTTCCCTTTTCTCCGACCAATCCTATTTTTTATTAGCGCTTAAGCAAATATATTTTCCCGCCAGTCCAAGAAGAATTTGGATAACTACTACCCCCAAAAGATAATGGTTAAATAAGAATACGTCAGAAAAATTAATTCCTTTCAATAATATGTAGAAATGGTCATTCTTCGCTTAATGAAGTTCACAAGATCCGAAATACTAGCAGTAAATATGGAAAATGAAGTATAATTTATTAAAATAATCCACATCATTGCTAAAAACGTTTGTGTCATCTCTTTTCTCTTTCAAATATGCACTTTCCTCTCGTTACAACAAAGTATAATCTCTCCCTTATATATAGCTACAACGATAGTAAGCGCGAGCAGAAAAGAAAACCATGGAAGAATTCCTAGAATTTTACAAAGATACTAAGAGAAAACAGGAACTTCTGGTGGAAGAAATACATAAATGAAACCCCAAAAATGGAAACCATACTTCGACAACTTACTAAACCTGGGAACACAAATGCAACGCATAAGCTTTGGTAGAATATTTCAAAACTCATCATGGATACCTAGATAGTATCGGAAAATCGCACATCCAATAGGATGCGTACAAAACGAGAAGAAACAAATGTCCGGATTTCGGACGTTCTACTTAAACGAAAGTAGCATTTTTCAATATTTTCAAGGGAATATACAAGCGTATACAAAACCTTCATAGAAATGGAGGAAACATTTATCACATGCAAATTTGGGTAAAACTTTACTCCACAAGACAGGGAAACAAATATATAGTCCTATCAAAATTGGTGGTGTAAAATGAAATTTAAAGGGTCACTAATTCTTTACCATACAGAAGTACTCATATTACATAGCAATTTATAACTATTCTTTCCTGTTTTTAATGCTACTTTTAGCGATTAGAAGTCGTATTTCACTATATATACATACATACATACACACACACACACACATATATATATATATATATATATATATATATATATGTGTGTGTATGTGTGTGTGTGTATACATGTATGTATATATATTAATTTTCTAAGCGTAGCTCAGATGTGGCACAAGGCCGAAAGTATGGGACACCCAGTGAGGATCGAATTCACTACTCAGTCGTAATTGTTCCAGCGAGACAAGCTTGCTAACCATTACACCACCTCGAGATGCCCAACATATATATATATATATATATATATATATATATATATTAGGTTGGTGCAAAATAATAATTATTACGTCATTATTTTTGCACCAACCTAATATATATATATTTCTAAATTAAATAATAATAATAATAAAACGAAAGAATATTAATCTACAACCCATTGTGTCTGAAGATTTTAATTTTTTTATTTTTTTTTATTGTTCAAAATATAATCATGAATAATAGACACGGGACTGAACCAAAAGTCGAGGTCATAACACCAACAGAACCAATAAACACCGAATTATTGGCTATCCGTATGAATAGAGCAACCAACAAATTAGCCAGGTATGAATCACACCAGGAATATATTAGGATATGCCTGAAGGATAAATTAGTACCGACCAATTTCAGGATTGATTTGGAACCATGAATAGGTAACCACAATGATGCGTTTCTAGCATCATGGTACCGTAAATTAGAAGATTTCTCCAGGGAACTCATGCAGGATACCATGCAGTTCTGCCAGGAAAGCATAACGGCAACAAAAGCAGAAATTAACCTGCTCGATGAGAAAATAAAAAAAAACAAACGGACACGGAAGAATATACCAACATAAAGAATGTCATAAAAAGCTCACAGAGACCAAACAGTGAAAAACAAAGAAAATTAAAATGGGATATTTCCTCCAGACAGAGGAACAAAAGAGAAATGAAGCCAAACTCTGAAAAAAGTGAATGACCCCAAAAGAAAACAACAAAACACCGCAAATACACTGACCACCACACAACCAATGCAAACACAAACCAGACCAAATAAATACACCAACGGACAACCACCAGCACCACAACCGACAATATCAACACCGCCACCATCAACGATAGCTAGAACCTGAAAACAAACACACACACAAAACAAACCACTAACTTACGCGGACATCCTTAGGGTGCCGTACAAACATACAGAAACCAAAACACAGCAGCCCTTCTACAGAATGCATAACCCCATTAGACATCCCAGACCACCTAGATTAGCCCCTAGTAGACAATCAACAACAAACACACTCAACTTTAAAAAAAAAAAAAAAACGGAATAAGCCCCCAACCAGGACACCTGGATGGGGGTATAGCATCCCTAATAGGAGATATAATGCAAGCTTTCGACCTTTTACGAAAGAACTTCGCCATGCTTGCAAATTCAAACTTGACCCATGCGGGCGAGTTATAGATTTAAGTAACTATAAATTTTCACTCAATACATTCAGGGTATTAAATAAAGGACTAAGCTTTTGCCCTAGTCCCCCAAAGTTTGATAAAGACACCTTGGCAAAGGACCTGAAATCCTTCTTCAGAAGAATATGGTTAAAAGCCCACTACGGGGAAAATGATCATACACCTTCCATACTTGATACATTAAAAGAGAAGAATACTACCTACACCCCACAAAACACAGACATTACTACACAGACATTTGAACTAGCCGTAGCAAATGACATAAAGAAAACAATAGCACGTAAGCTGCCACGTGACAATATTACTGAATGGAAACGTATAGCCCTCGATACGCTGACACATAGAGATGACCTAATCATAACACAGGCTGACAATGGGGGTGCGACAGTGATCTGGGGAATCGAAGAATACATTAAAGAGGCCAACAAACAGCTAGCCGACAAAGAAACATATAAAAGCATACCTACACATCCCCTTCCCGAATACCAAAAAGAATTTACTAGCTCACTAAACATAATGCTTCGCAACAATCTAATCGACAAGGAAACATGCACAGCACTTACACCCACAAACATTACAACTGCTCGTTTCTATCTCCTTCCTAAAATACACAAAAGCAACAACCCAGGAAGGCCGGTCATTTCATCGTTCAACTGCCACACGACAAAAATTTCCAAATACATAGATCATTACATACAACCGCTAGCTAAGGAAGTAAAATCCTACAACAGAGACAACAGATCTACTGAACAAAATTAATCACATACAAACAGTCCCAGAGAATGCTTTTCTAGTGACTATGGACGTTAGGTCACTCTATTCAAACATTAAACATACCGAAGGGCTAACCGCCCTTCAGGAAGCACTTACTAAAAGAAGAAAACAAGAACCCCCCCCACAGAAGTCATCATAAAACTCATGGAGAATATCTTTACATTGAATACTTTTAACTTCAATGGAGCACACTACCTTCAGATAAGAGGTTGTGCCATGGGCACCATTGCAGCTCCATCATATGCTACAATATTCATGGGAAAATTTGAGGAGACCCATATCTATCCAATCATTGGGAGCGATTGCGTATTCTATGCAAGATATATCGATGATATATTCTTTGTATACACGGGTAGTGATGACAAACTTACCCAATTCCTTATGACCCTAAACACAGTACACGATTCAATTAAGTTTGACTATGAAAAATCCACAACATCAGTAACATTTTTAGACACCCGCATTTACATAGATGAAAACAGGAAACTACAAACGACACTACACACTAAAATCACCGACACCCAGAACTATCTACACTTTAAGTCTTCCCACCCTAAACACCTCAAAGAGAACCTTTCCTATTTACAAGCACTTAGACTCAGAAGGATATGTTCCAACAATGAAGAATTAAATAAACACATTGAAAATCTGGAGCATCAATTCAGAACACGTGGCTATAAACAACACCTAACCACGGAACAAATAAATAAAGCAATTTCTACACCTAGAGAAGACACCCTAATGTACAAGATTAAAAATAAATCTAGCCGCATTCCTCTAGTTACCACTTTCAACCCCACTCTGCCTCCACTATCCCAAATAATCAAACGTCGCTGGGAAATACTACATCTCAAACCAGACCTAAAAAAATTGTTTAAGGAACCCGGCCTTCTTGCATATCGCAGACCTAAGAACCTAAAAGAAATAATAGGTAGTAACCACATTTCAGGGGACAAGGTAATCCGTAATAAACTAAGAACAAAAACAACAGGATTTTACCAACCATGTAACAACAAAAGAAGTTTATGTTGCAACCATATTAAACACACGAATTTATTCACTAGCTCAATCACTAAATCTACTTTCAAAATCCACCACGATTCTAACTGTAGAAGTCATAACATAATTTACCTCCTAGAATGCACACTATGCTAGAAACAATATGTAGGAAAATCTGAATGGCCCTTTCACTACAGAATTAATAATTATCGCAATCAAATTAAGTCGACTCCCCACGAAAAATTATTACCTGTAGAACATTTCCGCCTGGAAAAACACGATTTCAAAACCCATGCCAAATTCACTATAATTGAGAGAATAGAAAAGTCCAGAGCAGATAACTTTAGAAAGATTTTAGAGTCCCATGAAAATAAATGGATACAACGTCTAAAAACACAACATCCAGCCGGGCTACACCATAAATTTAACAATATAGATAGCACTAATATATAACTCAACAAATCAAAACCTACCCACATTTCTCAACCACACAAGACAGACATGCTTACGGAGGTGTGGAGGCCTCACACTTATACACACACCCACACGAATATACACACTTACACACATCATACTCACTCACTCCCTAATGAGCCAAATGATAACACACACCCACAGCAATACACACGCTTACACATATCATACTCACTCACTCCCTAAGAACCAAATAACACACACACAAACACTAAACAGAGACACATCCCCTCTCCAGGACCAATAAAACTGTCAAACTGACCAAGGTAATTCAGAGAAGCATAGATCCATCCAGCGCTTATCTCAAATAATAACTTAAAAGAGACTGACCAACACAAGGAATGTTAAAAGATTCATGCTTAAAAGATAAAAAAACAAAAAAAAACAAAAAAAAAACAAATGAAAACTACAGACAAAAGTTCATTTTCTCCATCAAGACATTCATTTCTGTAGTTTACTGCTACCAGCAAGCAGAAATATTTCTTCTCCTGATGATGGCCATTTTGGCCGAAACTAGTAGAGGAATCTAAATGAAATAATAATAATAATAAAAAAAAAAAACGATAGAATATTAATCTACAACCCAGTGTGTCTGAAGATTTTAATTTTTAAAGATTTTTGTATTGTTCAATATATATATATATATATATATATATATATATATATATATATATATAATTAGTATCACATGGAGTTACAGGGTATGGAAGAATTAGGAGTAGAAGCATTAATAATGATGTAATCCCTATTTAGCGATTGACATTGCGTTTAAATTTTTGCAGATTAAAATTGGAAAGCATGGGGCCAGAAAAAATACCACAAACGAGAAGTTTGGGAAATTGTAAATTGATGAGATCTCGACGCCAGTCTCGTATTACTAAGATTTCAAAATTTCTAGCAACTATCGCAAAAGATCTCACCTGAACAATTAAAGAGGAAGTATAGAAGACCAATGTAAAAAAAAAGCAATTATAGAAAAGACATAGACAGCATTACCATTACTGATCAGCATTACTTTCGACACACGTGTTAATGGTTATTTTGTTAGCGTAGATTACTTTCCCAAAATTTTGATATAATTCCAACAACTTCCATGTATATTTACATTATGACAGGTATATTCCTAGTCTAATTCCCGATATTCCATACAAACTTCATTTTATATTTTTTATTTCATTGAAAACCTGAGATGATCCTATCGATAATAAATATAGAGAAACTCTGTAAAGCGATTCGAACACCCAGAAATATGAACAGATATTACCAAATCTTATCGTGTTCGTTCTGATTCACCTCGCCTCAACAGGGCAAGCATGGTGTATCAATATACACACACGGTCAAAATATTAAGATCAGATACAAAAGCCTTTAAAAAAATATACAATACTGTTACTTTATTCAAAATATATTTCCGAAACTTTTACATTAACTTAGAAAATGTAGTTTATCGATAAACAAGTGAAAATTTTTGTTTTTAATTGATTAATTTAAGCAAACGCTGACGAAAGTTATTTTGGTGTGTCATAAAGACCATATGTGAAAAAAAAAAAACACAACAAAAAACAAATTGCTTGACAGTAATTAACACTAGTCAGTGTGCTCATAGCTTCAGGCGTGTAGACATCTACGTAGCTCATTTCCCGCAGTAGATTCCAGATTTTAAAATGGCTAAGTGTAAAATTTTAACAAAGTTCGAACAGGGCAGGATTGTTAGACTTTATAGACGTGGTTTTTCGCAGCGAGCCATCGCAAATGAAATTGAGCGTAGCAGAATTGTCATTGCGAATTTCATTAAAAATCCGGATGCGTATGTTTCAAAAAAATCAAGCGGTTGCCCCCATAAAATCTCTTCATCTGTAGACAGACGCATTAGGCGAGAAATTAAGAAAGATTCAAGCCTAACATCGAATCAACTTATACAGATGGTGAATGCAACTCTCGAAAAATTCGACGGCATTTAAATGAGAAAGACTTTAAGAACTTGAAACGGCTGCAGAGGCCTTCACTTTTCCTTCGCCATAAAACCTCCCATTTACAATTTGCTTCCGATTATCAAACTTGGGATGTAGATAAATGGAAGAAAGTGTTGTTTTCAGATGGCCCAGACGGTTTTCAGCGTTACTGGCATGTAAAAGATATCCCAAAACTTATTTTCTCAACACGACACAGTGGAGGTGGATCAATTATGGTCTGGAGTTCATTTTCGTACAATGGAACTCTTGAATTACAGGAGGTAAAACGTCGTCATACAACTGCTATTTACATTGAGTTGTTAAGAAAGGAATCGCTATTTACTACAGGCCCTGATCTATGTGGAGAGAACTGGATTGTCCAGCAGGACAATGCTGTAATCCACAACGCTCTCCAGATCGAAGCCGAATCGAGAATGTTTGGGGATGAATGGCAAAGGATGTTTATAAACAAGGATCGCAATTTGAAACTCTGGATGGTCTTCATGCTGCAGTTTATGTATCCTGGGCGAGCATCCCAAGCACCCCCATGCAGAAGTTAATAATGAGTATGACAAAGTGAATTTTTGAATAATTCGCAATAATGGAGGATATACTGAGAATTAAATTGTCGTCGTGAGGTATTTGTTCCGCATTTGCTAGTTTTTATTTACATGGTCTTATCTTTATGACCAACCAATAAATCCATTTTCCAATGTTTGTTTAAATTAATCAATTAAAAGCTTAAAATGTTCACTTGTTTGTTGATAAACAAAATTTTCTAATTAAATGTAAATGTTTCATATACGATCGTTGCAATTAATTTAGTAACGACAGAAAGAGCAACCCGAAAACCGTAGTAGTCGTTTCACTCATTTTATCCAAAAACTGCTCCGAGCGACATTCCCTCTCTCGGGGACTCGAAACAAACACAACAAAAACAAGGGGTGTAACTCATCAGTGATTACTGATGAAACACCTCCCTCCGTCCAGATTCTATAATTTTTTTTTTTTTATTATTTTCTTTTCTCACACATAGTCCTTTAAATATTTTGGTTTAAATGTTAACCGTCCTTTACTAGATCTTGCTTCTTGATCAACATTTTTAAATGGATCCTGCTTTCTTTTCTTTCCTCATTCTTGAACAATATTGTATTGTTTTTCCACAATAGGCAGTAAATATTAGGTTGGTGCAAAAATAATGACGTAATAATGTCGTTTTTTGACGTATTTTTTTAACGTCAAAAAACGACATTATTACGTCATTATTTTTGCACCAACCTTATATTTTCCTATTCCTTTTACGGAATTCACCTAAGTCTAGCTTTACTGTATATTTCCTATTGTGCTTATTTGCTGCTATGACTGTACCCGTGTTTTCCCAAGTTTTTCTTCATTCGTTTTCTCACGGATTCTATCTCCCACTTTTAGTGGTTTTAGATCGTTACCTCCATATCTTTTAACATAATTTATTTTCCTTCTTGTTTTATAACATACATATTTTTTCGTTTACTTTCTTAAAATTTGGCTATTTAAGATTATTTTATTTGGGTGACTGGGTAAAATTGTTTTAATTTTCCTGCCCAACAAAAGTTATGCTTGACTAACTCCAGTAGCAGTTATCGGTGTATTACGTTATGCCATTAATACGAGAAATACGTCTGGTTGTTGTAATATATTTTTTCGCAATTTTCACTGCACTTTCAGCGGCTCCATTTGCTTGTTGAAAACGAGGGCCCAATGTTGTACATGTGAAGCAATATCTTTCAGCAAATTCTCTGAAATATCTGCTTGTGAATTGTTTTCCGTTATCACTTACGATTTCTTCTGGTATTCCCCATCTCGCAAATATATTTTGTAATTTTCCAATTACTGTTTTACTTGTTATTGAACCTTATTTAACTATGAGGTTGGTGCAAAAATAATGACGTAATAATGTCGTTTTTTGACGTATTTTTTTAACCTCAAAAAACGACATTATTACGTCATTATTTTTGCACCAACCTAATATTTATTTTTGTTATTCATATATTTATTTCCAGTATCATTTCTTTTGTATTAGGTTGGTGCAAAAATAATGACGTAATAATGTCGTTTTTTGACGTATTTTTTTAACCTCAAAAAACGACATTATTACGTCATTATTTTTGCACCAACCTAATATTTATTTTTGTTATTCATATATTTATTTCCAGTATCATTTCTTTTGTATTAGGTTGGTGCAAAAATAATGACGTAATAATGTCGTTTTTTGACGTATTTTTTTAACGTCAAAAAACGACATTATTACGTCATTATTTTTTGCACCAAACTAATATTCATTTTTGTTATTCATATATTTATTTCCAGTATCATTTCTTTTGTATTAGGTTGGTGCAAAAATAATGACGTAATAATGTCGTTTTTTGACGTATTTTTTTAACCTCAAAAAACGACATTATTACGTCATTATTTTTGCACCAACCTAATATTCATTTTTGTTATTCATATATTTATTTCCAGTATCATTTCTTTTGTATTAGGTTGGTGCAAAAATAATGACGTAATAATGTCGTTTTTTGACGTATTTTTTAACGTCAAAAAACGACATTATTACGTCATTATTTTTGCACCAACCTAATGTTTCAAAGTAAGGGGACAAATAGCCTGTTACGACAAAGTAACACTCTCCATCCAATTTTAGAATGTCTGTTCCCACCTTCTGCCAAGGCCTATCTGGCAAAGTAGTTGGTTTCATGGTTCGTGGGGATTTGCAGCGTGATGACAGTTCCAAAATTAACATCTCTTGATGAAGTTTTCTATTTCCTGTGATATATTCGGCCAGCATATAGACATTTTTGCTCGTTCTCTGTATTTATTTAATCCAAGATGTCTTGCTCGTAGTAATTCTGCTCTGAGATTTTGTGGAATCACAATGTTATCTTGATGAAATAGAATATAAATAAAACTATTTTTGGCATGATTTTCTAAACATAAAAAACTAAAAAATAAATTCATTCATTTTTTTTTTTTTTTACTAAGTCCTGAAAGTTTAATTATAATCACAATATTATTTGATTTTTGCAAGAATTTCCAAATTAATGTTTTCACCGGAAATGGCTACTGTAAAATTTCCATTACCACAGGTCTTACAAAGTTGACGAAGAAAAGCGAGATTTTTGACCCAGATTTGGAACGTGTTAGAAAGGAAGAAAATTGTTTTTTTTTTTAAATAATTAAAAAATATTTCGTTCTTTCCTTTTAATAGTAACAAACATTTTGATGATAAAAAACTTGTTTTTAGTAATTTGGGGCGCTTTTGTCGTCATGCTATACTGTTATTTAACGAATTGTCATAGGTAGCTAGTCTAAAATGTGCACAACCATAAGAGAATATTTTGTATGAGGTTGAATTATCGAATCATCTTAGCGACATCAGATCACTTATATGATGATTATTTTTACCGTAGCCCCGTCCTTGACATCGATCTGAAGACAAAATTATGAATGTGACCCAAAAAACAAACGAAATAGACAATATATTAAACAGCCGTTACGCTGTCAAAGTTACTCTTAAACAATATAATAAAACACAAGGCATCTCTGGAAACATATGCCATTTTGGAAATTATCTTAAAATTGCGACAAACATATATCATGGCGGCAGGAACTGATAAAGCAATGTTTTCTTTAGATAATGACATAGTGTAACATTTTCTACTTTCACAAGATATGAATATGGATTTCAGCATAAAAGTGAATCAATATTTATTGTCATCTGAAACAAATAAGAAATTGAATAACAATATTCAAGTTCTGCTCCAAGAAAATTCTCTCTTTGTTAGTCATTACTATTATATTATAGCTACATTGACTGAAATCCATGCTACTTCAATTAATTTATTTAGAAAAAAATCAATTTGATGCATGTTAAAAATCATTTAGTGGGTAACATATATATAGATGTAAATACGAATGACTTTTAAACACGATAATAAAATATGAAGGAATATCTGATTTGAAGGGCACGCACAGACACACAAACACTATATATATATATATATATATATATATATATGTATATATATATATATATATATATATATGTATGTAAGCAAATATATGGATATAGATCCGACAGTATGAAAAAAAAAAAAAAATACGGAAAAAACAAACAAAAATCCTTATATGCAATTATGCTGTTTAAATGTTAATATAATGTCAACGTCGGACGTTTCGGTCTAATAAACCATCTTCAGGACATATTCATAAAATATAATTAACATTATCAATTCAACATGACAAAGACGATGGACATAAGAATATGTATGTGTGTGTGTATGTATATATGGTGTATATACGGCAATAGCGCATAAATTATAGATATTAGTTCAAACAAGAACAGAAATTAGTTCTTAAGGATACAGTTTTTTTTTTTCAAATTTCAAACCAGTTTAGGGACTTTCGATGCAAGTTTGAAGACAAAATTTTAAATATTTGAGTGCATTCGGATTGCGCAGGAAAATCTTGAAAAACTACGATATGACGCATGATGACTGCAAATTTATATATAGTGGCTCAGCACAAAGCCTTACATACATACATACATATATATATATATATATATATATATATATATATATATATATATATATATTATGAAATGGACAAAGTCCGACAATTATTTTAAAACATTTTTATGTTTAACGTTCTTTTTATAGATGCAAGTATTTAAGTAAATGCTCTGTTTATATTAAAGAGTATTAAATAACATTTACCGGCCTGAATATCCGAGAAATTTTCATAGAAAATATTCCTCCTCCGACAGGATTAAAACCTATTATTTAATACTTTAATATAAGGTGACTGTGATACCCAAATATATGTCAGTATATAATGAACTTGCAGGTGTTAAATAGTTCACAAATTCTCTTGACATATTTCATATCTTCTGATTGTATGATTCGTGTGAATGTGACAAACTTTTAGTTACATAGTCGCATATTCTTGAAAAATGTTTTAGTCACAAATGTTAAAAAGTAATCTAGCATCGCAATGTTGAAATTATATTAAAAAATCAATAATATTTCTCTTTTAAAAAAATACTTTCTCACGTACGATTCTGAATGCAACTACAAAATAACTTTCCTTCTTAGCATTCATGTTCTGCTTGCTATCATTCTCTTCGCTGTTCTGATTTCCATTCCAACGAATTCTGGAGATTGGTTAATCCGCTCCCCTCTGCATCTGTTATCTTCACTATGACCTTTGACTGCTTTGTTTTCTAAATCCTCTTTAAGTCTGTGTCCCAAAGATTCCAACATTCCGATTGTAAATAAAATGTCCTTGTCTTTCCCATTTTTTAAAACTTCTTCACATTACGCATACTTATGTGAAAGCAGATTTCTGTTTCATCAGTTTTCCCTAAAGAAATCATCCAACATCCATTGTCTTATTAGAGAATTGAAATTACATTGTAGTTCAATACTCTTTTTTCTCACATGATTTAATACTTTTTTCAGCTTTTGGAAGATATCTGTCATTATTAAAATGCGCCTTCGGATACATGTCAAATTTTCATCTTTTAACACATACCCCAAATAGTAATTACTGTAATTGCTTTCTTAAGATGCCTTCACATTATAGATCAGAGCTTGTGCAAATCCTCTTCTTAATAATACATTCTATTAGTCAATATTTCATGCTTAATACTTTTTCTAGCTTTCGTTTATTACCTCTTATAAAGTTCATGAAATTTATTTTCTTTCGATCATGGACCCTGTGTGACACAGGGTTTCAGCAAATATATACTGGTCAACGACAATATAACCCAAATGAGTATATATAAGATTATTGTTTGTTTGTTTGGGTTTTATGGCATATCAACCACTGTGGGTTATTTAATGCCAAATCAAGTTTATATGAATTTTAAATGCCTAATTTGTATGGAATAAAAAATGTATAGCTGGCAACGTTATTGTTTCAAAAAACATATAGCTGGCAACATTATTCTTTACAAAAAATTTATAGCTGGCAACACTATTGTTTCAAAAACTTATAGCTGGCGACATTATTTTTCCGAAAACATTATCTGAGACCTTTCTGTTGGATGTAGTTTATCGCCGTACTCAGGACGCAGATGTAGTTTACCGTCATACCCAGGACGTGAGTTAGACTTGGAAAAACTAGCAGTTCACTATTTGGCCATAGCTGGGACCCTAACAGGTGCTACCACCCCGGGTCAAGGTGGACCTGGGAACAACAGCAATTAAAAGGTGGTCCAACGCTCCTTAAACCTGATCAGAGGCCTTGCTGTTGGATGCAGTTTAACGTCATACTCAGGACGCCTCATTGGGGGTATCTTACCCCTCTACAGAGGTGCAGTCGGCGTATTGTAAAGCCCCAGTCGACAGCGCAGTGTAAGATTATTTGTGTTGCAAAATGAACTGATACTTAGAGAGTGGAGAAAAACTTTGAATATCTGAATTTCGCACATAGCTAGGTCTCTCTTTCGTATCTATCACTTCAATTCCTGTTGATCATACTGGGTCAGTTTTTTTTTTTTAAACGATGGCTTCAATTAAGTGACTAGTTATTTAAAGCTTATCAACATTTAACAGGTTAAAATAGGTGCAAAAGTCATTTGCAAGTCAGTGAATATAACGAAACAAACTGCAATTCGGAACCATTATCTATTCGACCAGCCGGTTATTCATGTTTACAAGAATTTGGAATTCTCAAACAGTCAAACATCTAGTTGCTGATAAGGCACGACTTTGCTTCAACATTATAGGTTTCAACGTTATATAGCCCAAAATACTGCAGATCATCAAATCGATGTAGAACTATGTTATCTGCGTTAAAATGTGTATTACATCAAGCACGATAATTTGGTTTATTTACCTATAAGGGAGTATGTGGTCTTTATCTCTTCAGGCTGTCGGCGACAAGAGATTCTTCATAATATATTATCCTAATACAGTCCTTAGTAAATTTTGACATTTGTAATCTTTCTTAGCCATGTTCTGCCTCGCATTAACATAAGCCGATCAGGTTTGGTCTCTCACTTCATTCCACTGTGCCTAACTCTTCATCAACCATCATGTATATAATTTTTTTTCTTATAAATTATATACAGTGTAACCCGGATATAAGAGAGTTGCCGGGACCGGAGAAGACGTCTCTTACATCTGGGTTTCTCTTATATCCGGGTTTGGTCTATTTTATATACATTAACAAAGGCTCTAATTTGGGACCAGAGAACATTTCTCTTATATACGGGTTTCTCTTATATCCGGGTTACTATATATATATACACACACATAAATATCTCTCTTATATACGGGTTTCTCTTATATCCGGGTTACACTATATATATATATATATATATATATATATATATATATATATATATATATATATATACATAAATACATACATATATATATATATATATATATATATACATACATACATATATGTATATATATACATGCATACATACATGTATATATATATATATATATACATACATGTGTATATATATATATATATATATACATACATACATATATATATATATATATATATATATATTATTATTATTATTATTATTTATTTTAGGATATTAAACAAAAACATGTTGAAAATCGCTACACAATGACAATTATGCTTCGACACAAGTTATATATATATATATATATATATATATATATATAGATAAATCATATTACAATTATATTTCGATATTAATTATATATGTATGTCTGTGTGTGTATTTGCATGTGTTATAGGTATATATTAGCGATATTTACGTAGCTTGAAGTAAACTTATTGCAATTTTTTAAAATAAATACGAATATATATATATATATATATATATATATATATTATATATATATATATATATATATATATATATATATATTGTTCATCATTAAAATATTCTAAAGATACAACACTGTTTTACTATTTATTGCAAAACAAATAAGTGCATATTTAAAAACATATCTAGTAAAAATAAACCAGCATTAATAATCAAAATAAATATGAGTTTTTCATATTGATATAGTTTCACTTTATGAAATTATTTAGATGTTATAACATCTAGAAAACTAAAATCATGTATTCATAAAATCTTTGTGATCCTAGGCTGCATCCAACACTAACATAAAGGATAATCTGGCCCTGCATATCTGATAAGGTAACTTGTATTATTCCATCATTTCTGATCGTTTAGATTTTTTTAAGTATTTAAAAAAATGATTATCTTGTAAATTACTGAGTTATTTCGAAAACGACGGCTTAATGATCATCTAGATTTTATTAACAGAAGAGAAACAAGATTATATTTCTAGAATTAAAAAAAGATATTTCGATATGAACAATCACTCATACACAGAAATTAGACCCAACTATCACAACATCTTCTTCTAGAGAGCCTGTTTCCAACAGCCGACATATTGTAAGGATATGGGTTCCACTGTTTAACATTGTACGCCCACCGAGTCTAATAGCAAGCGTTTCCCCAAAATTGTCTTTGTAAAATGAAATTCCTTTCAAACATTTTTTTTCCGGGAAGTGAAAGTCTGTGGAAAAAACACCTGTAGCGATGCTTCAAATCTTATCTGCTTTAATTCAATTCTCAATGGCTATCTGACTCTGATAATCTTTAAATAACATCTAGTAATATTTGAATTTGAATTAGCACTAATATCCATTAACTTTATAAAGTAAAACTACAGTTGAAGAGCAAGAGGAAGATGGGCATATTTTCACATATATATAATTTTCGTTCGTGTCTTGTTTTTTTTTTATAAGTCGTCTTAGGTAAACTTATTCTTTCTAAACAAATGTAGATACATATGTGTCATGGGAGTATATGCATGGCTTCTTATAGAAAGGAAATATTACATTTATAAGAAAAAAAAAAGACTTACAATAAATAAAACAGATGTTAGGGTTAAAGATGAGACATAGCAAGGGAAACGAAGCTAAAATATTTGACTATTATGTAGAATAAGTAGAATTAATTCGACTTGTCTTGTCTGACACGAAGGGAAAGAATAATGTGAGAAAAATGGTCTTTGGGCATGAAAAGAAACGCACAAAGCAACATTATGAATATATATATATATATATATATATATATATATATATATATATATATATATATATTGTCGGACTTTGTCCATTTATTAATGTATGACGTCATTTGTTTACATTTGATACGCCATGAGCAGTTATGAATGTGCGAGATTCATGGAAGATTGAAGTTTATAAGCAGTAAATTCGATCTTGCCTACCTTGGTGGCCGAGAGGTTAGGCACGTCAGCGTAAATGACGGTTCCGTATAGGATGCAGGTTCGAATCCTGTCCAAGGACGAATATTTTCTCTGAAAATTTCTCGGACATTCAGGCCGGTAAATGTTATTTAATACTGTTTATTATAAACAGAGCATTTATTTAATACTTGTATCTATAAAAAGAACGTTAAACATAAAAATGTCTTTAATAAATAAAATTGTCGGACTTTGTCCATTTCTTAATGTATATATATATATATGTGTGTGTGTGTTTTAAATATTTACTCACTAACAATTTTCAGCAATCAAGTGGCTACAAAAACTCAGTATTTGAGATATTATTTTAATATATACTTGCGGGAAAAGGTTTCATTGGAAATATGAGCAACTCTTAGTTCCTGCATTGCAAATAAACGTATAATTCATAATTAACTCATTTCTCCATGTACAAAGTATTAGAAATTTGTATGAGACGGGATACATAACAGCTACTTTTCTTTATTTAAAAAAAAAAACATCCCGTTATCGATAATATTTTAAAATATTTTCTCACTATAGTTTAATTTCAAACATGTTTTACGCTTTAATTACAGGCATAAACATGGATTTGTAAATATGTAAACAGTTTTACGTATGATGTTATGAACTATGTCAAAATGCTTTATATTAGGTTGGTGCAAAAATAATGTCGTTTTTTTACGTTAAAAATACGTCAAAAAACGACATTTTTACGTCATTATTTTTGCACCAACCTAATAGATTTTTCTCTTTTAAACCCAAGCATAAATATATACTATAAAAATGAATACATAAAATGTAGATTTTCTCGATAATGTTCCAGATTATTTTCTCCTTTCTCGAAATAAAAGCATCCCATTAATGGAAAATTTTAAAAAAATCACAAATTTTGAAAGATTATTAATAATGAAAAAGTTTACTCTGTATTAATATATATCGCTTGTTTGCGACTAGATATATTAACGATTAATGCTAATAGCCTTTAAGACTCTTTCTAACAGAATTTTATTAGGAAAAATGAAACATTTATTGAAAATTGTTTCATGTTATCACTTCAGGTAGCAACTAACATTCAATTACAAATATATTTATTCATACCGTATAAACCCGATTAAAGTATGAGCTTTTATGATCAGTTTTTACGCAGAAACCAAATATGATTTTGAAATTATGAATTCAAAAGCAATATATTAAGCACGATATTTTGTTGTATTTACCTATAAAGGGGTATGTGGTCTTTATCTCTTCAGGCTGTCGGCGACAAGAGATTCTTCATAATATATTATCCTAATACAGCCCTTAGTAAATTTTGACATTTGTAAACTTTCTTAGACATGCTCGGTCTCGCATTAACATAAGCCGATCAGGTTGGTCTCTCACCTCATTCCACTGTGCCTAACTCTCCATCAACCGTCATCTATATACTTTTATTTCTAATAAATTATATATATATATATATATATATATATATATATATATATGTTATTAATATTTATTTATTTTGGCAGCAAGAGGAAAATAAATATTTGTCCTATCTGGAGTAGATATGGGCATTTCTTTTGTTATTTATCTAAATCATCACAGAAATTTTAAAATTTACATGTTTTTTTTTTTAAATTGAACTTTTCAAGCACAAGTTAACAATTGCGTCTACTGGATGGAATGCATTTGTGCTGATTTAAATTTGAAAATAATTGCAATCCAGCAATAAAAATTATCAACATCTAGTATTACATTAAGAAATTAATTATAACAAATTTGAATGAGCTCTAATGTATTTTTTAAATCCTTCCACATTAAACGATCCACTAAATCAACAAGAATGCAAGGCGGACTGCCAAGAAGGAAAGAAATATGATGGATAATTGGATTCATGGAGATTAACATTGCATTTCAATCTTCAAAGTCCTTAGTATAAAATAAAAAAAAATGGGAGCAGGAAGAGAATATCACAAGCAAGAATTAAAAGCGAAAAGAAACTATTAAAATAGAAATGACTGTTATAATTAGTCTTTTCTACAGTTAAATCATGAAACTTAGCTGCCAATCTTTTAGTACAATTAATTTCGGGAAATTGAGGTACTAAAATGTAAAGTTCTTCAGAAAAACATTCTGTGACAATTTTCATAGAAAAAGTAGAGTGAAACTACGTTGGGGCGGTGAGAAAATGCCCAAAGCCGAGTCTTATGGTGTAGAAACATAGAAAGATAACATGGACTCCGATGTAAGGTTAAATAGTAGATTCTCGGAATCGTAGTACAAAGGTAAATGTGGACTGGAGAATACTTTCTCTCACTGGTGTCCTGACTCACTCACTCACTCGGTGACTCACTCACTCACTTACTCGGTGACTCACTCACTCACTTACTCGGTGACTCACTCACTCGGGGACTCACTCAATCGGTGACTCCCCTTACTCAGAGTTGGTAGCCATATTATATATGCTGGGGCGCACCCACCTTCTCATCAGAATGGACTGATCTCTCTACTATTAATAGGACAGTTCTATAGAGTTCTGGGCGGAGATCAGGTGACCGACACACTTCCGTCTCTCTACCGGAAGATACAGTTGGACTTTATATTCTTTCTTATTGTGACTGACTAACCTGCGTTCATTTGACTACTAATCTCTCTGTTGTAAATACCTCTTCGAATATACCAGTATTTTTCCCTATGTATGTGTTTGTTCTTATTTCAATACACTCACGCGGAAAGACTCAACATCTCAACAATATAGGTGTGGAAGAGTCCATTTGTAGCTAGGTCCCCAAACCGAGATAAAAATCCGGAGCGATAACCTTGCTGATGTTCATTTGAATTTTGCCAAAAATCTCGAAATATATGGCAGAATATATATGACGGCAATAATTGACGTCAATAGAAAACCTGTGTATATGAATTCACTTTCTCATTATTTATAAGATAAAATAGATATCTAATATTACCTGCTCGAACAAAATAGTACTAAAAAAAAAAAGAAAACAAAACAAAACAAACAGAAACGGGGAACAAACACAAAATATATAATAAATATCTGAAAATAAAATATTTTTATTGCTCAACACATATGAGAACGAAAACGGCTTCTTAAGTGCACTTTTCCGGAGAAGGAGCAGTACTGACAGCAAATCATATCTCTGACTAAATTCTCTTGTCATATATGCCTTGGGTTATTGATATATGCCTCATACTACAGAGGTCAGACACGTCTTTCTAAATTCTATGTTAATGCGTAATTTAGCAAAAAATATAATTAGTATATTGGTGATGACTTATATAATTATACCTCTTTGATAAATCTACCCTCAAAATATGCATATATTTACATTAGCCATGTTCACTGTTTTCGCGGAAAAACAGCATAGCGTAAATGAAAAATGCCACAAACTTAAAGAAAATAAAGTTTTATCGTCAAAATGCTTATGTTATTATTAAGATGAAAGAAAAAAGTATTTTTTAATTATTTTTCGAAATTTTTTTAATATTTTCTAACCCGTTCGAAATTTTGGTTAATGTCTTCTTTTGTTTACGTCATCGCGGTGACGTTAAAATAACATTGTTTTTTTTGCGCTTTTTTCCCGTTGAAACCATATTGATTTGGAAATTCTTGTAAAAATCAAATAATTGTCCGATCTTAATGAAATTTTCAGGACTTATTCACAAATGAATGAAATTATTTTTGCAAAATTTTGTTTTTAGAAAATTTTGGTAAAAAATATTTTTTTAAATATGTTACCCCCCCCCCCACTTATTTAATTTCATGAACTTTCGCCCAAAACCTTTTTGGTTCCTGAATTTTTTTTTTGTTAAAAGAAGAAGTCTTTGGAGATGGTAAATAACCTACTTTTTTTTTTCAAATTTGAGCTATTTAACTGAAAATCTTGTCTGAATTGAAAAATAATGAATCCAATAAAACTATGATATTACTTAATTAGAAAAGCTCTTAATTGCTTTTGTAAATAAGTAATATTAAGGACATTATTGTCTGAAGAAATAATTTTTTTCTGATGAATAATTAATTTTTACAAGAATTTTTTCGTTTTTTAAGAAATTTTAATTATAATAATTTATAATAGTTTAACATCGTCTAAAGCTCTGTATTAGGAGGGTTTCTCGATATTATGTAGTAATTAAGTAGAAAAAAAATTTACGAATACAAAATTGCTAAGTTTAATAAATTTAGTTGCGCTAATTTTTTTAAAAATAATTTTTTATGTTGTATTTTTTTACTTAATACATTCCTTATTTCCGTGTATGATATACTGAAATTGCCAGTATTATTACAAGGTCACGTGATTTAAGGGTTTTGTCCCTTTACGTGGCCTTTTCATAACATTTCTTATTTTCCGTTCAACTTTAAAAGTGTAAACTTTAAATTTTAAAATATTTTTTTTTTCATTTACTATTTCACTAAATAATTTTATTTTATGTATTGTATTTCCATTAGTGTGGGTCATACACAAATAGAATTTTTTTTTTAAACTCAGACTTTTAAAAATTATGTCATTTATGGTAATCCGTAGTAGCTGTCATCGCTTCGTCATTCAACAATCCATCAATAGTTGGGTCAGATTAACAGGATCGATCGTTAATAATTGGTTGTATATTATTCTTTTACGCTATAAGTAAGAAAGATTTCTTTCAAATCAGATTACTTTAACTTTAAATCTTTTAATTTTACTAAAAAAATGTGTCAGAAATTTTTTTAAATATTTTCAAAATCGATAAATTTGTGTTTGTTTACAAATTTCTTAAAATTAAGAAAATGGCCGTTTTTAAGAAAATTAAAAAAATTGAAATTAAATTTTACAGTCAAATGTATATTGTTTCTATCTGAAATACACCAGAATTGTTTATTTAATAGAAATCGTAAATTTAATTATTAAACTTTCAAGTAAAGCTAAAATGAAATCTTCAAAAATGTTTTTTCGTTGTAAAAAATTCATTTTAAACTTAAATATAGAAAATTTTTGCCGAAATAGTGGAGGTACCTAGTTTACATCTTCCAAAATGCGTATATAAATTTAACGCAAAGAACCAACTCTGCAAGGACGAATAATTTTCAGGCTATATTTCTAAAGTTTTATCCAATGAATATCAATCATAGAAATTCAATTTCCTGGCGTTTGTTGGCTTATATTATATATATATATATATATATATATATATATATATATATATATATACTGGCTATTTTCTCCTTGCTACTCACCATTTCTAAACTTATCTGGAATAACGTAATATGACTCATGTTACACAATAACACGATCCGATTCCTACACGGAATATACTTGTCGATCTCAATTGAATTACGCAGTACGTGTTATTTTCACATGACAAAAATTGCCTTTAAATGGGAATCGCCAGCTTCTCCTAAGCGTATTCCTAAGAAATCTAGTATATTAGGATCTGTTTTCTACGGAATATATGTTTATCTCTTCTTGCTCATTATATAATTTAATAACCGAAAAAATAATATATTTGTGTTAGGCTCATTGCTAAACAAATAGCTGCTTTTACGAGGGGCGACTGAAATGTTGGGAGGGTGACTATGAAAGATTGATGCTAGATTTGTTAAATATTACATGCATTACTTTCATCTTTTCTTTTTAATACATACGTTATTTCCTTTCATGTGAGCTGATATTTGACTGTACAAAGAAAACTTCAAACAGTAACTAGTAGCGTTTTCACTTGATAATGGACAACATTTGTCATTATGGTTTTATCAAGTACGAAAGGGTTCAGCACCAAGGAGAATCATACTGACATATTTGTTTAAGGGAATACACTACAGTTTATCAACAGTGTAAAAGTGGTCAGCTGAATTTAGGTCAGGAAGTGGAAGTCTTGAATGGGATCCAAAGTCTGGGCGTCCTGTGACTGACACCAACAAAAAAAAGGTTGATCGTTTCACTACATAGTGATGAATGATAGGTGAATGAATATAAATCACATAACCAGTGTTATTAGAATATGACGTGAGTTGATAATATTCTGCACAACTAGCTTAGCATATCAGAGGTTTCTGATACCTAATCAAAGACGACTCACGCTGGTCGTATCACGGGAATATAGGATTTGGATTGAGAGAGATTCAGCTGGATTCCTTGAGCGTTTCCAAACCTAGGTAAATGTTGGGTTCATCCCTTTTGAGACAGAGACAAGGAGACAACATATGCGCATTCTGGAAGTTCATTTGTTAAAGATCTTGGCAAATATATTTTAATAAACTGCAGAAATTTAAACGCCTCACCTACAGGATTTCAAGAATTTTTGCAGCAATAATCTTTCTGTTAACTGTCATTAAGTACATATTCTCCTTTCTCTATGGAATTACAATTATCTCTACTATGCTATATCTATTTTATGACAGGTTTCTCTTTTTGTCTAGAGTTGCAAGGGATTTGAGAATAGATTAATCTTCTGAAATATTTAAACGCACGAGAAATTATTACCTTCAGCTAATGCTATAAATTTCGCATGTAAAGTACAATGCTTGATTTCTGAGTGTATATTAAAAAGTTAAAACGGGTATTGCATTTACATTGATAAGTAGTCTAATATTTATTTTTACTACTTCATATGATTGTAGGTTTTAGTGACTGTTAGGGTGAAATGATATTTATAAAACTGCAATCGGGTAAATGATTTCAACCCATGTTAAGGTAGTTAGAGTTCACACTGGAGGAATATAATACGGATTTCCATTGCGAAAATCCATTCCTCCTAGTATATTGCAATTTGTAGCGATAATTACATCATGTCCTACTGAAAAAAAACAAAACAACAACAACAACAAAAAAAAAAAAAACGAATAAGCTAATCGTGTATCCTTGAGTAAATTGATCTCTTAGTGAACCATTTCCAACCGTGGGTGGTTTTAACGCCAATCTTTTACTAGTCATTTTCAATTATGACAGGACATAACTAATAAAAATATCTTCAATTGTGTACATAATCTTACATAAATCTCTATCTATAAAAGGCAGGATGTGAGTGTGTGTGCGTAACGAATGCACAGCCGCAATTTTCGACGGATTCGCACCAAATTTACATGCACATACACTAAGTTAGCAGGAAGGCCAATACCGACATTGCATTTCCCAACTTACATCGATAGTAGAAATAATCGATTTTTTCATACTTCTACGGAAATTTGCATGTAGTTTGCGGCCATTTTCTACTAGCCAGAGTGAGAGCCTATAGCTGACTGCCACGAATAGGCAGGAAGATTCTATTGGCCAGTATGAGAGCCAACAGCTGACTGACACGAATGTTAACTAGCATGCTACCATGCAAAAAATATCGATAGCTGCATTCGTAACAAGTGGGAAAAATTTAAATCTGCATGGCACTTTACTCCAATTCGCTCATTCGCTTGCTTCACCTCAACGTTGATTCTGATTCCGCAGAACTGGGTTAGGTGTGAAAAAGTATTTGTTGTTATTATTCTTTTTTCATTCGGTTTTTCCAGTTACGAGTCCTTTTTTAAAGCTGATCGTTTTGTGTTCATTTTGTTTAGTTCTTTTTTCGTAACATATTTAATGTTTAGTATTCGCAGTGTGAGATAGGCACGAAGTAAGGCATGTAGCAACATCAGCACGGCAAACGGCACTCCTTTAAAGGCAAGGAAGGGCAAAAATATTTTAAGTCAAGTGATAGCGATTGCTGTATGAGTCGAAGGATTTTTGAATCAAGCACGGTCAACGCCGGTCCATGCTGCTAGTTGATTGAATAATGGTGATAAATAATAGAATAAATTAAATAAGTTTTTCACTGTTCATATTATTTACATCATTTATTTCATTTTATGTCCAGCTGTATTTGATTTCAACTGTAAAATCATTAATGCACGGTAATTACAAACGTAGCGTACTTAAATAAAACAGAAAATAGATCTCAGCCGAGATATGGTTATGAAATCTTTATTTTTAACGGTAAAGAGACAGAATATGTATTAAGAGCATCAAGCAAGTAGAAAGTTTTTAAAAAAATGTCCGGGAAAATATGCAAAGAAACGAGGCAAATTATGATACAGAAATCAGATAGCGTATTGGATGAGTGAAAGAACCCTCAAAAAGCTTAATCAATATTAGGACACAGGAAAAATTCGTCAAAAACCAAAAAAATGTATGCTGACCTTCCCTAACCTTTAAGGCGAACCAATTTTCTCACAGATAAATAATTTCTCAGAGACTTAAGGAAACAGAGATATGTTGAAAAATATGTATGCTCCGAATACACGAGGGCTGAAAAGGATTTCATGAAACTTGAAAGATCTTGGAGTGTGTGACAATCAAAGCATATATACAAGGTAATATGGTTAGAAGTAACGACATTGCGGTAAGTCATAAAACCTCCCGTCCAGTGGGAATGTGTTACATACAGAAAAATAAACTTACATTCAGGAAAAATAAACTTTATTCTTCGGTAAATTTTTTTCTGCGACATCGTTATCGCTATGTGTTGCAGTTTTTTGTGTATATATGTACTAGTGAGTTAGTCCAAATGCCTTGACTCACTTTATAGTCCACCAATAGAAGTTTAACCAATCAGAAGACGTAGAACATTCAATCCGTCGGGTATAAAGGCGGCCATTTTGTTCACTCTACCCGAATGTCCAGTCTAGCTTGTCAGGCGAAGAGAAACAGAGAACGAAATATGCTCTGCTACTTTTACCAAAATATCCACTGCTAACCTGAACAACGTTTTCCTACTGTCTTCGAAATATTCACTGCTAACCTCTGGATTCTATACTCGAGAACAACCGTCATTATGAACAACACTATGTTTACTTCAAATAAAAATGCATAGCAATTACTTCACTCAAATACATAGAAATATCCGGTGCTTGTTATTACGCCGCCAAATTGTTTCATTTTTAATTACAAAATAAAATTCTTCTACGAATGCTACGATCGATTCCATCGGTAAACTTTTTGCAATTACTATTTTATGAAGATCTTCAAATGGGATCAATGACAGTAGCAGCATGGCAAAATTTCGTTTGCCGAGTCGCAAAATAGCCCCATCCCACAAATTCTTAAGCACACAATATGTAAGCAACTATAAAACAATATTTACAGATGTATCACGGGTAATTATTCCTAAAAAATATCAGAACCCCCCCCCCCAAAAAAAAAAAACGGTTGCAATATAAAGGATTTCAAACCTATTTTTCTGGGCCACATACATGAAACGATTATACGATTTATTTTATTCGTAATTTCAAGTTGTTTAGCAGTAGGCTAATATCAGTTCTGTCTATGTATGTCGAAGGCTGGAAAAACAGTTTGTTGCGGTTTTATAGGTGACATGTAACAGAATATACAACGCTTTAAGCAACTTTAAGCTGATGAAAAGAAAAAAAATCTATTGCTTCAATGAAATATCTAATATGGTAAAGGTATAATAAGTATGGTACCTGGGCAAATAATTGCAGTTGAACATTAGCTTGTCTTTTTTGCACTAAAAATTATGTCTAATACTTCACAAGAATCAGTGCTGAAGGTCGGGAATTTGAATAAGAATATTATTCAATAATAAATAAACAGGCGTCGAAGATTTTCTAGTAACAGGGTTTAAACCATTCAAGTATTTTTGCTAATATTAGAAATGATTTAAGTGCAAAGAAAACTTTGACGAACACAAAGAATAGACAAAACAGATTAAACAGCGAAAGCTAGACAAGCAAGATGAAAGATAGGATTGCGAAAACTAGACAAAAGAGATTACGAAAGGTAGAAAAGAGAGATTACGAAAGCTAGACAAAGGAGATAAAGGAGATATTGTAAAATCTAGACAGGGATTGTGAAACCTAGACAAGATGTAATAGTGATCAAGAAAGCTAAACGAAAGTGATGAAAGAGATTCCTGTTAAGCAATCCAAATTTAACAGGCTGCCAATTGATGTGGGAATGCTGTCTTCATAGTGCGATTTCAATCTGCAAGAGCTTTGAGATTACTATCATGTGGATTTGGGTGGGAATTTTCTAGTGAGAAAATTTGGAACTTGTTCCATTAAATGTCACATCGAATTGGGGATATTTATTCTATAGGTTGTAGCAATAACTGTCAATTCCATAATTTAGGGTTTTGTACGTTCTGAATAATAAAGACCATGTTTTTGGGAAAACATCTTGTTGAACATGAAGTTTTCATTGCTGATCCAATGTTTATGATTCTATGTCTTCCACCAATCAGTAAAATTAACAAAAGTGAATAATTAACCAGGATGGTCCATATATATATATATATACACGCCAGTATATAGGTAGTCTTTTTTATGCATATGAGCTGTTATAAATTATATATATATATATATATATATATATATATATATATATATATATATATATATATATATATATTCAAGTAAACGACTGGTGTATACGGAATAAATTCCAATCACCAACAATTTCTATTCTTACAAGAGTGCTCAATACAGAGTAGAGCGAACATAATCATTTATTTAAAAATTATAACATAAATATGTTATAAAATCACTACAAAAATATCCATTTTGTTTCAACACCTCTGGTGTCTTATGAAGTGACGATGTTGAATGTAGATTTTAGAATAAATGTTTTAAAAGGTTCAAATTGATTAACCACCCCTTGTAAGGGGAAACGCTGTTACATGAGCTGAAATGACTAATCAAAAAACAAGTATACGAGAATCCAAAAAACTTGAAAACGAAGTAAGGTTATAATAACTATTAAATGCTTTAAAGTTGGGTTTATACTAAAATAGAATTTATTCTAACTAAATTGTACGATAAAATTTGAAATTAAAATTAATAACTACCCATTTTAAAATCTAAATTTAATCTCTATTAAGTTTAAAATTATAAAATTACTGAGGAAAAAAGAAAAAATACATATGTTATTGTATTTATTTCATTTTTACTGAAATTACATTGGAATAAACGTTAAGATCGGTTGCTTTTAACTTGATGACAACATGGATACAAGTGTAGACAGAGGTTGATGACATCTTGCGAAAGACAATACATACATAATTAGATTATAATACATAAGCATGCAGACATATTTAGATATATACACACAAAAAAGTGACGAGACAAGAAATATCTCCACGATCTTTTACAAAAAAAAAAGAAACATACACACACACACAATAAAATGTGCATGCAAGTTTCTATACACATAGACACCGATAAAGACACATACATATACCCACATACATTGGCATAAACACTCCGATACAATACAATACCCAAGAAATATTAAAGATTGAAGGTGTTATTAAACGAATTCTAACCACTGATTAAAATATAACTTATACGGGCAAATATACAGAGATTAAAATGGACTAACAGAATAGAGAAACAAGCAATAGGGAAAGAAAGGACATTAAAACAGATATATACGTATAAAAATAGCAATATCTAATACATAAAAAAACGAAAATTCCAAACACACAAATATATAAAAAATATATATTTTTCACATATGTCTATATACGCCATATTGCACATTAGGTGAAAAATAAATAATAACTACCTACAAATATATGTGTACAGTGTACACACATTCATCAATACAGACAGAAGCACAGAAAAGTAAACATATACACACATATATACATATAAACGCATACACACATACGCATATATATATATATACATATATATATATATATATATATACACATATACACACATATATATATACGCATACGCATATATATACATACAGAAGCAAGCATAAATATATCAAGCCACACAACAACTTAAAAAGTAAACAAATCAAATATAAATATATATATATATATATACACACACACACACACACACAGATACATATATATATATATATATATATATATATATATATACATACATAAATATATGTATGTATACATATACATATATAAACTTAAAAATACAAACATACATATATACAAACACATATACAAACACACGCATATATATATATAAAACGGAGACTTAAACATACACACACACATATATATATATATACATACATATATACACATCCATATATATATATATATATATATATATATATATATATATATATATATATATATTTAGACATTTTTATGTTTAACATTCTTTTTATAGATAAAACTACTTAATTAAAAGCTCAGTTTATAATAAACAGTATTAAATAACATTTACCGGCCTGAATGTCCGAGAAATCTTTATAGAAAATATTCATCCTCCGATAGGATTCGAACCTGTATCCTATACGAAACCTTCATATAGCCTGATGTACTTTTACCGATTTACAGGGGATCGATCGGTTAGCAAAGTCGAATTTACTCCTTTTAAACTTAAATCATCCATTAATCTCTCGCGTACGTAAGACTTACAGTTGGATAAGTCTTGTTCTTATGTCCATCGTCTTTGTTATGTTGAATTGATAATGTTAATTATATTTTATGAATCTGTCCTGAGGATGGTTCATTAGACCGAAACGTCCGACGTTGACATTATATTAACATTAAAACAGCGTAATTGCATATAAGGATTTTTTCTTGTTTTTTCCGTATATTTTTCTTCATATATATATATATATATATATATATATATATATATATATATATATATAACCCTACTTGCATATATATACATATATGCACATCCAAAAGTACAAAAACACACACATACAGACATACACACACGTACAAACACGAACAACACAGTATACGTACACCAACACACCCCCATATCAACAGGAGGACCATCAGGTAATAAAAGTAATAACCTTTTAAATTTACAATGATATATCATTATCATTGAGAGTATTACAACCCCTATAATAAGTTAAATTTATAACGGTTTTTACAGTTAACTGTTAGTTCATATCTTTGATTTAAGAGATGGGTCTTATTTTTAAATCTAATTATTTCAAATTTTTCTTTAAGACATAGATAACTCGGGGCATGTAGGGAATTACATGTCTAGGTTTCCTGATTAATTTCCATTTAACAGTAGGTGTTTTATTCTTTTCTTTTTGACTCCAAAAATACTTGGATAATGAAGTCATGTACTTATAATTACTGTTATTAAAAGATTGCATATGCCCCCGCCAACGTTCCTTGAATGGATTAATGGTACTACCAATATATAATTTTTTATATTTGGGTTTTCTAGTGTAGAGATTGTACTAAGATAAACTACAGAACTAGTCAAACAATTATTTTGTAGCGGAAAATTATTTGGATTCCTACATTTGCACAAGTTGTTATTCGTTGAATTATACTTAGTACTGCTACTTGCAACCTGATGAGTAGTCAAGTTTTTTGAGTCCCTATACTTGTTAAAGACTTTGCTGTTATGTTTTTTAATTATTTTCTCTAGATTATTCGCACAACTATGGCTTAATTTCAGAGTATTAGGATTAAATATTTTACTAAGTGGATTAGTTTCTGTATTGGGGAAATGTTTCTTGATGCGGTTTAGAAATATACATCCTAAATTAGTTTTACCTATTATGTTGAAAGGGGGAGTAATCCAAATGATTTGTCTCTGTCTTTTCTTATTATGGTTGTAATTAACCGGGTTTCTATATTGAATATTGCTATCTATGTATCCATTTTTTAAGGACAGAATTGTAAACATTACGATGTTTACTAAAAACATCTTTGTTAGAAGAGTTAGTACTAATCCTAAATCAAATGTAGGAGGGTATGTGTTTGATAACTAAAGGGGGATGGTTGGAATTTGGATGCACGTATACTGGGTTGGAATTAACCTTCACATATGATTGGAAAGTGTTGCTAGTAAGGTCTAATGTGACGTCCAGAAAATCTACTTGTTTAACGTTAGTTCTAACTATAGTCCTAAGATCTAAATCCTTAAATTCTCTACGAATAATTTTCCTAATACGGTCTACCTAAATTTTAGTAGAGTTTTTAACAACTAATAGGCCATCTTCTCTATATAATCATACACTATCAGAATCTAAACACTCAAAGGCACTTAAATTATACAAAAGAAATAATCCAACCAAGTCTGAAGATTCTTGAAGAATCCAAGGAACCCATTGGAATGTCAAAATTCTTGCTGCAAGACATTATATATATATATATATATATATATATATATATATATATATATATATATATATATGTGTGTGAAAAGTGTGTGTATATAAATATATATATATATATATATATATATGTATAATTATTTATATATTATATGCGCAGTACTTATTAGAAAGCGTTCAATATCAATACACGCAATCTACATAAACCCAAATTTAAAAAAAATGAATCAGTTTGTCTGACGATTGCTAAAGCGTGAAACACAGGGTCACAAACTCACATCTATCCAACCAAATATATATATATTGAGGGAGAGAGAAAAAGAGAGAGAGAGAGAGAGAGAGAGAGAGAGAGAGAGAGAGAGAGAGAGAGAGAGAGAGAGAGAGACTGTGTGTATGTGTGTGTGACGTAATGGTGAACAAATATACCTTTGTATAAAAAATTTTTTTCCGGGCTGATAGCTTGCCATCAATTGAACATGGTCGTGAGAAAATGCTTACATTTTATTTGACACATTTGTATGAGAAGGAAACACACTTTAAATAACTTTTAACGTAGCATGATTGTAGCTAGTCCAGCGGGTCTAATTATTTCACAAACTGATTTTCCCTTACAAACAACTACAAGGATTGCAAATTACAGAAAAAGAAAAAAAAATCAGTGCTTGGTAACTCTTTGGGAAGAAATATCTTGTTTATTCAAGCGCAGACTAAGTCAAGAAAGAAATTCCATACTAGATTAAATAATCACATTGTACAAGAGACATAGACAAGCAAATATCTGAATGCACAGCAAGTTGAAATTGAAGCAGATGAGAAACAGTAATATTTGGTCACCACTCCTTTCAAGTAATAAACAACAAACTACATTTCACTAGACATAACAAAAAATCTTTTTATAATTTTGTTTGTGACTGTTTCGTCAGTTCGCACGACCGTTACACCCAGCCATTACCTCATAAATAATGGAGTAATCATTTTGATCACATAGAAAATGTAGAAAACCCTACTTTTTTCCGTGAGAAAATGAAAGAAGATTGTAGTATTTAATATAAGCTGCCCATACTCAATAAATAAACGAATATTCCGTTTTCATCACGTGGAAAAAGTGGAAAGCACTACTTGGTTTCAGTGAGAAAATGAATGAAAGATAGAAGGAAAGATAAAAGTGTTTAACGTCTTTTTTGATAAAAGTGAAACAGTAAATATCAAATCGTTTCATTTGTATCCTCTTACTTCTTAATATAACGACTAGCATTAATATTTATTATATGTATTGCCATATATTGTTAAGGTTGTTAAGCTCAAATATTAAACGTTTTGATATGGGAATTTCTACCGATATTTTATTGTCAGAAAATTGTCCATGAATTTATTCATTCATTAACGTTAGAATTAAATTCATGAGAATAATAAAATGGGAAAGCATGACATTTGAACAGGTTTTTCTAATGAACAATAAATATGTGAAGAGAAACATTGTCTTGAGTGTTGCTTCTTTACTCTGCTCTGATATTAACAGGTTAGAAGCCAATCTTTTCAGAAGCAATATCAAATATGGATCAATCCTACCTTGTTCAAATGACTAGGCTAGTGTTGGCGCTTGGAATATAGTGGGAAATTAGATACCAATAAATAAACATAGGTAGTTGAATTGAAAAACTGCCTCTGATTATACATACTGTGCACCGATCATTTGGTGATCATATCCAGCAGAGTAACGTACCATGACATGAATAAAAAAAAATCAAGTTGAATTTTTATTTGTGTGAAAGGTAAATTAATTTTCTCTGTTACGATAGCTTCTACAATCATGTGATCTAACTTCAATCGAATCCATTTCGGATGTAGTGGAAATAATTTTTGGGATCTTGGACGAGCAATAACGCATCTATGATAAAAGCATAGACGCACATTTCCAAACATGCTTCCAGAACATTCGCGAATCCATGCGAAGAAAAACTGAGGATATTCTAAATACAAAAGTTTGGCCAACCAGTTAAAAGAAGATTAAACCTAATACACTGTCCTCGAGCATATATATATATATATATATATATATATATATATATATATATATATATATATATATATTATTATTATTATTATTATTATTATTATTACTACTGAATATGTGTTATTCAGTTCCTTTATTTGAACACATAAGTATATGGAGATTGTGTGGAAATTTTATTTCACACATGTGTGGACGTTTCTACATAGTGGGTTGTTCTCACATATAACCCAGAAGAGGATCAAAGTTTATCTCATTTTCATAATTTCAATCATCGTATTTCTTGAAGAATTCGATGGGTATGGCTATTATTACCGGTGGCATTTTTATAATGATTTCCGTGATTGTCAGTATTAATATTTTTCTATTATTGTTAGCTGAATAATATGGAACCTACTTCAATGCATTTTGTATTTATAGAACAACTATTTCCAGTTAAAAGCCAATCATTTTTACTTTCGCTAAAACATCGATCGAAAACTCATACAAAATTATGCGTAATTGTGTCGTGCTATTTACAGAAGAAAAATGCCATTATCTTTGATAAAACATGCTAAAACTCATTTGCTAATAATATATTGACTCCAGTATTTTCTCGTATATTTCGTTTCTTGTTTTTCTGTTTTTTTTTGGGGGGGTGGGGGGGCTGAAGTACTGCAACAATACGCATATATGACTTTAAGTTACAGGGAGTATTTTAAAATATATTTACGTGTTTTACGAATGTGATGCTTAAGTAGCTAGCATATTTTAATCAGTGGTTTGTTATATATGAGAAATAATTAATTTCTATGTATTCTCAACACACCATATTTATCAGCATTTTGAGTAGGTATCAACCTAAACTAACGGTTCTATCTTAACAATCGATTAGCGCTATTGAAAAGAAGCTGACATTTCTGCAAGTTCACTTGGACATCCACGAGTCAGCGTCAAAACAATTTAAGATACATGATTTGAACATATAACATATTTTTAAAAATATTTTTAAGTTATTGATATATATTAGGTTGGTGCAAAAATAATGACGTAATAATGCCGTTTTTGACGTATTTTTTAACGTCAAAAAACGACATTATTACGTCATTATTTTTGCACCAAGATAATATACCATTTTCCGACCTAATAATCATGTAAGTTAATTGCTTAAATATACTAAATGTACCAATAATGTCCGAATAGTAAATTCCGTCGAATTTTATTGTGCTCTTTGAAGGAACATAAATATTTGTCGCTTCTCCGTGGTGACATTGAATGGTAAACTCGAAGATATTTACAGCATGAGAAGGCAGAATACCGGCAAAGAAAAATTAAATTACTTTATTTTGTCAGGTCATTTCTAAAAGAATTTTGGTCAGAAATATATTGAAATAGAATCAACGTATAGATTTCTTTTTCAATGTCAGATTATTTCATTCCCAATTGCAGTTTTTAGCCCAGTGGATAATAAAAATAAGATAAAACTTAAAAAAAAGTGAATATAATTAAGAGGAAAAATACGTGAAGCATATATATATATATATATATATATATATATATATATATATATATATATATATATATATAAATGACCATAGATTCTTGGTTCGAAAGATTAATATGACGGAAGTATTTAAAAAAATGAAAAGTATCTATAGCATATATCTATCTATCTATCTATCTATATATATATATATATATATATATATATATATATATATATATAAATGACCATAGATTCTTGGTTCGAAAGATTAATATGACGGAAGTATTTAAAAAAATGAAAAGTATCTATAGCATATATCTATCTATCTATCTATATATATATATATATATATATATATATATATATATATATATATATAAATGACCATAGATTCTTGGTTCGAAAGATTAATATGACGGAAGTATTTAAAAAAATGAAAAGTATCTATAGCATATATCTATCTATCTATATATATATATATATATATATATATATATATATATATATATATATATATATAAATGACCATAGATTCTTGGTTCGAAAGATTAATATGACGGAAGTATTTAAAAAAATGAAAAGTATCTATAGCATATATCTATCTATCTATCTATATATATATATATATATATATATATATATATATATATATATATATATAAATGACCATAGATTCTTGGTTCGAAAGATTAATATGACGGAAGTATTTAAAAAAATGAAAAGTATCTATAGCATATATCTATCTATCTATATATATATATATATATATATATATATATATATATATATAAATGACCATAGATTCTTGGTTCGAAAGATTAATATGACGGAAGTATTTAAAAAAGTGAAAAGTATCTATAGCATATATCTATCTATCTATCTATCTATCTATATATATATATATATATAAATGACCATAGATTCTTGGTTCGAAAGATTAATATGACGGAAGTATTTAAAAAAATGAAAAGTATCTATAGCATATATCTATCTATCTATCTATCTATCTATATATATATATATATATATATATATATATATATATATAAATTGAAGTTAACACTAAAACGCGACAGGGTGTTTCATCAACTGGCGAATGCTGCATATTTCCTCGTCTATTTATATATATGGGTCACTGGTGCATCGTGGGTAATCTTTTCTGGCGGTTATTTCGGTTAATTTATTTTCCTTTTTTTATTTTCATTTTGTATTAATTATTCTTTCGTTTTTTGATGTTTTATTAAAGTAGTAAAAATTTGTTTTTGGGTGGGGATTTGCTTAGGTCACTTATTTAATAGTGCGTTTCACTAAAAGCAAAAGAGGAGCCAAATATATCGGCAGGATAAAATTAGAAGGGAAATCAGATAAAGCAAGAAATGCAATAAAAATTTTAGTGAAATATGAAGATGAATAGAATGGAGAAAACAGTGATAAATGGTTAATATAAATAATATATATATATATATATATATATATATATATATATATATATATATATATATATATATATATATATAGTTAGACCTAGAGAGCCAGACAAGGCTCTCTAGGTTTAACTAGGTCTGCTCTACTATTTATTTAGTTATTTTGCGTACTCACATCGGTTTTTTTTTTCTTTAGACTTTGGACTTGCATGCTGGACGATTATTTTCGGCTAACCTACATGTTCTTGGCTCTTTCTTTTTTATACCTTTTTTCCCTTTGGTATTGGTTTGATTATTTGCAAATCAAGACACCGAAGCTATTTCCGGGCGTGTATAGATTCTTATACTTATAAGATTTATATTAATAATATATATATATATATATATATATAAAGAGAGAGAGAGAGAGAGAGAGAGGCGGGGAGAGATAGTCCAGTGTATGAGAAGGATGAAGTGGTAGTGAGATGGACTACCAGAATCAAAAGCAAAATAGTGAAGTGTTAGGTGGAATTAAATAAAATGATTTTTACTGTAAATAGAGTAATGTAAATTTGATGAGTATCAAGAAAAGTTAATTTAGTGAATTCAAGAGTTTCTTTTAAAATGGTGGAAAGAGATATATGTGGAAAATAGAAAAGACAATGTTTATATAAGAGACTCTTGTTTGACTGAAAAAAAAAGAATCATTTTAAATTTAACAAATTAAATTAAATGAAGTACACGGTAAGAAAATGATTGTAAAAATAGAAAGGGGGAGGGTAAATAAAAGAAAGAGGAATGCGGCAGGTGTCAGGGCCGTAAAGAGTAGTGCTGTAGCCACGAGGACCATGAATATCAGTGCGGTAGACATGAGGGCCGTAAAGAGATGTGCGGCATACATGAGGACGTAAAGGGAAGCGTCGCTGACATGACGGTCGTAAAAAAGAAAGCGACAGACACGAGGGGCGCAAAGAACATTGCGTCTGACATTAGTGTCTTAAATAGTAGTACAACAGGCATGCGGGCCGTAAATTGCAGTGCGGTAGAGAGGGCGATGTAGATTGAGGAATAGGGCTTTAGATTATGGAGAGAGAGAGAGAGGGGGCACTAGAGAATGGAGATAGGGCGAGGGCACTAGACGAAGAAATCAGGGAGATGGCTCTAGAAGATGATGCGAGGGAGAAGTGTATAAATTATGGAGCGTGGGAGAGGTCTCTAGAGGATGGAGCTAGGGAGAGGTCTCTAGAAGATGGAGATACGCGGAGGGTTCTAGATTGATCGAGAGAATGAAGTGCGAGACCGGGCTCTAGAGGATGTAAAGAAGAAGAAAGCTCTGGAGGATGGATCGAGGGAGAGTTCTCTAGTCGATGAATCGAGGGAGTTTGTTTCAGAGTATGGAGCGCTGGAGAGGGCTCTAAAAGATGAAGCAAGGAAGGGGGTTTTAGAATATGAAGCAACAGAGAGGTCTATGGGATTATAGAGCATTGAATCTTGCTCCTTAGACACGGAGAGGGCTGTAGAGAAAAAGAAAAAAAAATGGAGAGAGCTATAGAATAAAGAGCGTGGGAGAGGGCTGCAGAGTAAAGAGCAATGTATAGTGCTGTAGAATAAAAAAGCAAGGGTGAAGGTAATAAAGAGCAAGAGAGTACGAGAGAATAAAGAACGAGTGAGAGCGCTAAAGAGTAAAATTTTAGGAAGAAGGAATTTACAAATACACAGCGAAAGAGAGAGAGAGAGAAAGAGTAGAAATATAGTATGGAAAATGTGTTGAACGTCTCAGAAGGTCGATATCTAGCATTCTTTTTTTCTGAGAGAATATGACAAAATTATATGTAAAAATGATGGGGAAGGATGAAGTATAAAACGCATTTCCCAGTATCCTTGGAGATATGTCGAAAATGACGTTGTGTGTGATGTAGTAAATGCAATATCTGACAATGAATGTCAACAATAGTTTCAATGAATAATCATTTTTACTTTTAACGAGAAACGAAATGAATAAGACTGATTTAGAATAAATTCTTATTAAGTGAAATCAGATTTTAAGAGAAAAAAATTAAACAATTAAAAAATTGAAATTATTTAGCTGATAAATATTATGCTAGTGCGAAACAGCCACATAGAAATAAATCTGTCTGATTTTAATTTTAATCAAAATAAAATTTAATCAAATTTTGTTTCATATTTGCTCTGTCGTACTTTTTATTAGGATGGTGCAATTATAATGTCGTTTTCTCACGTAGTAACATATGTGAGAAAACGACATTATTTTTGCACCAACCTAATACTAATGTGAAGCATGTTAGAGGCGTTTTCTATAAAAATCCAGGTAAACTCATCCTTTGACAACATGATTGAATGTAGGTATATCGGATCTAAGCCTTGCATGAACCGTGTTCAGAGAAAAGAACTTGAAGCAATATTTTTTGAACTTCAAACGTTGATAGATAACTACAATAAAATTGTGGACGTATTCTCGGTTATTATATTTCTTTTTCGAACCTTGTACTTGCTTGACTGATGATTGATTGGTTTCATTTACCCCTTTTTAGGAAATGCACTCTTCCTATCTTATAAAAACCCAACACGTGTAAACTCCCTCGAGTTTTCTTTTCATTCATCTCTCTCGCACGTCTCATGCCTTGCTACCAAGTGCCAAGATGTTATCTTCAAGAACTCCCATCTTAGCCATTGCGGTCAGACGTTAAAGACTATTACCAACATTCACGAACTCTGAAATCACTTCTGAACTTTTACCAACTTTACAACTCACAATTCCAAACTTTATTCTTCCAAATTACAGTTTAATATTACTTCTTTTTAATATGAACTCAGGTACAACTAATACCTAATCAAAGGGACATGACTCTGCCCTACCTTTTCAGTTCCCATGCATGTATATCAAACATTAATAAATGCAATTATTATGTTTTGAAATCATTCGGTTCAGTTTTCTATTTTATTCTATGTGCTATTTACGTCAAATATAAATGGCATTGCGTTCAGGCATTGTACTTAATCTCACCTTTCTTAGCCAAAGTTAAATATTGGTAACTCAATCACTACAATAATGGTAATCCCTATCGCGACAACAGTTTCGCAAGTTAATTTAAGCCGGAAATATCTTTAGATTGTAAGAATCTTTTGGCAATAATAATAAACTGAGAAAACTCCTAATCAATAATCCATTAGACTGAGGGATAACAGGTAGATTCATACATCGCCCTCGGGTATTTTCGCGTAAGCGAATGTATGTAAAGAATTGCCATTGGAATTGGAACTCGGCTATTTGACTTCCAATTCTTAGCCGTTATCCGTTACATCCCCACACATCCAAACTTACAGCATTGGTAATCCCAAGGCGTCAATAATCTGCTGGCCAGCTTCGACAGTGTTTAAATACGCGGATCTTGCGACAATCAGTGTCTCAACGCGTTATGATCGTAAGCCCCGGCACTTGCATACACCAGCATCATATAACTAGAGAGGTGTCTTTTGAAAATGAAGTTTTACACGATGTAATGTAGATCTGTACCTTCATAAAGAAAATAAAGAAATACGCAATTCAGTGTTTTCTTGCGTCTACAGTGGCATTAAGACTATGTACCACTGTCTGTAACGATTTGAAGCGAGGAGAGTAGAAAAAATTAAGCGGGATATTAGGCTAGCCTGAAATAAGGAAATCTCTTTGATTGTTACACACGTCAAATACTGAAAGGCAGAAGATTGATAAACAAAATATATTTTCACAGTAATATGAAAATACAAAAATCTCAAAACCCGAAACCTCTTATCTTTATTTGTTCAAGATTTATTGCGTCGAGAAATTTTAAAAGAAAGAGAATTGATGTTAATGTTGTTTCTTTGTTACTGACAATTAACTGTCTAATAATTCTTTAGGACAAATCTATACTTTTAGAAGAGATACACAGTTTTTTTTTTTTTTTTCGATTTCATTCTAGATACACATACTTTTGTTCTGTTTTTTTTTTCTCTCTACATAATTCTTTCCCATTCAAAATTGAGTGGGATTTTTCGTGTTTGTCTATCCTTTTCGAAAGATTTTTTTTTTAAATCTCTGCTTTTCATCCACTTATGTACACACTTTCTTCTTTCATGTCTAGTTATATTAGCGTCTGATATTATTTAAAAATATTCCCTCTCGTAATTTGATTCAATACTTGAAAAGAACTTTCCAGATTTTCAAGTCAATTTTTCCCTTTCCTATTCACTTAATTGCTGCTACCTAGCAATATATACTTTGAAGAGAGAAAAAAACTTATATTTCATCGTGATTAACCATTAATTATTCGTGATAATAACAGTTTATATTTTTTATCAAATTTTAACACAGTACAAGTCATCACACTGAACAAATTATATTAATGCTAGATCTTACTGCGCATACGATAAATATCTATTTGATCATATTATCCCTTGTCAGCGTGAGTAGCCCGACAGTAGAAGCGTTGTCTCTTCTTTAGAAAATTTCGCAATTTTTATTACTTCTTTGTACTCTGATTGGCAACATGCCATATGATATCAAAATTTGTTGTTACTTTTTCACCCGTTAAAAAAGTCAATCCAGGTAGAGCGTGAATGAAAGAGCTTCTTGTGTGGGATATAAGACTGAAAGTTGAGAGGCGCAGTTTAGTAGGATATGCGGGAAAAAAAACAAAAAAAAAAACATGAACAGGTTAAGACTGTAAAACAAATTAGTCCAGGATTACAATTATTTAAGTTGTAGAAAAATATACCATTTTTACATCATGTATGGGGGAGCAGTATTTCCCTGACAAGAGCTGCTCAGATGCTAAGGAGTCCGCCGAAGAATGCAGATGTTTAGCATCTGAGCAGCCAACGCCAGGGGAAAAAAAAACTGGTCTTCCACAAATTTGGAAATGGTCTAGAAACGGTGATTTATACAAAAACTTTGTTCCTTTTCTAGCTGACCGTCTTCCTGCAGTCGGCGGTTATTCAAATTTTCATCATCAGTGACACAATTCATGAAAGTTGGTTCTTAGAATGTGAAAACCCTTTTAAATAGTGATCAAAGTAAAATACCTGAACGCAGAACTACCATTATAGCAACGGAATTATCAATATTGAGATTGGCTCTCTCTGAGACACGCTTTAGAGATGAAGATCAACTGATGGAAAAAATCGGAGTCTACACTTTCTATTAGAAGGGTAAGTCTGCGGGTGAGAAACGTGAGAGGGTGTGGGGTTGGCAATAAATCTAATCTGGTTGCAAATCTTGAGAATCCTCAAGCCATAATTGACAGAATCATGACTATTCTTATGCCACTGCCAGGAAACAGATTCATGACATTAATATCTGTCTCCGGCCCAAAAATGTCCAATAGGGAGGAAATTCTATTCACTTTCTACGAAGAACTCCATTCAAAGCTATTAAAAATTCCTCAGGCTGATGAAATTCTCCTTTTGAGGTATTTTAATGCGAGAGTGGGAACAAACCATGAAACGTGGGATCCTGTAGGTCTTTTTGTACTTGGTAAGGTAAACAGAAATGGTTTGCATCTTCTCCATCTCTGCTAATCTTGCTATATATAATACCATCTATCAACAAAAATATCCATAAAGTAACCTAGATTCACCCAATTTCTCGCCATGGTCACATCATTGATTACATAATTTGCCGTCAACGTAATGTTTGCAGTGAACGAGTAATGAGGGGAGGAGGATGTGGTACTGATCACGATCTTGTAAGGGGAAAACTGAAACTCCGTATAAGGCGGAAAGTTCGTTCTGGAGGAAAAAAATACCCCAAAAGGGTTGATGCGAATAAGTTGAGGGATCCGGTGTTATGGTAAGATATTCAAAACTCTGTGGAAGACTCATAGTTTGAGGGTTCTTTTGAAAATTTTAAAATCGCCATATACAACAACAGTGTTGACATCTTGAGTTTAAGAAAAAAGAAATATCGACCAGCTTCTTAAAACCAAAAACAACTTTTTATCAGAAGATGTTGAGTGCTTCTGACAGTGGTCATCAGTCATTTTCCAGTCTTTTAAGTCCTGTAGGCCCTCTCTTCAACGTAGATTACGTGAAATAAACAATCAATGGTGGCATGATATTTTCAAACAAATTCAGGATGCCTGCGATCGTTAGACTCCAAGGTAATGTATGGCCTTATAAGTAAAACCTTTGGGCCTCAGTTTACATGTGTAACTCACTGAAAGTTAAGGATAAACTAATCTCCTTAGAGATACCAAAAACTTATTACAGCGTTGGTGTGAACATTTCTCGGATTTCTTTGATAATCCTTCAGTAGTTGATTTAATCTAAATCAACAGTCTGCCTCAGTCTGAAATGGCAATTCCACCAACATATGAGGAGAATAGGAAGGCGATTCAAGAGGTCAATATTGGGAAGGCACCAGGACTGGATAGATTTCCCGTTGAGGTGCACTTACATAGAGGAAACTAAATGGCAAGAAGAATTTTTGATGCTCGGACATGCCTTTAGAAACTGTAACATTGGGGTTTATTTGCGTTTCCAAACTACTGGGAAAGTTTCTGACCTACGGCGATTTAGGATTTTGACTGAGGTATTCCAGAAAGTTCTTTGTGAGCTTTTTCATGCTGATCATGCCGACCTGGTGGCTCATATCGAAGACGATATTGAAACCATCATGAATCTTTTGCTGATGCATAAAAGTCTTTTGGACTTACTATCAGTTTGCGGAAGACCAATGTAACGTTCACACGACCTCATAGTCAACCTTATCATGAGTCAAAAATACTTGTGGATAGCAGGAGGCTGGAGGTGATGTATACCTTTACATACCTTAGAAGCACACTCGCACGAGATGGGACACTATATGCTGAAATACTTCACTACATCGAGAAAGCTACTAAATATTTTGCATGCTCCGAGAAGCGGGTGTAGTCTGACATCACATTTAGCATCAGGGTAAAGGTTTATGAGTCCTATGTTTTGACAGTTTTTTTGTACTCCTCAGAAACATGGACAACATACAGACATCATATTGCCACCAAAAAACCTTCGAAAGAATCCTGAAAATTCCATGGCGGTCTTTTGTACCTGACAAGTTCTGGAGAAAGTTAATATCTCATTATTGGAAGCTAATCATTCTCAGTTCTCTTATTTAAAGAGGATCGCTTATAACCATCTTTGTTCCTCACCCATCGAGATATTCCACTTCATCGAAACAAAAAGTTTTCCGCAAAATAACTCGAATAAGGAGAAAATGAAATTGACAGTCCATAGGCAACATTTTTCTATAGTAACGATCAAAATCATTTGGTCCTCACGCATCGAGACGCTCTTATGAATCGATACAAGGGGAAAGGGAAGGTGACTGTCCATGGGCGGCATTTGTAAACAGGATCGGTAATAAACTTGTTCCTCATCCGTTGAGTTGCTCATTTGCATCGAAACATAAGGTTTTCGTCAAAACAATTTGAATAACGAGAAAAGAAAAGTGACTGTCAATGAGCGGCATTTTTAAATAGGATCTATCACAACCATCTTTGTTTCTTTACCCGTCGCGAAGCTCCTCTGCACTGAAAAAAAGGAGAAAGGGAAAGTGACGGTCCATAGGCAGCATTTTATAGAGGATCGTTCAAAAACATCTTATTTCTTCACCCGTCGGGATACTCCTCTACATAGAAACAAAAAGTTTCCCCACAAAATTATTGGAAAACAAGAAAAAGAAAGTGACAGTCTATAGGCGTTATTTTTAAATAGGATCTGTCATAACCATCTTCGTCCCTTACCAATCGATATGCTACTCTGCATCGAAACGAAATGTTTTCTCAAAAACAATAGGCAGTAGGAGAAAATGAATGGACGGTACATAGACGGTATTTTTAAATAGTATCGGTCATTAACGTCTTTGTTCTTTATACGTCGAGATAATCCTGTGCATTGAAACGAAAGGTTTTCCCCGAAACAATTTGAATAGCGAGAAAAGGAAAGATATTCCATAGACGGAAATTTTAAATAGGATCCCTCATAAACATCTTTGCTCCTCTGCACCGAAACAAGTAAAAATACCACAAATGGTGCCTAACTTACCTTGTCTCGTGATTCAAATTGTTTTGCGGAAACATTTGTTTTTATGCAGAGTACCATGTCGATGGGTAAGGATGAAAAATGGTTATATCCGTTCCTATTTAAAAACACTTTCCTTTTCTTGTTATTCAAACTATCTTAGGGCTAACCTTTTTGTTTCGGTGCAGGGGAGCATCTCGACGGGTTAGGAAAAAGGATGGTCATGCCAGATCCCTATTTGAAAATGCCGCCTATGGATCGTCAGTTTCCTTTTCTCGTTATTCAAATTTTTTTTTGTTGCAAACCTTTTGTTTTCGATGCTGATAAGAATCTCGACGGGTGTGAAACAAAGTTGTTTATGAAAGATCCTATTTAAAAATGCCGCCTATGACCGACATTTTCCTTTTATCAATATTCAAAATGTTTAGGGGAAAACCTTTTATTTCGATGCAGAGGAGCATCTCGATGAGTGAGTAACAAAGATCCTATTAAAAAAATGCCGCCACTAGGTCATCACTTTCCATTTCTCGGTGTTCAAAATTTTGTGGAAAAAACATTTTGTTTCGATAAAGTGGATCATCTGGACGGGTGATGAATAAATATGGTTATGACCGATCCTATGTAAAAATGCCGCCTATGAACCTTCACTTTTCTTTTCTCCATGTTACGACGCAGAGAAGCATCAATACGCGTAAGGGACAAAGATGTTTATGGCAGATCGTATTTAAAAATGCCGGCTATTAACCGTCACATTCCTTTTTCGTTATTTACAATGATTTGGGGAAAACTTTTCTTTTCGATGCAGAAGAGCCTCTCGGCCGGATGGTTATGCCCGATTCTGTTTTAAAATTCCCACTGCCGACTATCACTTTCCATTTATCGTTATTCAAATTGTTTTTGGGAAAAAAATTTGTTACGTAGCAGGGGAGCTTGTCGAGCGGTCAAAAAAAAAGATGGCTATGACCGATCGTATTTAAAAATGACGCCGATGGACTGTAACTTTCTTTTTCTCGTTATTCAAATTGTTTTGGGAAAAACGTTTTGTTTCGATATAGCATGTCGACGGGTGAGGGAAATAATTATGTCCGTTCGTATTTAAAAATGCAGCCTATCGAACGTCATTTTACTTTTGTCATTATTCAAATTGATTTTGGGAAATACGCATAAGGAAAATCCCCATAAAAAAGAAGTATATAAAAAGGTTTTCATAAAAGGAAAAGAAAAGAAAGAAAAGTAATATTAGTAATATTAAGAATAGCCCAGTAAAAACAAAGAGAAGAGGGTTAAGAAAGTAATACAATACAAGAAAACAAGGGAAAAGGTGGGTAATATAGAAGAGATTTTAAGAGTTAAGAATAATTAAGAATTAAAGTAACATGTCGGTAAGGAGAAAAAAGAAAAAATAAGGGGAAAAATAGAATATTAAAACAGATGTTCCTCAAGGCTCCATCCTAGGCCCCACTCTATTCTTTATCTACATAAATGATCTTCCTGACGCAATAACTTCCCAAGTTGGAATCTACGCGGATGACACCACAATTTATTCCTGCCTCAGAAACAAATCTAGTCTCGCTGACAAAACTCGACTGGCCGTGCGTCTCGAAAAGGACATCCAATCGATTGTGAACTGGGGCATGAATTGGCTGGTCAACTTCAACGCTTCAAAGAAAAAAATGCTCTCTATTAATCACCACAGAGATCCTTCTCTTCCCTCCATTAGAATGTCTGACGCTCAACTTCTCGAGAGCAACTCTCTGCGGCTTCTCGGTCTCACGTTGACTGCTGACCTGAGATGGAATAAATACATTGAATCAATTGCCTCGTCCACTGCAAGGAAAGTTGGCTCCCTGATCCGCGCCAGGAAGTTTTTCTCCCCGGAGTCGATCCTCCAGATCTACAAATCAACAATTCGCCCTTGCATGGAGTATTGCTGCCATATATGGTCTGGTGCCCCTTCTGTTTGCCTCGGGGTTCTTGATAGGCTCCAGAGGCGGATATACAATGTAGTTGGCCCTGCACTGGCGTCTCATCTGCAGTCACTTTCTCACAGACCACAGACGCGCCGTCGCCCCCCTCTGTCTGTTCTACAAATACTTTCATGGAAATTGCTCCGAGGAGCTGCATTCGCTGGTTCCCAGACGTCATGAGTTCTAGGGCATTACGAGGCTGGCATCCCGCTCTCACCCCTTCAGTGTCGAAACTCCTAAATGTAGCCGTCTCTTCTACTCTAATAGCTTCATGTCTCGCACCTCTCGGCTGTGGAACTCCCTTCCCTTTTCCTGTTTCCCTTTGAGCTATAATCTCCAGCTATTTAAGTGTAATGTCAATCGACATCTCCAGTTGCCTTGATCTATCCACTACCCTCATCCTTTCTTCTATCACTCCTATCTGATCTTGCTCTAAATTTTCTGTAACCCCTTGCGTCCTAGTGGCTTCCCGCCTTGCTTGGGGTGAAATGCTTAAAAAAAAAAAAAAAAATTGGCGAGTAATTTACATGAATTACACCGAAAAAAGGAAGATAAATAAAATGGAGCAAAAAGAAGGAGAGAAAGAATAAAGACCATAGCTGCTTTCAGTTTAGGCGATGAGAGAACGTTAACATTAAGATTGATCCGAAAATTTTAAACCCAAGCGCGGATGTAAGAAAAAAAGAGAAAGAAAAAAGTAAGGAATAGAATGAGACAATAGTAGTTGTTTATGATACAGATACGGGCAATGGAAGAAGGCCAGCACTAAGACAAATCCATAACCGAACGCCCCAAATCTATGCTGAAATGTCTGCTGTAATTTCTGATCCTTTGTGGCGATTCGAATTTGAAAATATTAAAAAAATAAGTCATATTATTTAAATGAATAAACGTAGTATGTAAATCAATAAAGGACCCTTTAGAAATTAAAAATATAATATATGAAAATATATGGATTATTTAAATATTACAATTAAATTGAAATTCGGAATTTAAAAAGCCATATAAAATATAATATTAACATAAATTTCTTAGAAAATTAATTAAAGTTTAAAACTTTTTAACAAACTATATAACACGTAAAATAATTAGATATACACCTATCTATCTAACATTGTTGCTGGTATTATAGATGTAGGAATCCATTTATAATCTTAATTTAAGATAGATCAGTAAAAATGTATATAAGAATCTAAAATAATATAAAATAGTGAAAATTATAAATTTAAAAGTTTCGCAAAATTGGAATGTTATGTTTTATTGCCTACAAAATTCGGTAGTTTCACCTCTTTGCCTTAACAACTGACTATTTTTCAAAAGCTTAATAATATATTTTTTCACACACACATATATATATACATTCACACATACACAGGCATATATATATATATATATATATATATATATATATATATATTCACACACACACACATACATATTCAAACACAAACGCACATATATATATATATATATATATTCACACACACACACATATATATTCACACACACACGCACATATATATATATATATTCACACACACACACACATATATATATATATATATATTTACACACACACACACACACATATATATATATATATATATTCACGCACACACACACATATATATATATATTCACACACACACACATACATATATATATATATATTTATATATATATATATATATATATATTCACACACACATGTATATATATTCCCACATACACATATATATTCATACACACACACACATATATATTCCCGCATACACATATATATTCACACACACACACACACACACACATATATATATATATATATATATATTCACACACACATATATATATATTCACACACACATATATATATATATTCACACACACATATATTCACACACACATATATTCACACACACATATATTCACACACACATACATAAATATATTCACATACACACATGCACATACATATTCGCACACACATACATATATATTCACAGACATATTCACACACACACACACACACATATATATATATATTCACACACACACATATATTCACATACACATACATATATATTCACATACATACATGCACATGCATATTCACACACACACACATATATATATGTGAAAAGTGTGTGTATATAAATATAAATAAATATATATATATAATTATTTATATATTATATGCGCGGTAGAAAGCGCTCAATATCAGAGATAGAGTTAACATATTTGGTTGGATAGATGTGTTTGTGATCCTGGGTTTTACGCTTTTGCGATCGTCAGACAAACTGATTAATTTTTTAAAAAAATTAGGTTTATGTAGATTGCGTGTATTGGTGTTATTATGGAAGTGGTGGGGGACCCCACATCTATCCAACCAAATATATATATATATATATATATATATATATATATATATATATATATATTCACTCACCTTGATGGAATAATCGTAATGAAAACGAGTATTTCCTATGTACAGTTAATGCATAGATTACCAGTACTTTATGATTTGATGGTGACTGTTTCCCACTTTTACATATACTTCATATCTGTCCAATGATTATAAAATGTGTGATAAGGTCATTGGTTATTTTCATGTAAAACAGTGCCGGTGAACCGTCATCTAACTCTGTCTGAGATTAAATGCTTTCACAGCTGCACATTGTAAAGTAATAATCCTATCCAGTCTACTCTCTAACCCAACTCTTGAATATATAACATTCGCCTTGTCACACACGGCCTCTATATATATTAAATCAATTCACTAAAGATAGATACGATAATCTTAGTACGCGTATTTGATTATAAAGGTCTATATATGTTTTTGATTTTAATAAAATTCGTTCAAACGTTGTTTCTTAAGTGTGTCTTTAAAAATTTTCACTTACTTGTCAGTCAATTGTTTTAGTTTAACAAGCGTCACGATACTAATTTCTCTTTATGTATTCAGAAACAATAAATATTATTATATTATTACATACACCTATCTCTTTCTTTTTTGTTGTTTTAGTTATTTCTCTGAAAAGAATTTGAGAATATGGCCGCCAACAAGCTCAAATGTTACTTTCTCTCTTTTGAATTCATCCGTCGTTCATTTTTCTTATTCTTTTAGATATTCTTTTTTTTTTCTTCTTTTTTTTTTTCTTTTGTTCGGTTGCGTCTAAGAAAAATGTTATTTCTTTCTTTCATGGATTGCGTTGCATTTATTGCTTTGTTGGAAGAGAACAAATTTTGCTTACTATGCAACATGTTACTCCAACCACACTCCACCGCGAAACAAAGCGAAACAAAGCGATTTCTTTAATCGAACTTTCCCAAACTATGCAGGGATGAATTCTTTAGTGAGAGACACTATTTAAAAAAAACAAACAATAATAATTTGTGAAAACGCTCATATATATGAGCATTTGAAATTCTTAAATAATTTACTGATGCTCGCACTTACACACACATTAATAATATTTCTTAGAATATATATATATATATATATATATATATATATATATATATATATATATATACACGTTTCATTAAATAATATAGACAAGTGTTGTCTATTTACTTTATGTAAATTCCTTTTATAACATCTCATAAGTTTAACATTATCATTGAACAAAGAAAGAAATTCACAATATTGATCCATATTTTTTTAATACAATCTAAGCTTTCGGCTTACATGAGCCATTATCAAAGATGTCAATTACAACATATTAAGCAATATACGTACAAGACAGTGATGATAGTCTGTCATTGTTTACATGGAAGATTTACAAGCAACGATAAACACGCGCATATAAGACGCTAGAAGCGAAACTCGCACCGCATCTCATGACGTCACACATGACCACACGAGAGTGAATTGCAGAAGTATGGGAAACCAATGGCTTCTGTTACCAATTATAGACATTTAAGAATATTTGTAGAGATGCCATAATTTATTTTGTTTAGGTTGGGTTTCAAATGTTTGATGTATAATGCTTCAAGGATTTTGAGTTTTTGTCTATTGTCTTCATGTCGAAGTATAATTGTGTTTTCGACAAGTATTTTACGGAATTGTGTATGCGGGCAGGCATGTTGTTTTAAATGCCTAAAAATGTTAGAGTTTTCATTCAAATGTAGTGTCAAGCGTCGTGAAAGCGAGTTTGTAGTGTGACCAACATAAATATTTGTACTCGTATAAAGATTTTTTTCTAAAAGGGTTGCTTGTATATGAATACGTCATATTGAACTACAATTTTAAGATATTATTCTTAATTTTAATTACTAATGGACTATACTTATTTTAAAACATATGAATGTAATAGAATTAACTAATTAATTTAAAAAATATTATTAAAATATCAAATATAAACATGTATATTTTATTTATCAGATTTTTAAACATTATTTAAGGAAATTTTTTGACAACGTCAGTAAAGAATTGATATTTTATTTCTTTGATTAAGTAAATTTTAATTTTTTTTTAAACCTTGTAATATATAGTTTATCATGTATGCACAAAGGTCACGGCTCATTTAATGACCTACACATTTTAGCTTTTCTTATTAATTTCCATTTCACAGTAGGTGTTTTATTGGTTTCTTTTAAGTGCCAGAAATATTTCGATAACGACGTCTTATTTCGGTATTTATTTATACTAAAAGAACTTTGATGTTGGCTGAACCGTTTTTGGAACATGCCTTTTGCATCCAATGTAGACTTTTACGTTTTCTGGATCATCCATAGATGAGATATTGCATTGATACACTAATGATTCAGTGCGACATTTCTTATTAATTGGACACTTTGGAGGATTTTTGTAGTTACATAATTTTTGATTCCGTTCATCTCTTCTTGTTATTATACTCTCTCAATTTCTTTGGTCTTGGTCTATGTGTTTATTCAAGGTATCAGCATTATGGTTCTTTGTAATTTTTTTCCAAATTTTTCAGTATAGCTGTAACTTAATTTTAAAGCATTTTTTGTTGAAAATAGTACCGAGTTTACTATCTTTAGGAAAATATTTAAAGATTGATGCAAGGAATTTTTCTCCTAATTTATTCTTTACCATTTGATTCTAAGGGGGTTTATAGCAAATTATTTTTCTACTTCTATTTTTTTTTTGGCATTCCATTTTCATTTTTTATGTAAGTTAATTTTGGGCTTTTGTAGCCACTATCTTTTACAGCTTTATTATAGACATTAGCATGTTCATAGAAAATCTTCTAATTTGCTGAATTTATACTTATTCTCTTTTCGATAGATAAAGGTATATGTTTAATTATAGATGGAGGATGATTAGATTTAGTGTGTATATACAAAGGATTAGTATTGGTTTTTTTATAAGGTATGTATACATTTTTCATTAATTCTAATGTTATATCAAGGAAATTTATCTTCTTCAGTTTATTGCTTACTGTAATTTTTAAGTTCATGCATTTAAATTCTCTATATAATATCTTTCTAATTTTATCGATTTTAAAGTTAGTAGAGTTCAAATTATAACCTGAAGTCCATCATCTCTGTATAATCCTATGTCAGTTATATTAATTTCACGATATACTGTGAGATTTTATAATATGAAAAGACCTATAAGGTCAGAAGACTCACCTGAGTCTATTGATCGCATTGTTATGGCAAAGTGGTCATAAGATTTTTTTATCCATTATCTTATGTATCAGTACCGATTTTTTCGCATTTGTAATAATGCTCTTTTATTCTTCTGTTACATCCGTGTACTGGGTAGCAAAGTCCAACGCGTTCATGAAAGTTTTTTGGTATTGATTGATTGTAATTTTCAATATGAAACTGCATTAGTGTACATTTTGTTTTATCTTTGATATAAGTAAACATGTTTTCTTACTTATTTAGTATTAATCCAAAGTTTCAACCCTAGGTTTTCTTTAATTTGTTGATTGACTCTTCAATACTAGAAAGAGCTACTCAACAAATTAAAGAAAACAGCTTCCAATTCAGCCACCACGTTTATATTGTCCCTTATGAATCTTTCCTTTGTACAAATGCGGAGATATTTTCCTCCCTAATTAAGGAATTATTATAGGTACTTTCACTGACTTACGTACATTCTACCCACCTTTGATTACAGCTAGTACAGCCTTCCCTACTTTCTAATCATTGAGATCCTTTATGTGTGTAATAGAAGTACTAGTAGCTTGCATTATTTTGATAAAGTCCTCATCGCCATCTTTTATTACGGACTAGCTAATAAAGTTTTAAAATTAGCCAAAATAGCCTTTAACAACGCTGTACTAATTCCTTCTCTCCAAAACGAGATTCATATTTTTGGACAACCTGATACACTATTATAGGGGTGCTTCACTTTTTCCGATATTTAGCAGTGTAAATAATTGATTGAGGCGTATCTGCGCTTCATTACATTGAAGACAATGCCTATCTTGTATCATGGATCTAAAGAGGGTGGGTGTCATATACGTTCGTAACACCGTGACTGCCCCTTCCAGCTGAACAGGATTGTGTAAAAATCCTTAGCTCTACTTGAAATATATTTTGTTTAGTAACATCTAGCTCATCGTTCCTCAATCCTAGTTTAATGTAATCCCTAGATTTAATCATTGATACCCCTGTATTTATTCATACCTTAATTTGCTTCTCATCCCACCAACGTTGCCTTATATATTAAATCAGCATCCTGACCGAACAGAATTTTACTATCACTACTGCTAGATCGACCATGGTCCCACTGTTCACTTCCGTTGAGATATGATCTCCGTCTTTCACTAACAGGCCATCCCAAAACTTGCACGTTCCTTTGGGAAGAGGCAATTCTCTCAACCACTTTATGACTCATTTATTCCAGTGTAAATAATTCTGCCAGTGTTGTAGGGGGATACCCTAGCTGTATCTGCCATTACACATGTTTCTAATCGCGTCTGTATAATAATCCTCTAGTTGGGTTTCGACCGCTTTTTCATTTCTGAGTACAGCATCATTAAAGGCTATTTTGTCTAAGTTTAAAACTTTAGTTCGGACAATGTTTCCGTCTTGCTCTGTCTAGTTCTAACTAAGTCTCAGGCAACAAAAGCCGAGCTTACATATTTTCCGTATTGAGTCGTTAGCTGTATCAAGAGATCCGTTCAGCTAGCTTCAGGATTTTCGTCTAGGAACAAATCTATATATTCGGAAAATATGCCATCAAAGTTTCATATGCTAAGTTGACAATTACTGCAGACGTTAGATGATGTATTATGCATTTATTTTTCAGTGCTTCTATCCAAGCCTGAAATTTCGAATTCTTTCAAGAATATATCGGAATCTGGGAAAAATATAACACCATTCTTGAAATGAGCCGGGGGTTAGCATCAATGTTTAATCTGTCCATAGTTATATACAGTGCTAAAAGTGACTCACTTGATTTGTTTTATTCAATTTTTTTTTCGCCTATTGTTTTCGGGGTCAAACTAATTTTTAATCTTACTAATATAAAGACCCCTTACCGACGAGCTAGTAAAAAAGTTTACTCACACTAAGGTATTCTATTGATAATTGTAATTTCTGATATAAATGAGATTTAAGGAAAACACACACACACATATATATATATATATATATATATATATATATTAGGTTGGTGCAAAAATAATGTCGTTTTTGATGTTAAAAAATACGTCAAAAAACGACATTATTTTTGCACCAACCTAATATATATATATATATATATATATATATATATATATATATATATATATATATATATATTTGGTCAATTATTCGCTTCATATTTTCTTGATAATTATGAAGTTACCCTCAGATTCTTCCCCCAGAACTAATAACATTATGCAACAGCCGTGAAAATATTTTCTGATCATGATAATCTTAACTTCTCAAATCTACAATGAAAAATTATCTATCGCACATATGCTCATAATCTACATTTACTTCCACCATTTATATCCATATAACACCCTCGTACATTCGACCCTAATGAGTTTATATTGGGCTCTAAATGGGTGCATTTAGGTAAAAAATGAAAAGAAACATCTCAATTTTTCATGACTTGATGATTTTCTGTAAGTATTCTTTCAAATTTTGCTTAGATGTTCTGATGGCATTCACATCCAATCTAAGCGTCTCCCTGCTACCACATCAATAATGTATTAATTGTGATGGACTTCTAATGGCTGTGGAGGCTCCTTCAATACAATAAGAATTTCTCTGTCTTCCAAGGACCTAACTGCTACACTTTTATTTGTGGTACGCTTTGTTTTCCTACTGAAAATGCCCATCTAGACTAGTTGTATCGTAGAAATTCAATGAGTTATGTGGTCATCTATGTTATCCGGTTAGACGACGGCATTTAAACAGACTATAAGAAGAGAATACCCCCGCATAATATTACGCTACTTTCAGATATTGTAATAAATAGTTAATACTAGTCAAGATTAATCTATACATTCATGATATCTAAGACATATAATGTTCCTATCCTCTAATTACGCAGCAAAATATCCAAACACACACCAACTGTTGTTTTTCTTTTTGCATACTTTTGATGATGCTAATGGATTAATAGCCTGAATTTTATGTATTAATATATTTTCAGCTGTGTCCATCATCTCCGTATTGTGGATCTAGGAATGCTCAGCAATATAACTATGTTTTAAAGTATAGTTATTTGGTTTACTGTTGATTTTCAATCATCGTCAATGAAATGGAAGATCATCCTCTCTTGTATTTCAACAGCAAGTAATCAGAAATCTCAACATTGTCACTCATTGGATTTTTTCTATATATTAAATGTATATTCTGTAGATGCGTGATTTTCATGAAAATCCTAAACGATTGTCAGTTTTCTTTTAATACTCAGACGCAAAAGTCTGGAATCAACGGCTATGCTGCTTTCAAAATTCCTGGAATCACATTTTTTTCGTAAGAGTGCATGAAATAAAGATCAGGAAATGTTAAAGAAAATCGTTAAACACCCATGTTCATTGAATTGCTATTATGACATTTTTTACTTAGACATTTGCAGAAAACAGCATCTATTGACGTGTATATAACTGACCAGAGAGTATATGTGCATATAAACAGAGTGGATTCATGTGTTTGCGTATGTGTATAACACATTTTAGTTTCACCGTCTGATTACAAACATATGTATATACACATAAGATGTTATGCATACATATACACACTCTCATATAAAGAAAAGTATATGCACGCGAACAAACGTGATAGCACTAACTCAGTTTTGTAGTATGTTAAGGAAAGAATTATTAAAATATTAGGTTGGTGCAAAAATAATTTCGTTTTCTAACATATGTTACTATGTGAGAAAACGAAATTATTTTTGCACCAACCTAATAACATCTATTCATGTATAAACATGTAAATTCTTACGAAGCACGTATTTGATTAAATTTATTTGATTAGGTATATGTACCTAAACTATTACATCCGTTATGTTATATATATATATATATATATATGTTATAGGGATTTAAAACTTTCCTGCATATTTTTCTAACTCTTAACCTTAATCACAAGTAGTTTCGAAGTATGGATTGATAACATTATTTCAGATGAGAAGAACTCAAAGATAGTATTAATCAATAAACAGACGCATTTTTTAAAATATTAACAGGCGGTTACAAGAATTATATTCACTGAAAAATAATTATATTTAGTGACACTCGTTAATGAGGTTAAACATTCAGAAAGCAGAGGTTCATGTTTAGAATGAAAATCGATCATGCAGTATAATGATTGATAAACAGATTTGTGTTACCTGACTTCTTTTGAAACAGCAACTGTACAGCATTGCCAATGTTTCGAATGTTGTCCTTTGAAATTATGAAACCCTGCTTTCCTCCGAGAATTTTGTTAAACAGAATGATACATACATACACACGCGCATATATATATATATATATATATATATATATATATATATATGAAAAGTGTGTGTATATAAATATAAATAAATATATATATATATATATGTGTATAATTATTTATATATTATATGCGCGATACTTATTAGAAAGCGCTCAATATCAGAGATAGAGCTAACATATATGGTTGGATAGATGTGAGCTTGTGACCCTGGGTTTCACGCTTTAGCGATCGTCAGACAAACTGACTCTGTTTGTCTGACGATCGCTAAAGCGTGAAACCCAGGGTCACAAGCTCACATCTATCCAACCATATATATATATATATATATATATATATATATATATATATATATATATATAAAGAAATATAGTCTTAAGGTGTGCTATATTTATGGAATAAAGTGCTCAATATCAGAGATAGAGCGTGTGTAAATATAACTGTTAAATAAGTGATATAAACAAATTTTTACTACGTTAATAAATAAATAAATAAATAAAATAAGAAACAAAAAAATAAAAACAAGCAATATAATTTGACCCAAATAAATAAACAAACGACTTCCGGTAAAATAACCGCCATAATAGAATACCCACAATGCACCACTAACCCGTATATATATAAATAGCCGAGAAAAATAACAGCATATGTGCAGTATTTACATTATGCGGACCATTGTCCTCATCTTTGTCGCCATATTTGTCACAACGTTTCGGCCGTTGTACGCTCCGGCCTTCTTCAGGTGGTGGGGGACACATGGCACAGTGGATAAAGGCATTGGTTAGATCTAGTGACAAACCCAAAGAGTGTGAGTTCAATACCCGGTTAAGGCAGTGGAGAACTTTCAGAGGGAAAATTAGCAGGAGATAACTGATAACTGACATCCATCAAACATGGCACGTGGAACTAGAACAGTCTACCCCAGGGATCGAAATAAAGGGTTCAGTTCGAAATTCCAACCACCTGAAGAAGGCCGGAGCGTACAACGGCCGAAACGTTGTGACAAATATGGTGACAAATATGAGGACAATGGTCCGCATAATGTAAATACTGTACATAATACCTCATCTCAGAAATATAGACAAACAGCATATGTGGCCTGACGATTGCATATAGCATGAAACAGACTGTCGCCTCTAAGTGTTGACTTCTATGTTCACTTTATATATATATATATATATATATATATATATATATATATATATATATGTTTCAATTAAAAGGTGCAAATATAATTTATAAATTAATGAATCATTCATACAAAAAACAAATATAGAGGTTAATGATTTAAATGGCGAGAATACTTCGTCGCAAACAATCTAAATAAGATACATCAACCACGAACCTGTATATGAATGATATGATCCGCAGTGTATATACAGCAAAGCAACATTGTTAAAACTCGCAATTGAGACTCTAACAAAAAATGCGGCCAAGAAAGAAAATTTCAAGTAAAAAGTTTGTTTTGGTTCCACGTGATATTTGTTTCTAGATCTCTCAGTTACAGTTAATTCCCTTCATTAACTCAAATCTCCAAATTTTTGTTAACCTCTGCTGTGGTCGTATGGAACTCACAACTTTAGGTCAAGTCACTTTTTTGTATTACTTCAATCAAATCTTTTATCTTTTATCATTGGGGAGATCAGTGAGTGAATTCTTGAGACTTATAAAGGTAATGCTTTATTTTCATCAGAGATCTTATTACAATTTTTGTTATTGTTGTTTTTCTCTATTACTGATTCCAAAATTGTATTCAAGTCTATGTCTGATCGACTTGGTAGATATTTATCCTAACATATGCGCTGATTCCTTTAATTTCTGTATTTTTCAATTGTTTGTATAATTCTTGGCTGAGGTATTGTAAATATTCACTCTATTTACATTGTTCGGACTGTCAGAATTACAGCAATCTACCGTGTATTAAATAAAGGATTCTGTTCAAAATTCTAATGTATATCACTTGAAATAGGCTGGAGCGTACAACTACTGAAACGTTGTGGATATGACAATAAAGATGACACCAATACAGCGAACAATAGAAATAGTGTACATTTTTCGCGTTCTGGTTTTTAAATTATGCAAAATTAACCCGCCATTTTGAGCGGCTTTTAGAAAGTTAAATATTTCGTTGTGTGACATGAAACGCATTATGAATTATTCACAAATATTTATATTTTTCAGATATAAAAAAAACAAGAAATCATTTTACGTTCTCTTCAAAATTTATTTCCTCTAATCGAAATGGCATCATAGAAAAACAAAAAATAATCAATATATAAGGAGATATAGGTATTATTTCAGTTTCTATCATTTATTCTTATTAGGTTGGTGCAAAAATAATGACTTAATAATGTCGTTTTTTGACGTATCGTCGAAAAACGACATTATTACGTCATTATTTTTGCACCAACCTAATATGTATAGTAGTTAATTCTGTAACATTTCGAATATATAGTTGAAAAAAGTGTGTAGAAACATAATTATTAGGTTGGTGCAAAAATAATTTCGTTTTCTAACATATGTTACTATGTGAGAAAACGAAATTATTTTTGCACCAACCTAATAACAACCATATTTTGGAAATATATAACGTGACAAACGTGAAAAATCAGTAATTTTCTAATACGGGATTTGAAACATTACTTCTTAAATGCAAGCAGAAACTGGAATATATTATAGATTTTGTTATAGTAACAAATATAAAAGTGCAAGAAACAGATCAAAATTATTAAAAGGAAACAGTTAAATATTACTTTTGGACACAAGATCATCTCAAGCAATTTTCAAAAAAGCAAATGAGCTAAATAAATAATAATTATTCCATTTAAAAATTGGCTATTTCATATTTTTAAGAAATAGAAATAATCATGGAAAAAGACAAATGTTTTCTTGCAAAAATAAATTCTATAATTAACGCTTAATATGCAAAGGATACACCATAAAAAATAATACTCACAGTTAGAACACGTGTAAAATAAATAGATGCTTACCTTGATTAGACGGGTTTAAGTATTTAATAAAGGTTTACCATCCAGGCATATTTTTAATTAAAACCTGAAAGAATATTAATATAAAATACTATTTTAGAGAGCGCATTTGATATTATGGGATATTTTTTTTTATTTATAGCACATACTATATAGGTATTTTCAAAATGTTACTATGTTAATATGTAAGTCACGGATATATATATCTAATCGGAATATTTAATTTATATTTTTATTTTACTACTTCAAAAGGAAAATTGTTTGCCCAGGAAAAATTTGCCCACTTTTGGATACCAGGTCACATAAGTAACTTACTTCATAGGCATACAATAAAAAAGAATCTAAAACTCAAAGTGGAGAATGATTAAAACGCTTACATCTAAACAGAAAAAGTGAGAAAATATGATAAAAAAAAAAAAGAAAAAAAAAAGAAGGATGCATTTTATCTAGTGCCCCCAGTGTATGACATAGTTACACATTTGACAAAACACGTCAATTTTTTTTTTTTTTTATGATTAGAATAAAAATAACAACATATAAATTTATGTTTTCAATCTTTTTCTTATCGTATGGTTTTTGTATAACAACGTTTCTTCGTGTGTACCTTACTAACTTCTTTAAGTAAAATTTTGAATTTTCAGATTGTCTTTCTAAAATTATCGGGATTAATTAATAAATGAGCAGATGTTTTTATCAAAAGCATGAATTAAAAAGAAAACAAACAAACAAATCAACACATGACAGATAACATCTTAAATTCACAATAGAATGATAAAAGTTTAAAGTCGTGGATTGAATAATGATGTATTCACATACATTCTGTTACCGAATATGACAGATGATGTATTTGCACATAAGAAAAATATCCAAAATTCTGAATTTATAAAAACTAAGGATGGATCTATATCTATATATAATCAATATATTAGGTTGGTGCAAAAATAATATCGTTTTTTGACGTAGCTTTTAACGTCAAAAAACGATATTATTTTTGCACAAACCTAATAACAATGAGAAAATTAATTTGAAATTCATGTGAAATAAAACTTCTGTTTGTGAAGCTACCGAATTTGTTGAATCCTGGTTTGGAAAGATTGACATCCAAAATACTTTAAAAAATTTCAAGTTATCGATTAGAAATCAGTACAAAATTTAAATGATAGAATCAATAATTTTAATGCTCTTATTCGATGAAAGTTGAAACATATGCACACACACACATACACATATACGCATGTATATAGTGCAAAACGATGTGAACAATGTGTACCGCTTTTTCTGCAAAACTGAAAATTGGTCACACTGACAGGAGGTTGCGAAAGGTAAATATACAGTGTAACCCGGATATAAGAGAAACACGTATATAAGAGAGATCTTCTCTGGTCCCAAATTAGAGCCTGCGTTAATGTATATAAAATAGATCAAACCCGGATATAAGAGAAACTCGGGTGTAAGAAAGATCGTCTCTGGTCCCAAATTAGAGCCTGTGTTAATGTATATAAAATAGACCAAACCGGGATATAAGAGAAACCCAGATATAAGATAGATTTTCTCTGGTCCCAAATTAGAGCCGGGGTCAATGTATATAAAATAGACGAAACCCGGATAAAAGAGAAACCCGGATATAAGAGAGATATTATCTGGTTCCAAATTAGAGCCTGTGTTAATGTATATAAAATAGACGAAACCCGGATAAAAGAGAAACCCAGATATAAGAGAGATCGTCTCTTGTCCCAAATTAGAGCCTGTGTTAATGTATATGAAATAGACCAAATCCAGATTTAAGAGAAACCCGGATATAAGAGAGATTTTCTCTGGTCCCAAATTAGAGCCTGTGTTAATGTATATAAAATATACCAAACCCGGATATAAGAGAAACCCGGATATAAGAGACTTATCCAGTCCCGACAACTTTCTTATATCCGGATTACACTGTAATCGGAATGTCCGTATATTAAATAGATAATGACGTTAGTTCATAATTAAAGGAGGAAATCTTTGTGAGAATGTGAATAACGTATAGCGAAAAATGTAATTTGAAGTATTAGGTTGGTGCAAAAATAATGACGTAGTAATGTCATTTGTTGACGTATTTTTTAACGTCAAAAAACGACATTATTACGTCATTATTTTTGCACCAACCTAATAATACAACTGCAATCAAGTAATAAAAAAAAGCTTAAAACATATTCAAAAGTATTAATGAAAGTGCTTAGAACCTTTAATGTGTCCGAAACACACACACACAGGCACACACCCACACACACACACACACACAAATACAGAAAAAATCAATTTAATGAAATAAATGTGTTATTGTATCAATCTGTTTATTTGACTCAATTTTTTGGAAAAAATGTGCTGTCTTTATTTTGAATCTATAATATTTGAATCAGTTCCCAAACGCATAATTACCAAGATTTCCAATGTGCAATATCTTTCATACTGAATCTTACACGCTATGTTTGCAATATACGAAATATGTAAAACTAGCAGCATGGCCCGGCGTTGCCCGTGCTTGATTAAAAAATCGTACGACTCATAGAGCAATCGCTATCACTTGACTTAAAATATTTTTGCCCTTCCCTTTGCCGTGCTGATGTTACTACGATTAAAGCAATAGTCGAATATGTCATTTGTGGCTCAAAGTCAGAACTGGTAGCAGGGATTAAAAAGCCGAATTTCAATGGTCCTGCACCCATTCCAGAATTTGAGGTCAAATGTTTTCTTCCATTCCACTGCACACACTGACCTGTTTCTTCCCGCGCATAGCGTCACCTTAAATTAATCTGCATTCAGGAAATACCCAACCGGAAAAACATTTTTAAGGGTTGACCGATTGTTGATTTGTACTCTGTTTGGGAGGCGCTCAGAGTTGAAACTTCACATGGTGACTCCTAATGACCTCCTCATAAATCCGGTCAGTTTTCGCTAAAAACCGACATGCGGTTCAGGGGCAATCTGAGCGTATCGGTTCTTGGGTTATATCGATTTTCAGCGCTGTTTAGGGGTCAGTGGCCATGAAACTTCTGGATAAGATTTCTAATGATAGACTCAAATTTGGTTGAACATTCCTTCTGTAAGCAGATTTTTTCGAATATCGATTTTGTCGATTATCGATTTTTTCGGAACCTGAGTCTGAACTCAAAAATCGTCCTCCGTCATGTCCTTACGGCAGCAACGAAATCGGGTGAGAAATGCGGCCTGGGCGAGGTAACAACGCTCACGACAGACACACAGACAGACAAGATAGTAGATAATATGGCAAAATTGATTGCTTAATTCCAAATCGTTTGTAAAATAATTTGGATAATAAATTATATAAAGTGAATATATTTATAGGAAATATATATATATATTATATGGATGTTTAAGGCCTTTTGTTCTTTTCATAAATGCTTAATATTCGTTTCAAATTTAAGATCATATACAACAGTTAATAAGTAGAAATTCTTAGAAAAAAAAGAAAATTCACTAATCAAAAATTTATTACAGAATAAGAAAAACAAATGTGTAGGTGTATAGACACTATTTGGTAGATGTAATTCTTCAAAATTATATCAGAATCATCAAAATTTTCATATAGGATTGAACATTTCTACTTTTTTTTACAAATTTCATTAAGCAGCCTAAATTTTTTTCTTTAAGACCGAATATTTACATTTTTGTTTACACTGATATTTATTTGAACATTTTTTATTTTATATAAACTGAGAACTTTTTACATACAGCACATTCAAAATGAAATAAATATAACATTGTTTGCTTGTGTGTGTGTGTGTGTGTGTATATATATATATATATATTATATATATATATATATATATATATATATATATGAAGAAAAATATACGGAAAAAACAAACAAAAATCCTTATATGCAATTATGCTGTTTTAATGTTAATATAATGTCAACGTCGGACGTTTCGGTCTAATAAACCATCTTCAGGACATATTCATAAAATATAATTAACATTATCAATTCAACATGACAAAGACGATGGACATAAGAACAAGACTTATCCAAACAGATAACTGAAAGTTTTATATGATCAGCGTTATATTTTTCTTCATACTGCCGGATCTATATCCATATATTTGCTTACACACACACACACACACACACACACACACACACACACACACACACATACACATATATATATATATATATAAAGAACATTGGAGTTAACACTCAGATGTAACTGACTGTTTCATGCTAGACGCAATCGACAGGCCATGAGTGTTGAATTTTTTAAATATTTATATATATAAATGTGTCACTTGTGCGTTATGGGTAATCCATTCTGGCGGTTATTTGGGCGGGAGTAGTATTTATTTGAGTAAATTTATTTTACTTGTTTTTTATTTTCAATTTTTATTTCCCATGTTTATTTATTCTTGTCGTTTTCGATGTTTTATTAACGTAGTAAAAAAATTGTGTGGTTTTGCTTACGTAGTTTATTTAATAGTTTACTTAGTCTGAAATGATAATTTAATCTAGGTATGTCCACTAGGTCACGTAAAAAAGCGGCATATCACGATAAAAAATGACTCATAAATCAACGAAAACAAAGTTTTGTTTAAATATGTTGTTATTTAATTGAAAGCTAAAGCATTAAATTTATTATTTACACTAAGTAAAATATTCTGAAGTCTTTTAGATAGAAATTATATAGATTGGAATGTCAAATATATGCTCGATTTTTGTTTAATTTTCTTAAAAGCGGACATTTTCTTAAATTTTAAGAAATTTGTAAACAAACAAAATTTTGAATTTAAACTTCTTCCTAAAATAAATTTATATATTTTTGACACGTTATTTGAGTAAAATTAGAAAATTTAAAGTTAAAATAATCTGATATGAAACAAACAGTACTTACTTATAGCTTAAAAAATTTGTATCCAAACATTTCTTAACGATGTGTCTGAAATTTTTGCATGTCTTTCATCGATTTCGCAATTGACGAGGCGATGACAGACAGCTATGGATGATCAAAATTGACAAATTTTTAAATTAGGCGAACGCCGTTTTTCGTTTGTAACTAGTACTTTTTAAATATTAACATTTTTATTCAGCAATTATGTACTATTTTTTTAATTTTTTTATTTCATACTTTCTTAATTAGACAATTTTTTAAATCATTACATAATTGTTTAAACTTTTCTTATTAATTAGATAATTGTATATAAACTTTTCTTATTCAAACTTTTTCATTAGATAATAATTTTTTAACTTTTTTTTTTTAGATAATTGTTTGAAGTTTTTATTAGATACTAATTCTTTATTGTTTTAATTATATAATTGTTTAAATTTTTTAAATGCATAATTCTTTAAACTTTTTTATTATTTAGGTAATTCTTTAAACTTTTTTTATTATTTAGGTAATTCTTTTAACCTTTTTTTATTATTTAGGTAATTCTTTAAACCTTTTTTTATTATTTAGGTAATTCTTTAAACTTTTTTTTTATTATTCACGTAATTCTTTAAACTTTTTTTATTATTCACGTAATTCTTTAAACTTTTTTTTATTATTCAGGTAATGTTATATTGTCTTGGTTTCCGTTTCTCTTACTTTCTCAATCTTATGTTAAATTAATTAATAAGAAAAAAATTATTTCAATGAAATATTATCCAAAATAAAAGAAAATACTTTAAAGAAAAATATTTAATAAAAAGTAATTAAAAATAATTACAACTTTTAAAATTTGAAAAGAATTTCTGCAAACACGTTAACGATGTGGATCTGAACTGGACAGAGAAGAGAAATAACTGCGGTGCCAGACGACACAAATCACGTGACATTTTTATGTCGCGTATACATTTTCATACATAGAAATTATGAACGTTTTTCAATAAAAATTTATTTTTAAAATTATTTTAAAATTATTTCTGCATAAACGAGTGTTATGTGCTTTTCAAAGTTCGATTCGTAAATTTACATTTTCATTACCGTTATCATTACATTGCGGGAACGATTGAAATAAATAATTTTAAACGATTTTTGAAGTATTAAAGACGTTAATGAATAAATTTTTAAAATCTGGAAAAAATTTGCAAAAAATACATTATTCATCGAAAAATTTTTATTTCTTCACAAAATAATGTCCTTAGTATAACGTATCTACAAAAACAGGTGGAAGCTTTTCTAATTAATTAAATTAGATACTTTTTACATTTTTTTTTTTTACAATTCAAATCTGATTTTCTATAAAGTAGCAAATGTTTGACAAAAAAAAATTGGTGATTTACTTTCTACAATGATTCCTGTTTATAACTAATAAAAAAAATCCCGGGAACTCTGATTTAATTTCTCGAAATTTCATGAAAATATGTAAGTGGGTGGAAACATGTTAAAAACAAAATGTCTTTTTAACAAGATTTTCTGAAAAAAAATTTTTTTTAAATAATTTCATTCATTTCTGAATAAGTCCTGAAAGTTACATTAAAATCCAACAATTATTTGATTTTTGCAAGAATTTCCTAATTAACGTGTGTTTTCCTCGGGGAAAAGCGCAAAATAAAACAAACCTTTTTTTAGTCTTATCGCGCAGTCGTAAAAAAAAAACATAATTTTTAACCAAAATTTTCTACGTGTTAGAAAGGAGTAAAAAATTTCAAAAAATATTTAAAAAATACTTTGGTCTTTCCTCTTTCATAACAACATAAACATATTGAGACAAAACTTTGTTTTCGTTGATTTATGAGTCATTTTTGATCGTGATAGGCCGCTTTTTTACGTGACCTAGTGGAGGTACCTAATTTAATCTATTTATTCGTCCAATGTTTAGATTGCTTGCCGTAGTCTATTCTGTTATTTTGGTGGGGGACAGTTTTTAATTGATTTATTTCGGTTGATTATTTTTACTTATTTTTGCTTAATTATGTATATTTTTTATTAGTTCTAATGGTTGTTTTAGTGGGAGCACTTTGTTAATTGGTTCATTAATTAATTTATTTGGATAACTTTTTACTTGCTTTTCTTAATTACTTATTTTTTATTTTGCATATTTTTTATTTGCTCTATTCGGTTTTCGATTGTTGAGTAACGTAGTCACTTTTTTATCGTTATATAACAGTTATATAACAGTTTTATAGCTATTTTTCGTCCAAATTTTGGATTGATTGTTGTAGTCTATTCTAACAGTTATTTTGGCGGGGTTTGTTTGTTTATTTGTTTGTTATTATTTATTTTATTTCTTTATTTGGGTTGTTTATATTTACTTGTTTTTATGTATTTCTTTTTTTATTTCTTTTTTATTTATTTATTTATTTATTTATTTATTCATTGAACATATTTTTGTCAGAAAATAATATATTAATTGTAGAGTGTACAGTGTAAGGGAGTTTTCTAATTGTTGAATTTGGATGATTAGAGTTGACATTAACATAAATAGGAGTTTGATTGTCTTTGGGAAATGGCTTAAATGTGTTCTTAGAAAAACTGAATGTGATATCTAAGAAAATAAAGATTTTAATATCAGATGAGATTTCAGTTTGAAAAACCAATTAATTTGAAAGCGCTTTTAATCTTCACTGTTCTAGATGTTGGTCCATTACTATCTGGGATGAATATACGATCAACCTGTTTAGAATCAATAATCAGTAAATATATATTTTCCATAGGAAATTTTCCACATTCTGTCTGCAATATAAAATTTATTTGTATAATTAGCAGCATTCGTGTTAATTAAAGTAATAGTATTATTCTTGTTGTCTAGTAAATGAGTATCAATGATTAATTGAAGAGAAGATTGTAAAATTTAGAGTGGTTAATTTTCTAAATATTTCTCAATTTTTCAATCTACGTTCAAATATTATTAGAATTATTAATAGTTATAATATTTTTGTCTAACTGATAGATGAATGAGATCGTTTTCAAAGGCTAGACTTTTTAAAGATAAACACGTCAGCTTCGAAAGATTCTAGATGTTAATTGCTTGATGGAGCATTTTGAGATTTTAGATTATATTTTTTACTTTTTTACAAACTACTATGTCTAAGGGTTTAAATAGTAATCGTTTTATAAGGTCAATTGTTTTATCTGTGAGTGATAGAATGAAAGAATGTAAAGAAGACTAAAGATGAGTTGGGAATGTTTTTTCAGTAAATTTCCCAATTTGTTGGTATAAAGTTTACGTAAATAAGACAATGCATAAAGAAAATGTTTCAGAGAGAGCAAATATAATACAATTCGATTTAAACAGAATTAATTAATGTTAATGCAATTTTCAGTTGTGATTAAGAATACTGTTCTACTTTAGATTATGTAGGCTAGATCAGTTAAGTACTCTAGATCATGATTTTAAAAAGGAAACATTTGCTCTAAAGATATCTTTATTTCAGTTTAATGCTTGACAGTAGAAAACATTCTTATATATATATATATATATATATATATATATATATATATATAGTTTATGAAAAACAAGGTAATCCGTATGAGTAAACCTAAGTAGGATAAAATCCAGAAAGCTCAATGTAAATCCAGGGCAAATAATTTAAATAAAAACAAACGACTTTAAGGTTCCATGTAATAAATTATTTCACCACAGCCCTTTTAAAAGGACTATGGATCATCAGAGTTTACTTCCAAACAAAAAATGAAAAGAAAATTTACACATTTTTGACGGGCCGTATTAAACATATGTAAATTAACGAAATGAGGAAGTGAGGGAGAGAGAGAGAAGACATGAGTGAGTTATCAGATATTGACACATTTAAACGGTTAACTTAACGGAAGTTATATATTGAAATGGAAGGGGTAGAGAAGGAAAAACTCATAGAGAGAAAAAGAGAGAAGGAAGTTAAGAGAGAAGAGGAGAGAAGATGTCACTAATTTTCTTTGTAATAAAAAAGCTAGAAACAGACGCTATTATTTTGCTTTACTTTGAAAGTGTTATTTTGTGGGTTCATGAAGATTATAATGTTTGATGTAAATTTGAATGCCTATAGACTGTCTACAAATAATTTAATTTGATCTTTGTTAGTGTTTTAATTTAAGGAACGTGTGTATATGTGATATTTGCATGGGTGTGTATACAGTATATGACAGAGCAAGATCTTTAATATTACCTTCAAATACTAGGGTGGTGCAAAAATAATGACGGTTTTTGACGTATTTTTTAACGTCAAAAACCGTCATTATTTTTGCACCAACCTAATATTACCCCATACTAACTCAACTAAAATTTAAGTAAAAGAGATTACCTATCTAGAAACAGTCACGAGTTAAATTCATGAACAAAATTCAAACGGATAGAGATGTCAACTTAATAATCAATAATAAAATTTTTTAAAGAGATTAAAAAAAAAAGATTACTAGAAGTAAACTTATATTTTAAAATAAAATTTTTACTTTCTATGAATATTTTTATAATCGACTATTTCATAGAAAATCCATAAAATTTAAAAAAAAATTTAAATCACTCACAAACATCAAATTGAATTATTTTGTAGACAGTCTAAAGTAATCCTCCATGAAGTTCCGCTGTTTATTTCGCTTGACCACTTGGGCGTTTTCTTTTCTAAATTTGGCGAAGTGGCCAGTGTTTCAGCCGTCAAAAGTAAGGCCGGGATAGCTACTAAAGATGTAGAAGTCATGGTAACGACTACCAAGTAAACTTTTTGGCTATCTCAAATGTACTTATTTGTGAAGAACGTCCCCTCTACGTGACTGTTGATGAAATACAACGCCCTCTATGTTGGGCCTGTGGAGCGGGCGGTCATCTATCCAAAACGTGTCCTGTGAAGAGACCGGTACCGCACCCGAAAATACGACGGCCAAGGAAAGTGCCAAAGTAACAAGAAACAAGTGTGGACGGAAGTGGTAAAGAAAAGAACAAATGTTGCATTCCCCTCACATCAGCAGGAAGTCCCAATAAACCCAAAGAGACTCTGTAGGAGCAGAAACGCAACTAGCATCAGCAGCAACAAAAAGGCGAACAGAAGAAACCCCAACTGGAGCAGACGTGTCAGCAAGGGTAGTAGAAAGAAAAGTCACAGGAGATGCAACATTTGGACCCACAAGAGGAGCAGCAAAAACAAGTGGAAGTGGAGATGTCCCCACCGCGGTCTGCCTCTTTAAAAAGAGGGAGAGAGGAGAGAACAGAAAAATGTCTCCAAGAAAGAAAAATGGGCTGGTCGAAACATGACGGAGAAGGCTTTGGACAAAATCAAGTACAACTCCCCCTGCTTCTACAGTCAAAAAACTGGAAAACAAAAGGAGACTTTCCTGTTCCCCTATTTGGGCTCCACTTCCCCACTTCCCAACACTCCACCAGCCAAACTCCTTCCCCTATAAAACCATATTTGGATCAGTCCGAGGCTTTTGACAGGGTTGACAGTCAGTACCTACGTGCTGTCCTGCAGGCCGCTGGATTCGAACCCGACTTCTTCATGTGAAATAGCCTGCTGTATCGCTCCCCCAGTGCTGTGCTAGAGGTGAACGGAAGGCGGTCGAGCGTTTTTGCGCTGACTCGGTCGGTCCGAGAGGGGTGCCCACTATCGCCCTTAATTTATGGTTTGGCGTTGGAGTCCTTCCTTCGCCAGCTAAGGGACAAGGCGTGCAGTCCGGCTCTACGCGGATTAGCCGTTTTCTCTTTTAGTGCTTGAGCTAGGGTTTCTGCGTACGCCGATGACGTATCCATCTTCGTGTCGTGCCGCAACGACATTAAGGTGGTGCAGAAGGCGCTTGAACGGTACGAGAAGGTGACGAGGGACAAGATTAACCGTAACAAGTCTTCTGGCTTGCGGTTAAGTGCCTG
>OZ010615.1:13563999-13623999 GCA_963932145.1 Acanthosepion lycidas | reverse complement strand
ATAATAGATAGAAATGACACAGGACTCTACAGGGACGACGGTCTAAAATCTTAAGAAACTGTAACAAACAAAAGTCAGACAAAACTAGAAAAGATTTTTAAAAATAACGGATTTGACATAGATATATCAAATGATACTCTGATCTCGTCATAACTACCTCTTCAAATTTCTTGAATTGAACTTTGATGCTAGAAAGTTTGCTTTTCATTTTATCTTTCTAACTGAGCCAAAGTCTAACAACACTTCTATGAACACTATGGATTTCACAGGAGAAAAGACAATTTTTGTCTGCAATCATCACTCATCCCTGCTACATGGCAAGCCCACCGTAACTGTGTTTGCCTTATGAAGGTCTCCATGGTACCAATCTTGCATTTTCTCTAAAGTGTGCTCAGGCAAATTCTCCTCTCCCACTTATCCGATTTCAAGGATTCATATCTCATTCAAAAGCACAAGAAATGCTAGGCGCAGGGAACGTTTTTCGCTAAGCTCATATTCACTGTTGCCAGATTATGCGAGGTTAAAAACATACCAATATATTATACTAAACATTATCGTTGTTTTCATGGTTTCCACTATGGTCACGTGATCTACTTGATTCAATAACTGGATCGCCTGTGTTTGCTCCCTGGCGATCTATGTTCAAACTGAAGTGTCCTAAATAACACTGATATATTACAGTGTTCTGCAATTAAAAAAAAACTGCTCTCTATTAATCACCACATAGATCCTTCCCTGCCCTCCATTAGAATGTCTGACGCTCAACTTCTCGAGAGCAACTCTCTGCGGCTACTCGGTCTCACGTTGACTGCTGACCTGAGATGGAACAAATACATTGAGTCAATTGCTTCGTCCACCGCAAGGAAATTTGGCTCCATGTGCCGCGCCAGGAAATTTTTCACTCCGGAATCGATCCTCAAGGTCTACAAATCAACAATTCGTCCTTGGATGGAGTATTGCTGCCATATATGGTCTGGAGCCCCTTCTGTCTGCCTCGTCTTCTGTCTTTGATAGGCTCCAGAGGCGGATATGCAATATAATTGGCCCTGCTCTGGCATCTCATCTACAGTCACTTTCTCACAGACGCGCCGTCGCCTCTCTCTGTCTGTTTTACAAATACTTTCATGACAATTGCTCCTAGGAGCTGCATTCGCTGGTTCCCAGATTTCATGAGTTCAAGCGCCCTACGAGGCTGGCATCCCGCTCTCACCCCTTCACTGTCGAAACTCCTAAATGTAGCCGTCTCTTCTACTCCAATAGCTTCATGTCTCGCACCTCTCGGCTGTGGAACTTCCTTCCCTATTCCAGTTTCCCTGAGAGCTATAATCTCCAGCTATTCAAGTGTAATGTCTATCGACATCTCCAGTTGCCTTGATCTATCCACTATCCTTCTCCTCATCCTTTCTTCTATCACTTCTATCTGATCTCTCTCTATATTTTCTGTAACCCCTTGCGTCCAAATGGCTTCCCGCCTTGCTTGGGGCGAAACGCTTAAAAAAAAAATTACTGTTTAATTGGCATTAGTTATTCATAAATAATTGTGTACTTGTACAGCAATCACTCTTTAAGCCAAGTTTCTTTAAAGTTATCTCACAATATATTTATATTTCATTATTTTTGTGTTCGTATAAGTGATTCTCAAATGTTCGATAAATCGGAGCGCATTGGTCATTCCATAACGCATTATTGAAGAAGATTTTGTTACTGTATGTATGGATATTGTATATATGTATCTAGAGATATAGAAATGTTTGATTTTCCAAACACGTTCAGCAGACTGGGCCTTGTTCATAGATGATGTTACATAATGTTGGATATTTCTTGTTTCCATTATATTTATTCTTATTATATTTACTGAAAAATTAAATTAATCCTTGTAGACGGACCACAATCATACATATAATTATCAAAACATCGGGAAATGAAATACCACATAACTTAAAACAATTGCATCAATATACAAAATAATTGGTGTGTGAGTATGTATGTGTATATATTCATAGACATGTGTATATATTCATAGACACACTTACTCACTAAATTGGGGAAAAGTATATTGTATATGTTATATCGCGATATCAAACAAAGGGATCAGAGGAATTCCAAATATATATATATATATATATATATATATATATATATATATATAGACACACACATAGGTGTGCGTGAGTTTGTGTCCGGCTACACAACACCATACATATTTAAAAGAGTGCAGATGCAGAAATCAATAAGTTTGAATTTGGGAATAGGTCCAATATTGTCCTTCTCTAAATGAATGCTAATTCCACGATGTCTGAGCTGTTGTCCCCCGGGATGTGAAGGAAACGTTTCGATCTAATTGGAATGGAGATATGAACGAGCTGAATCATTTGGGATGAAAACAAAAAAATAAAAATACATAAAAATTACGAAAGTACTAAATTCGGTACTGCGTCGCTCGCTCTAGCCAAACGACCATAACGATTCCTTGCTCTATAAAATCCTTTGCCTTTTCTGCGTATTTTATTCCATCTTTGATGGTCTCCTTCTAATTCCTCCATTCTATTCTTGGTCGGAATATTTGAAAGTCGTTTTTATTGACATTTCCCATAAAGGCATAATTCCTTTGAATGATCGAAAAATTATTTTTATATTCATGCACATATGTATGAATGGTTCATTGGGAGTGCTAGAAGGATGGGCACAGACATGTATAGTAGCAATTTAGAAGGAAATTTATGTGTCCACAACTATATGCATTAAACATATTTGCAATTTTGAAATATTTTTGTATACATATATATATATATGTACATGTGAATACATATGTGCATATGTATATACACATATATTTATATATATACTCACATATATATATATATATATATATATATATATATATATATATATATAAACATATATACACGTATATATAAGCACATATATAAACATATATAAACCCATATATATATATATATATATGTGGCGGAATTACAAACGAACGTCGGAGATATCAATGAGATGTAGCGTGTCTAGGCTTCTCACCACATTTATTTAATTTTGGTTAGGAAACCAAACTGATGTAAGCACAAGGGACAAGGCAAAGGTATATATATATATATATATATACATGTATGAAAAAATATAGTCTTAAGGTGTGCTATATTTATGGGATAAAGTGCTCAATATCAGAGATAGAGCGTGTGTAAATATAAAAGTGAACATAGAAGTCAACACTTAGAGGCGACAGTCTGTTACATGCTATATACAATCGACAAGACTGACGATTGCATATAGCATGAAACTGACTGTCGCCTCTAAGTGTTGACGTATATGTTCACTTATATATATATATATATATATATATATATATATATATATATATATATATATATTATTGTATTCAACAAAGCGTACAATAAAGAATAAATACGAAGAAAAAACATGTAATGAGTCAGATGTGAGTAGTCTCTCGTTGACTATAAAAGTTTATCAATGTTCTCTGAAAAGGAAATGAAAGCGTTATTAGTTTGTTATAAATGTTTTAGACAGTTCTGCCGTGTAAGAGGAAAATGATGTAAGTGTGACAGAATATGTAATTTGAGAGTGAGTGAGAAGATAGTCGCATGTCTTCGACTGATGTGGATTCCACGATATTTAACAGTCCCCAACGAGGAATATGTGGCACAAGGCCGAGTTTAACGTGGGTTTCTCCCAGCCCGTATGCTCGGCCATAAATATACCTTTTGAACCCGACTAGACGGGTTCAGGGCCTGTCTACTTCCCCGGACGAAATTTTGCTCTTCGGCAAAGCTTCGTTCGGGTTCCTCTCTGCCAAAGCAGAGAGTTCAACAGAAGTCGCGCACAGAAAACGCACACGTTGTCTCACTGGTGTTGATCCTCTTTTGTTCTGTTTATATAGGTAGTAATCGAATTAGGAATATGGGCCGGAAAAATCAATCTCCACATGGAGGGAATCTGATTGGTTGATACTGAAAAATCAGTACTTGAGTTTTGGGGAGACTTCTGGGAGCCAATTCTCCCAAAAATCCACAGAATTTACTATATGAAAATATAGCGATTTAAAAAAAAAGTCGATTCAGATAGCAGTGGTGCTTTTTGTCCAATGAATGAATGCTGTTAAATATTTGAATTTGTAAGGGTGTATGTTTGTGTGTGCGATGATGATGATCACCATATATATATATATATATATATATATATATATATATATATATATATATATATATATATGTATATATATACAATGGCGAAAATTAGTGTAAGACGGATGGTTAATATTTATTCATTTCAGAATATGTTTCTAATAAAACAATATAAATTAGTTTTATTGTGTATACTTTACACAGAATTTGTCTTTCGAACGAGGTAAAAATTGTATATTTTTCTACAACTTCAAAAATTTTAGTCCTGGATTAAATTATAATCATTCAAATGCATCTCTCACAACCTCGAACCTATACCTTTCGTAATATGTGTCGTCGTCATTTCATACATCCTAATTCGGTCTCACTTCCAGTAATATCACTTTGTAACCCTCACCCTTGACGAGACATTGGATATTTTGAACAAGGATGAAAGGAAACTTGGATGAACGAAACAGAACAATTTTGAAATATACCTACATTAAACATCACGGCAGAAAATACTTCATAAATTAAAACCTGAAACTTGAGCCTTTTTTCAAATCACAATTTGGAAAAAATGAAAGTACTATAAGATAATAAATATTAGTTAAGTTAAATTTTATAAGTAACATTTATATGAGCAAAAGTATTCATTAAAAAATCATGGAATCATTTTTATGCGCCCCCCCAAAAAAAATATCCTGTCTATTTAAGTCTGTGTACTGGTGAGACAGTGACGATGTTTATAAAGTAAATCTCATCCTGTATTATTCGATTTTATTTTTCTACGATGCCAGGTACAATATTCTTGTATTGGCCGATGTTGCAATGAGATTGTAATGACAGGCTAGGTTTAAAACTGCTCGGTTTTTCTTTTATTTTTAAATTTCAGTACGACGCTGAATATCTTGGCAGGTCAGCACAAATATTGGATTAGAGTTTTAACAGCATGCTCCAGCATTTATAAAGAATGGTCGGTTGTGAGATAATTTGCATATGTCAGTTGCAGACATCTAATAAATAATTGTCAGCGTTTAAAGTCTTATTGGGAGAACATGTTTCTATGTTGTGCAGATCTTATTGCAGTGGAGACATTTTTATTAACAGTAGGCTTCCTTGTTTAATATCTGCTTGGTTTGAATGTTATCTATATCTAAAATATTGTCCTTAGCATATTATTATCTCTTTGAAATGCTGTTTCTTTTTAATCTGTCGTTGAGAAGAGAAAATCAGTCTTAATTTCTTTCCTGGTGTTTAATTTAGCAATTTAAATGTCTTATTTCACGCCATAATTAAATCATTAACCATAACTACTACCTGTAAAACTGTATGAAGAAATTACTTTCTTCTTCCCCGTCTTATATATACATTTGAAGGGTAGTATTAGGTTGGTGCAAAAATAATGTCGTTTTCTTACATTTTTTTTTTATGTCAAAAAACGATTTTTTTTTGCTCCAACCTAACATAGTCGAAATTAGAGAGGGAATGAAGAGATAGGAATGCTTTTAATTTTTATTTTTATTGCAATACTTAATAGTGAGGATATATATATATATATATATATTTGACAAATGAAAAACCGTTTCATTGAAACTAGATTTGATTACGCGTTTAATCTTTTTAGGCTTCCCTATATCCAAAAACGAAACAAAGAAACGTGTGTGTGTGTATGCTTAAATAATCGATGATTAGTACTTTTGTTAGCTAACCTGACGTTCCCCGTGCTGAAAGAAAAGGGTGAAGATGTGTAACTTTTTAAACTCATTGATATAATTTATCATTCCTTATAATTCTTAGTTCATGTAGAAATTTATTTATATATTTTTTATATATTTATATATTATATATATTTTATATATTTATATATATTTTTATATATGTTTTTTCGTATTTAACTTAAGGTAAATCTTGATTTTATTTTTATAATGGCTCGAAAGGAAAGGATTCATGTCGTCTTTTCTGAAATAACTTTAAGAAAAATCCTTATAGAATTTTTCTGAATAGATTGAATTTAAAAAAACTGTTTTTTTTTTCATCTAGGAAAGCACCAGATGGGTCCGTAAAATCATAATATAACATTGAAGATTAGCACAAGACAACTCAATCATAACTAATTTCTCATTTATATTAATGATCAGTCGAAGAACATTCTCATAAATATGCAAAATTAAATTTATTATGCTGATCTTCTTCAGGGATACTGTGTATAATTTTGATACAGAAAATCCTACCTATTATATACAGAATTGTGCATTAAAACCGATGGGAAAACAGACTAGAAGATATGCGACTCCAGTAGATAGCCATCCATCATAATCTCAATGCAAGCAGTCTTTAAACTTTAGAAATCACACGAATTATTCATATGATCTGACAAATATTTTATATGGCTTAATAATGGGAGAAAAATGTGTCATGAAAAAGTTTAAGTTATTACCTGTCTTTAATCCCATAGAAATATGCATAAATAAATTATTATTTTGAGTACAAAGGCAATATTATTTTTTATGACCAATAATGCATGCGATGAAAATGAAAACAAAATCAAATGCGACAGTTGGTAATATGATTAATAAAACTGGATAGAGGACAGCGATCCGTTATGGACAACTGACCTTGTAAGTTCCATTAAAAAATACAAAAATCAGGGTTGATAGCATGCATTATTAGAATAAGATTAAAATATAAATAATGGATTTAAAAGAATGTATAGTTGAATTTTTTCTAATTGATCCCTTTAGAGATGAATCAGGAAAGGTTCAACTCACTCCAATTTGAAATTATGATCCCTTTTCATACTGATCCAGTTTCCTCTCTACTGTTTCCTCTTTGTTAAACTTATTCACCGTTCTCTTCATTGTACTTGGATGTACTTTGAAGATGGAAACAGAATATGAATGGTCGTACCATTACTGAAGGCCTGAATAACTTTTTTCCTCTCCGCATTGCTAATTTGGAAAGACAGATGTGTTGATACAAAACGATTTTTACCTGTTCATTTGTAGCTGAATAACTCAAATGTTTTTGCAATAATTCTTATGTCAAATGGTATCAAGATGGCTAAATGTCTTATATTAAAACCTGGAAAAACATCAGTTTAGTGTCTTTTAGATATTAAACATTTTGTGGGAGGGAAAACTTTGCTGTTACGCCCATTATATGTATAGGGTGCGGTAAGTAAATTGTAGCCATTTTATGTTTTAATTTCGTGCATGCGCATTGTTTTTGAATTTGTCGACTGCACATTATAGCAGTATCAGTTGGACAACGTCTCTGAGGACAAGAGGACCATAACGTAATTCACTCTACCAGAAATTTGGAAACGGCATGACCTGTTTCGCGCCGTAAAATCCAATATTAAAATTTCAGTGTTTGGTTGCCAATCTGAGGACCGTACAGAGGATTCGAAAATAACTTTATGGGACTAATGGTGATTATGAAGGTGTTTGGAGTGACCACTAATAATAGCGACATTTTCTCCATTCATCTTCTAACATGACCCAAACCGGAAGAGGTTTTACTGCCCTGGATCGAAAGGGTGGCTCCTGGATAACCATACATCTGGCAGTAGTACTCTGCAAATTACCACACAAACAGGAGAACACAGTGATGGATGTCAGACGATTGTCTGATTACATCACTCCTTACATCTAGCCACCTAGCTCCCCAGATTTCAACCGCCTTGATTATTATGTGTGGTGCAGAGTTGAGCGAAAGGCTTAGAAACACCAAAGATGAACTGAATGCAAGGATTATGTCATCATTCACCAATGACGCCGGTCGAAAGAGATGCAGGAGATTTCGAAGTCGTCTGGAGATCATGGTTGTAGCCAATGGTGATTTTATTGAATAAATTTCCTATTTCAAGATATTTTTGTGTAACTTTGGTAAAATATATCTGTTTAAATGAGATTTCAGGGTTATTTTCATTGAAGTAAACATGAGCGATGACAGACCGTTTCAAGTTTCACAATAATGTTCAGGCCATCAACATTTTAACAGACACACGCGAGCGCGCGCGCACACACACAGACGCACGCACACGCACACACACATATATATATATATATATATATATATATATATATATATATATATATATATATATATACCCAAGTATATGATTGGTGTATATGGAATGAATTCCAATAACCAACAATTACTATTCTTAAAAGAGTGCTCAATACAAAGTAGAGCAGATATAATTATTTATTTTTAAAGAAAAAAAATTTATAACATAAATATGTTATAAAATCACTACAAAAATAGCCATTTTGTTTCAACACACTTCGGTGTCTTATCAAGTGATGACGTTGAATGTAAAATAAATGGTTTTAAAAGTTTCAAATTAATTAATAATCCTAGTTTTGAATTCAGGTTTATGGTCTTTTAGTTTTGAATTCAGGTTTATGGTCTTTTTGAATTTTCCTGTACTTGTGTTTTGATTGGTCCATCTAGCCTTTGTAACAACGTTTTCCCCTTGCGTAGGATTATTAATTAATTTGAAACTTTTAAAACCATTTATTTTACATTCAACGTCATCACTTGATAAGACACCGAGGGTGTTGAAACAAAATGGCTATTTTTGTAGTGATTTTATAACATATTTATGTTATAAATTTTTTTTCTTTAAAAATAAATAATTATATATATATATATATATATAATTATTTATTTTTAAAGAAAAAAATATATATATATATATATTATACCATGATCAGTTTTGGAGGAAAATTTATCCGATCTCTATATATGATATATATCAGATGTCTGAGACGAAATATAATTCTACGTAAAATATGTTTCTATATAAATTCCTGATAAGTTCCATTATTACAGTATATGCATCGACAAACTTGCTAATTATTTAAAGAAAATTAATTTTGTATCAAATATTTTTATAACTACATTACTCATATGATGTATATACATAGTGTTATATCACCCCTCATATCTGTTCTATTTCTGTAATATGTAGTATATATTATTTTCAGAAATTCGCTCTAGTGTGACGCGAGTTCTATAACAGAATTGGATAGAGGCTATGTGTATTTCCGAAGCAAATATTTCCTAACAAATATCATTGTTAGCAATGACCTATTTGAGGCATTTCTATTCTCAAACAGGTGTTTAACACCACTGTAGAAGTATTTTTACAAAGATTTTCTCTCTGTACTTGGCCCTTGTGTCACTCGAGATAGACGGTAATAGAGTAGAAAGTGCAGTTTATGAGGATTATTTTTTTAAACGAGCTCACCCCCAAACAAGGCAGTAATACCACTAAAACACATAGGTTACTGAATATTGAAGAATTAGAAGCAGGAGCAATTGCGTGGGAAAGAGAACAGAAGAAGAGTATTTAAGAAGACAAAAGATAGCGAATAACATTACATTAAAAATTTTGCAAATTAAAGTTGTCTAGAAAACATGGAGCCGGAAGGGATTTCCACAAGCGAGAAGTGGGTGAAAAGAATGTGTTAGCACATAATTTGCGGTTATATCTAACCAGCTCAACAGAAATTTACTGAGATCACGTTAGCAATCAAGTACAGTGCTTAACGTAAATAGCAAATAGGTCATCCGAATATTGGCCATGGCAGTGTTTCAAGAAAAGGCAAAGGGAGGCAAACTTGTTGTAGGAAAATGACTGAAGCCGAGACGCAAGATCAGTCAATAATATTACTGGTGCTTTCCTTTGGATTTTATCAAGAAATTCTAGATGAATTGCAGGAGCACCGGACCATATGTGGCATCAATATTCTAAGCATGATACGAATGGTAGACATAAGTATAAAATAGTCTTGAAAGAAAAGTTGTCTAGTACGTCACGATGAACTAACTTTCAATAATAGTCTTTCCACTTCGCGTCATCTGAGAATATTAGCCAAAGAAACCGAAAGCAAGTCACTGTCCTAGAAGTTAGCATCATCCATGCTGATAGATGGCAGATAGCTGTCTCTCAGATGATTAATAAAAAGCTGTTTAGTTTGAGAGTCGTTAAAAACAACAAGCCATTATTTGCTCCATTTAAAAACAGACTGGAGGTCGTGTTGGTGGTTATCAGCTCCAAATTTGACCGTATGAAATTGATCTGACAGGAGTAAGTACTTGCGTTATCCGCGTAGATATCAAGTTGAGAGCTAATGTCTTCAGGGATATCATTAATGAACATAAAATAAAAATAGGACACTAGATGGTTGTTTGGAGAACACCTGCATTAGTACGAAAAGAACTGGAAGAGTCGCATTTCAGGATTACTTTAATTTCACGCTTCGGTAGGGAGATTGGATCAGTTAAAAAAATTTGTCCAGAGTCACCGTAACTTTTAAACCTGTGGAGATGACCTGCATGCCGCACCATATCGAAAGCTTTCCAGATATCCAAAGATATAAGCCGATCTTCACAAATTTTATCTCGAGCTTGATAGATTCTTACGTCAATTATCGTCAGTATATTAGCAGTTGACCTGGAGAAAACGAATTGCTTGTCTGAAAAAGGTCCTGAGATGTGACTTACTTAACCAATTCAGCACTGATTAGGATGATTTGGAGTTTCCCAAAAGAGGGTTAGAAGCATAATAGGACGATAGTTGGAATGGTCTATCGGTTCATCCGATTTTTAATTATAAACTGGAACAACAGGTGAATATTTCTAGCAGGCAGCAAAGCAAAAGCGTGCGATGCACTTATTATACTGTTTACAGAAAAAAAGTTCGGGTGCACACATAATTATTATTACAGTGATACCATGAGGTTCAAATGACCCAGTTAGAAGAAGACAGCAGAAACCATAGAAGGCGTTATATATTATAAAATACGTCAAAAAACGACATTATTACGTCATTATTTTTGCACCAACCTAATACAAAAGAAATGTTACTGGAAATAAATATATGAACAACAAAAATAAATATTAGGTTGGTGCCAAAATAATGACGTAATAATGTCGTTTTTTGACGTTAAACGTCAAAAACCGACATTATTACGTCATTATTTTGGCACCAACCTAATACATATCAGTCAACATTGACTCAGTTCTAGGTGGGAAGTTAGGCAGAGATATGGGAGATAACTGTTAGTCATAGACGTGAACAGCTTGAGACTGTAGTGATAAGTGATCCTTCCTCTTGATAGTTGGTTTCACAAAGTTGCAGTTCGAGTGAAGAAGCTGTTCGAATTGATATGCCTCTCTCAAATGAAATATGAAGGGTGTGGGGGTAATTCGTTATAATATGCGCGACACGGCGTATCTTAAACGCAATGGTTAGAACTGGTGTATCTAAGGTGTAAAACAGATCTTCTTTGTGGCAAACTAACTACAGCTTTATCGTATACTCAACTGTTAAATAACTTTCCTTCTGTCGTAGTTTGATTTGAGAAAGTTAACCACAAACACAGCAGGAATAGCCACAGCCAGTCGACTCTCACTCAATTCTTCTGTCGTGGGTGTGTCTGTATTTTTTTTCCTACTACGGTAATTGCGAGTGTTTTTACCGATTCCTATATTACAAAACAATCCCTTGAAACTCCGAGCTAACGTCCTTCTGGACCCGACTCCATGTCTTTGTTAGCTGGTGGGCTATATTTCATATAAACGATACCCCCAGCCAAATATGACATCGACCGTCTTAAAATGAATGAGGTCTTTTAATAACTACATGGCATTTGTCTTTAAGTTAACTTTCTAAATATTATTACGTTTATGGACAGACAGCACCAACAAAAAAAAAAATCACAAACTTGTGAAATAAATCCAGATGATTCCCTTTGTCAAAAGAATTTTGATCATTTTCTTCTTTAGTGATATATGCATATCGGGCGGATAGTATAATTTAAGCAAAACCTCAGCCCTGGGAAAGCAACAAAAACGTGCATTAGTTTGTCGAGAATAATTCAAGTCAATCCTTTTCTCCGATCAAAATAAAAAATAGTATAATATAAACGAACGCAGAATTTAATTTTTCAAAACCAAAATAATTCAGACAACACATTATCATCGGCCGGAAGTGATTCGCGGGAGTATATTGGTTTTGCTCAATTTTACTGAATCTTGGCTAGTAAATTCTAGGATATAATCTCCTTCGATCTGTTCTTAAATTGATTTTATTTTTTTTTAACAATTTTTAAAAATTATTTTCCTAAACATCTACAGGGCGGCCACACAATATTTACAATATTTACTATAAAATAGAGGATAACAAGCGCTCGAGTGCCTTCTTATGATCCTTACAGAGATGAAGTACAGACAAAGGACAAGAGGAAAGACGTAAGGAGCACACGGCTACGCCCTGGCCTTCACGGGCAACCTCCTTCGGCGCCAAGTCTGACCGCCGCGCTGACCTTTGCATGTACGCCTGAACAATTTTTTCCAGCTAGAGGTTGGGTCCAAATCAAACTTCAAGAATGCGGACAGGGCCGTTCGTCCAAGCAAAGGTGCCTGGAAGATCAACCCCTTCCAGCCCCCTAACCCCAAGCCGGAACACTTTCACGGTTAATCTTGGCCCTGGTCACCTATTCTTAACGTTCAAGCGCCTTTATTACCACCTCAATATCGCGCCGCGACGACACGAAAGCAGATGCGCCATCGGCGTACACGGAAAACCTGGCTCGATCACCTCCACTGACAGCGATTCCACGTATGTCCGGACTACACACCCTGTCGCTTAGCCGGCGAAGAAGAGACAACAACGCCGACGCGTAAAATAGGAGAGAAGTAGGCAACACTAACAAACTGACCAAGATAGCACAAAAGCTCCCAACAGCTTCCCGTTCACCTGTACCACAGCACTGGGGGAGCGATACGGCAGTCTAATCCAGCAACAGAAGTCCGTTTCGCATCCGGCAGTCTGCAAGACAGAAGCAAGCTAGCGATGGTCAACACTATCAAATGCCTTCGTTTGACCTAAATTGATCAACGCGGCCTCATCGTCGTTTTTTACAACTTCTATGATCGTGCAGATCAGATGCAATTTGCTCAGATGCAGTTCGGCCCTTCACAGCGCAAGTTTGCTCCTGACCCAACAGTGACTCGGCAACTGACTTGCTTGGTCGTATTTTGAGAAAAAGGTCCCCATTCTATACTCACAGACATCCACGTGCACTCCATGGATTGTAACTTTTGTCCTACGTAAGTGTAAGGTTGAGTAATTTTGGTATTGTCTCTCATATCTTAAACCCATATTCGATGAAGTAAAATATGTGTAAGAGAAAAGAACTTCCTGGAAGCTATAGTATATCTCAGGTTTAGCCAGGAGAACCGCCGCTGCATAGGATGTTGTCGTAAATGACTCGCTTGTTCCATCTTACGCACACCAAGCAGACTTAAATTGTTAGTGTTCAAGACACTTCCGGTCAACTCTTTTCCTTGCTGCTCCGTAGGTAGGAGAATATTCCATAGGGCATTTGTTCTCCTGGCTAACACTTTGGGACTGATGCGCAAGGTCTTTAAAGTCTCTTCCATGTTTTCATTTCTGACCCCAATTAATTTTCGTGTTTTAACATAGGAGGTCAACAGGGATACTATGCGAGTATTTATGTCTTCTAGAGATTGAGTTAGGGTGAGGAACTCGTTCCCTTTAAATGAATCCTCAAAATTTCCTCTTTGATCAACATAGTAGGCCGCACCTTTTTTCTTTAACCTATTCTCACACCAGGACTTTTTAGCCGGTGACATCGCCGCTGATTAATTAAAATTATCGTCGGCCATGATGGTCCAAAAACACCACCGGAAAACAAATAACCGGTTGCCTTTTTTTACCCGTTTTTAAATTATTTTACAACGAAGGCGAAAACAAAGTCAAGAAGAAAGAGAATATAACGAAAAAAAAAAAAAAAAAAAAAAACAAAAAAAAAAGGTGGAAAACTAAAGACAAGACGCATGTAAGACTTAAAAACAAATACATACGGAAAGTAATAATAAAAAAAAAAAAACGGGGGAGGGTAAACAGACAAGAAGGAAATATACAAAAAGACAAGAAAAAATCTGCACAAATAAATACCCACGAATAATAAAAGGAAAAATTGAAAATTTCAAAACATTCAGAAAATAAAAGAAAACAAAATTACGAGTTCACTTTAGACGTAAAACTCAAGCCGGACGAAAACACGTTAATCTACTGTGCCTAAAGGCAATGTGTAGATAGAATTGTAGTTTCTTTATCGATCTCAGCAACGACAACGAACGTGGGTGGCACAGTCTCCGTCGCCAGTCTTGGTGTACGATGGAACAAGCGAGCTATTATTACGACAATATCCTATGCAGCGGCAGTGCTTCTAGATAAACTTCTGATATATTATAACTTCCTGGAAGTTCATTATATACATTATTCGGACTATGGTCCTCATCTTTGTCGCCATATTTATTACATGTACGTTGTACACTCCAGCCTTCTTCAGGTGGTTTGAATGTCGAACTGGACCATTTATTTCGCTCGAGTTCCAAGCGCCATGTTTTAATCAGTTATCTCTTGTTAATTTCAATCTGAAAGTTCTACACTGCCTTAACCGGGTATTGAACTCACATTCTTTGGGTCCTGTCACTAACCAACGCTTTATCCACTGTGCCATATGTCTTTGAGTCAGTCACATATGGATACAGAATGATTTTCCACTTCCCCTCGTGTTACAGGTTTTTGGTGTTCTTGAAGCCTTACCTTAAGGGGGCGACCTGCCTCCAATTTATATTTCTTTCTGCAGCTGCACGGGATAGCGTACACACAGTCTTTAGTCATGTTTTCCTCTATGGGGGGGTCTTAATTGGGAGAGATATCTGCGAAGTAAGACAACTGAAAATGAATCAAAATCTTGGGATTTTATTTTGGACGTAATCCCACGTTAATTCAGATATTTTATGGCCACCATTTTTTTTTTGATCTATCGCCACGAAACTATTATCTTAAAGATAACTTAAGGAAAGTATATGCAGAAACTCGGTGGTTGCAGCTTAAGTCATTTAAAACTGGACGTATTGCGAGGAAGATGGAAATTATTGACGCGGCATATTTTTTAGGTTTAAATACGAATTTCCTGTGTTTAAATTTCATTTTATATTAAACTATTTTTGAATAATAAAAGTTTAAACTGCTGGATTTTTAAATCCCTAGCTGACCATTTCATCACCCTCTATGTTCCTTTAAATTAGTAAAAATCTATTACACGCTGCTCTAGATTTATTTTAATAGAAATCTTTACACTAAAATATGTCTTTAAGAACATGTTTACATGTGAAATTCTGTTCATATTAGTTACTTATCTAAATCCCTAACACGGATATGTTGTTTAGTCTGAAAATATAGTTATGTAAAATTAATTCGCAAAGGTATTCTCATATTACGATTGCTACATATTTATATATCAATGGCGAACATTCTGTAAAGTCAGATATAGTGATAGATAATGCATCAGAACTCTTTCATCGGATAAAATTCCATTGTAAAAACCATGTATACCTGGCTTTGAATCTTGTCTGGTTTTAAATCGGTAGGAGTGTAATTATGAGCTAACAGTATAGCTGTAGAAACTATTTAGTTGTTTAATATAATAAAATTATAATGTATAAAGCTGACGCTTTGAAGGAGTATGTGGAATCAAGAAAAGGCATAAAATGAAAGGTAAGAGAAAATTTGATGATAATGCCCGGAGTAAAAAAGAAAAATAAATTTCAGTGTATAGGAGAGATGTAAAACAATTTTAGAATCTACAGAAGTAGAATACAACATATAAATATAAGATTTTTTACGGAAAGAAATAATTGTATTCAAAAAAATAGACGGGGATTGCGTCAAAACGAAATGTTCTTCGGAAATGAATGAAAAAAATAATACTTAGTTTGAAAAGGGTGGTAATAAGAAGAGTGTATCGCATAAGGGACTCTAAGAAAAAAGTGGGAGAGATGGAAAATGGCACCGAATACGAAAATGGAAGTGAAATAATTATCACTGCTGAAAAGGGATCAGGAAAAATAGCACTATCGAAATGATGACATGAGTCACGAAATGCAAAAAATGAAATTAAATATGGAAGGAAAATAAAACAGAAATAAAAATAGGGGCAGAAAATAGACACAAACCCGGAATCATGGTAGAATCTAAAAAGCTGAAATAAAAGTTAAGACATTAGCACAAGGACGAAGTTAAAACAGTAGATAAGAAATGTAATGAAATGAGTTAAAAAATATCAGTATCTTGACAAAAATAAAACCATAAATAAAGTCTCCAATTTCCGTGTTGATAAAACATTTTCATGCTATTTGAAAGCTTTCGAAAATATCACTAATTTCAAACGAAAATTTCACACGTTATTTGGAAGACAAACATAGCACATTCTTCCTTCCCAACTACGCACAAACGTGTTCTGTATTGTATTAATTTCAAAGTATATTAAGTCTAGACAGAGATGCAACTCCGAAAATTTGTGCTTCTGTGCTTGATGAAATTCACACATTCAGCATCGATTGAGTAGCTGTGGGTTTACAAATTTTACCCCCCCCCAAAAAAAAAAATACCATGTTGAGGGTTGAGTGTCCCACTGCAAGATATAAAGGTATCGTCTTAAAATTTATTTCTTTTTAGAAGATAGAAGCAATTTTCAAGAATGAAGAAATGCATTATTTGTGCATATATTTCAATGAGTTTCCATGAATACATATATATATATATATATATATATATATATATATATATATAAATTTTCTTTTTTCAAATCTTTTCGCCACAAGCAAGGAGGGAGTGCCACAACACGCGAGGTTTTACAGAAAACGTGAGCAAGAGTAAAGGGGCGTGAGAGAGGAAAGGATGAAGAGAAGGTCGGGGAATTGATCAAGGCAAGTAGAGATGTCGATTGACATTGCATTTGAACAATTGGAGATTATAGCTATCATGGAAGCAATAAGAGGAAGGGAGTTCCACAGACGGGAAGTGCGAGACATGAAGATATTGGAGTAGAAGAGGGCTGCATTTAAACGTTTCGACACTGAATGCGTGGGACGGAGATAACGACCTAGTGGCACCTCTAAATTCATGCAGTTTCTGAACTAGCAAAAATAGCTCGTCGGAGCAATTAAGTTGAAAGTATTTGTAGAAAAGACAGAGGGAGTCGACAGCACGTCTGTGAGAGAGCAATTGTAAACGAGATGCCAGGTCAGGGTCAAACACATAAAATATATTCGTCCCTGGATTTTATCGAGGACCCTAAGACGAACAGCAGGGGCTCCAGACCATAAATGACATCAATATTCCATGCAAAATCGAATGATTGACTTATATATTCGAAGGATGGACTCGGGAGATAAAAACTTTCAGGCACGACACAAAGATCCAAATTGCCTTGCGGTAGATGAAGCTATTGATTCAATGATCTTGTTCCTGCTCAGGTCAGAGGACAGTGTGAGACCAAGCAGTTGCAAAGAGGTACTCCCATGTAGTTGTGCATCAGACATTCTTATGGGAGGTAGGGATGGTTCTCTGCGGAGAGTAATAAAGATCAATTTTGTTTTTGAGGCGTTAAAGTTAACCAATCATTTTCTACATTTCCACAACTGATTGGAGGTCCTTTTCGAGATGAACGGCCATGTTAGTTTTGACAGTGATATCAAATTTGCTATTTAGGCAGGAGTAAATAGTGGTTTCGTCTGCATAGATGCCTACTTGGGAACTGGTGACATTGGGAAGATCGTTAATGAAGATAAGGAAAAGTGTAGGACTTATGATAGGGTCTTAGGGAACACATGCGTTCGTGAGAAAGGAACCAGAGGAGAATCCATTATGGACGTGCTTCATTACACAATTTGAGACGAATGATATTATTAATTCAAAATTCGTCCTGAAATGCCGTATCCCTGAATTTTATGAAGGAGGCTGGCATGCGAAACCCTATCAAACGCTTTAGATATATCGAGAGCCACAGCACGAGCTTCTCCGTTATTGTGAAGTGTTTGGTAAACAAATTTACTTATGTCCGTGAGCACATCAACTGTGGACCGGGGAAAGCATAAACCATATTGTTTGTCAGGGAGCAGATCATGGGATGTAAGGCTTTCTGTAATGTGATTAACCACTTTGGTGTTGATTAAAGTTTTAAAGACTTTGCCGAGGAGTGGGAGGAGAGTGATAAGACGGTAGTTAGATGGGTCAGAAGGGTCGCCAGAGTTCTTAAAGTCAGATGAAGACTTGCAAAAGGATGGAAAGCAGGAGTCGTTGAGACAGTAGCTGTATAGTTTGGAGAGGACAGGAACCAGTTCCGGAGCAAATTTCTTCATAACAATGGCTGGTATCCTGTCCCCAGAGCTAGCCTTATGGCAGTCTAATTTAGATATGATTCCTAATACCAACGATGGGGTTATGTGCAAATCGTACAAAAAAGCCTCAGTTCTACAAGGGAAATCAGGTGAGCGTTCAGTTGGATGAAAATTTCTCTGCAAAGCAGTCATCCTTATCAGATGAGGAGGTCAGGACCTGAAATTGTTTGAACAAAAGAGTTATTGTGGGTTTGCTATTATTAAGACGCTAAGTATCTTGGGAGTCGAATTTGGGAGATGTAATACATATTTCATTCTATAAGCAAATAGGGATTTTGATTCATTGATGACACTCTTGCATTCGTTACGGGTTGAAACAAAAAGGCATCTGTTGAAGTCTGACATGTCAAAACGTTACAGGCAGAAGTAGTGATTACCATAGGCAATGGCAGCTGAGCAAAGCAGCAGAGAACCAAGGGGATGAGCGTGATTTAACTTTATATTTCTTTGCGGGGTTGAAAGCCTCGATTCCAGGTTTTACCCAGGAGGAGACCTCTGAAGCGAATTCTTGAACGGAGAGATTAATGACGATATTCCAGAAGACATCACAAAGGAAATCACGGAACGAGTCCTAGTCAGCTTGTTGATAACACAAAGATGTTCAGTTGGTAGGATTTTCTTTGCAGGGGTGGGGAGTAGATGCAGATTTTGACAGACACTACTGCATGATCAGAATTGCCAAGTGAGGAGAGCTGAGTGGTACGACAGGACTCGGTGATGGAGGTGAAACAGAGATCGAGAAGGGAAGACTTAACATTATGGTTGTTGGGGAAACGGGTGGGAGTGTGTAATTCAGAAGTTAAGGCTTTGCATGGCAGCAAGGTCAGTATTTAAGCCACTTGGCATGCTGGACGGTAAAGTCACTGCACGCAAATATATGAACAAGCGAATGAAGAGAGAGAGAACCTTATCGATTTCGTCGCAAATACCTTCGTGAACACCAGTCGTGGGAGGATGGAGAGGGATAGAGGAAGAAGAGGTACCTTACAGCATTGAAGAGAGATAGACGGAGACACAAGTATGAGTGGTCTGTAGATTCAAGAGAGAGCTCTTTAGCCAATGGGAGATGGTCCTTCTCCTAGGTCATGTATGGGGGTTTGGGAGTCTATTCTAAGTAGACGAATGTAACGGGGGATCGAGAGGTCAGAGGTGGGGATAAACGGATTGAGGTTGGTCTCGCATAGAGCCAGTATATTAGGAACGATTCCACACTACAGAAGCTGGTTCGAATGCAACGCATGTTAGAAAAGGAAATGTTAAAGGGTTTAGGTGATTTTTAGAGCTGGTTTACGTTTACTAATGCTGGTTCCGAGGATATATATATATATATATATATATATATATATATTAACTGATTTAAAATATGGTTTCTTCGCTACACAGGAATTACTGTTTCAAAATCGAAGCTAAAAACTTCAAATTTAATTACATAATAAAATTAAAAGCATAAGTTCTGTTTCATCATCAAGCAAATTTTGGAATATCTTATTTTTAAATTTACTGAGATTTGAACACACACACAATTCATAATTTTTTGTTTCCAAGTCTACAGAGAAATCCAATCATTTAGACAGGGGAGGTAGCGTGTTCATTTTTATTAACTATTATTGTATCAGTTATGAGTTACGTTCGAAATGAGAGTAAATCTAGGGAGGATAGGGGTGCATTTTTCATCGAATTTTGACATCCGTTCATCGCATGTCGTCTGTTTTTTTTTTGTTTTTTTTTTTTAACGACAAAATTTTTTTCGGTATTTTTTCCGTTACATTTGTACTTGTATACATAAAGATTCTTTCTAAAAGGGGGGTTTGGGTTAGAATACGTTGTATTGAACTACAATTTTAAAATATTATTTTTATACTTAATTATTAGGTTGGTGCAAAAATAATTTCGTTTTCTAACATATGTTACTATGTGGGAAAACGAAATTATTTTTGCACCAACCTAATACTAATAGACTGTATTTCTTTTTAAATAAAATAAATGGAATAGAATTACTAAAAGAAAATATATCCAAATCTAATTTAGTTATATTGATAATGATATTGCATTAGTTGAATATCTAATGCGTTCTTCATGATAGAAAAAAGCATGATTATTATATCTTTCTAAAACCGAGTGTAACCATTTCCATGGCTGTATTTAATAGAAAACCGTGAAATATGTGTAGTAACCTTTATAAAATATGTTTTACCTAATAAATATCTATCGATGTATGTAACATTGATTTGCATTCAAGCATGCCTGAGTATTTAAATACAGTGTAACCCGGATATAAGAGAGTTGTCGGGACCGGACAAGAAGTTTCTTATACCCGGGTTTCTCTTATATCCGGGTTTGGTTTATTTTATATACATTAACAATGGCTCTAATTTGGGACAAGAAAAAATCTCTCTTATATCCGGGTTTCTCTTATACCCGGGTATCTTATATCCGGGTTACACTATATATTGATCTTTATAAGCGTTGCTTCTACGTGGCACAAGGTCGACTGCAGTTTGAAATATATGCGGTTAACAGTGGTGACAGTCTAGAAAAAAGGATGGGCGACGATCTACAAACATACAGTAAACAATACATAGTCATCTCCTCAAAGACAAAATTGAGAAATTAAGTCTAAAGTTGAACAAAAATGAAGAATATATTGTAAAGGGATTTCTGGATATGAATGGAATTGCTACGCGTATAAAGATGTAGAACTTCGGATATGAAAACAATGATACACCTTTTGGGATATAGAAAATATGCAGTAAAATATGCGGTAAGAAATATGGAACGACGTTAGGAAGAAAACAGAAAGCTAGAATGATGGACTGATTTACCGGATGGAGAATTTTGGGCCAATAAAAAAAAAAACAAATGAATAGGATAAGAAATTAAAGTATTAGGTTGGTGCAAAAATAATGACGTAATAATGTCGTTTTTTGACGTTAAAAAATACGTCAAAAAACGACATTATTACGTCATTATTTTTGCACCAACCTAATACAAAAGAAATCTTACTGCAAATAAATATATGAATAACAAAAATAAATATAAGGTTGGTGTAAAAAATAATGACGTAATAATGTCGTTTTTTGACGTTAAAAAATACGTCAAAAAACGACATTATTACGTCATTATTTTTACACCAACCTATTAATATTAACGATGGAGAAATCAAACGAAGTAAGGAACAGAATATTAAAACAAAGTAAAGCAAAATAAATAAGTATCGTGAGAGGAAGCAGAAGCGCGAATGTGGACAAATGAAAAATATGTACGTAATGAAAGTAGAAACAACTTAAGGAAATTGCACAGTGTTAAACGAGAAGGAAACGACATACATGAAATATTTGGGATAAATAGCGGTGTAAAGAGAAATGTTAGATTGTGCGTGGCGGAAAATAAACTAAAATAAAACAAAAAAAAAAAAATCTGTAGGAAAGAAGTATATGATGGAGCGAATCAAATAACAGCGAGGGCAAGAGAATTGCCAGGAATTGGAAATTGAGTAGAAAAAGGACTGTAGACATGTTTAAAACTGAAATATCAATAAGAAAATTATAGAAAAGAGGCAAAAGAAAAATAATAAAGAATAAATAATATAAAATAAAATAAAATAAAAAAATATATATATTTGAATATAAAACAGAATAGATATACAAAAGGTTCGATTGAAAGAAAGGTAATATACAAATATTAATTTGGTGCAAAAATAATGACGTGTTAATGTCGTTTTTTGATGTATTTTTTAACGTCAAAAAACGACATTATTAGGTCATTATTTTTTGCACCAACCTAATATTCATTTTTGTTATTCATATATTTATTTCCAGTAAGATTTCTTTTGTATTAGGCTGGTGCAAAAATAATGACGTAATAATGTCGTTTTTTGACGTAATTTTTAACGTCAAAAAACGACATTATTACGTCATTATTTTTTGCACCAACCTAATACTTCGGGAGAGAAAGAATGATGACGAAAAAAGACTCTGGAGATAATACGAGAAAAGTATAGTAAAATATAAATATACATTCATAACTAAATGGAAATCGACGCACCGTCATATAAAAACAATATTAAAAAAACAAATGAGAATTTATTAGAAAAAATAAAAATATAAATAAGATAGAAGTAGATAAAGCCAGCAAAACAAAATGGCTAATTTACATTACAATACTCCTTAATTATAATAGCTTCCATTTGTGGAGGTAACTTAATTCTGTCTAAAATATATAAACCCCCATATCATGCTAAAGGAGAAGCAAAGCTACAAAAAACACCTTTTATGGGCCATGTCCCTTCAAGATATTAACGACTACGTTTCTAATTCTCTCTCCTTTGCAGCACTTCATAAATTTAGTTTTTTTTTTTTTTTTTTTTTTGCTAACTCTGTTAAACCCAGTTCTACCAGTCGTTTACAAAAGATCTTATGCTATTATACAATTTTTCCCTTGAGTCCCCCAATTCCATAAGTGATGTGAGTATCAACGTTCCTAAAGCCAAACTGCTGATTATGCACCCTACACTTTTCAACTGACCTTTCTGATTTAAAGTAAAATTTTACTTTTTGCTGTCAAACTTCGTCATTGTTCAGTTGATAGAATTCTCAGAAACCTTCTGTAAAATTATATTACTGTAGCTTCAAGTCTCTATATCAACATCACACGATTAACTAAGCAACTAATGAATTAAGAAAATAATAACCTAAGTCGCCTGTAACAAATAGGTTATAATATCTGGATCAGAGTGACTAAAAATGCATATAGTATGTTTGAATTTTTGTAGGCAGTATCTTATTGAATATAATATTGAGGAAGAGAGATTATTGGGAAAATAGATTTATGAAAATCTTATAAAAAATAAAGCATGCTTTTCTGGCATAAATGTTAAAAAGGAAAGCTTTACAACAACGCAAATACATTAATATAAACACACATTATCGTTCTCTGAAAAAGTCATGGAAATTGTCAACAGACATAACGAAAAGGCGGTCTTAACGAAATTTGTAACATTTTCTTTATTTCATAGCGAAATGTTTTATGGGTATTATGAAACACAAAACAAAATTGTTAACGTGATAATTGTTTTAAGTTACCCTGAAAGAATATATAATTTCCTCTTTCTCAGAAAATATCACTGAAATTCGTGCAAGCGGAGATAGCATTTCTATTTCTATTGCTTATGATTCTTGCATTCAAAGTATTGCCATTCCCGCCTCGCTTGACATCATCTTGAGCGTTGCTCTTATGAAGCAGCAGCATTTATTTTTACCATATGTCGCATATCATACAGATTGAAAGATTACATAAGTTTACCTTGTTCGGGAAGCCGGTTGCCAATCCAAGACCTAACTAGGAAAATGGTGTATTTCTCCCATTTTTGTTATATTTTAACACCAGTTGTTGAAAATAATTTTTTTTCAATCTCTTAGTTTTCTTGTTGACGATATTATTTTTTCTGAAGATGGGCTGGCCGAAAGGCACGTTAAATTTTAGAATAAGGGACAAAAATGTATATACAAGAGGAAAACTATGCTTAGTTTAGACCACACGTTTCGTCACTCAACAGAATTTATCAAACAAATGTGATGGTTTAATTTTTCAACGAGTATATATTCGAAAGTAAATCAAAATTAGAAAATTATCAACGCTAATAAATATACAGCATTTTAAATGAAATATTTATGTATTAGATCCAAAAATACGTAATATAGCATCATTGAAAGGAAATTTTAAAATTTAAAGAAGCTCAATCAAAGTTTAACTGAAATGGCTATGCATTTAGACCTTTGAATACGACATTTTGTATATTCGAAAAAGAAAAGAGAACAAAAAGTAGAAAAAGTTACTTGCATTGAAATATGAGACATTATTATTATACTTTTCCAAAAGTTGAGATGAAGGATTCCGGCGTTTTCCTTTTATTTTTCGAGAGATTTGTAGCATATGTTAACTAGAAAAAGTAGTAATTCCTTCAACAAAGTTGAGAATGGGATGAAAAACGGGGCGTACATTGATATTTTGATAATATTCGGTGGCGGCACACTCGAGGATTTTCCTTCTGAGTAAATTACTTTCTATTTTGATTATGGCAGTTTTAGATCGAAATTATAGTCAGTTATTTCTGCGTATGACGTTTATTTGCAAAATTACTACTTATAATGTCTCTTTTCTCTTCATAGTCACGTCTTTTTAAATTTCTGCTTGTTTCCCCAATGTATTCTGAATCATACAATATGTGACAAAAGAATGGATAGAAACATTGCCCAAGAGGAAAGATGGCATTTGACAAATTTCCTGTTCCGTAGAATAAAGGTTGGTATCAAAGATGGCATTTGACAAATTTCCCGTTCCGTAGAATAAAAGTTGATATCAAAGATGGCATTTGACAAATTTCCTGTTCTGTAGAATAAAAGTTGATATCAAAGATGTAGAAAATGATATATTTCTTGACGTTGCAAGAAAACTGAAGAATAAATTGCCCCCCTCAAGATAAAAGCAGCATGAGTCATTTTGAAAGGTTCTGCTGAGCTGTGCAAGAAGCAATGTTAATGGCAAATGTAAATTGAGGATTCTGAAATATACAGGTTAATATGACATTTTTTTTTATGCTTTAACAACTGTCTCTAAATTAATCTCTGACTGCATTAATCATTTGCATATTTTTAAATAACTTCTACACTTTATATTATTTAAGAGATGGTATTCAAAATGGTTAAAAACAAAACCAACTGTAATGGATTATTATGTAAGATCAGACTTACAATATGTTATTAAATGCTGGACAATATCCTCACAGGTGAAGAAGGAATTTTAAATAACGGAAATCTTGTTCCAGAGAAGGATCCTGACGACTGAACTTTTCAGCAACAATGAAGTTTAAAAAAAAATGAAATAAAAAGGATATTTATACTTAACATCAGAAAAGACAATTGAAATTTCTAGGGAACATAATCAAGTATGCTGGCTTAGAAAACTTGACAGGCACAAGTCTTAGTGAAGGCAAGATGGACAAGATTAAAAAAATAAAATGTCTACATAACGAGCTTGTTAATGGTTGGCACAAAAGGGGTTTAGGAGAGATATCAAAAATTCAAACTGTTCTAAATTATACTAAAGACAGGAGATTGTGAAGAGCCATAATCGACAACGATCTGAAAGACACGTCACATAGAAAATGCATTGTTCTTCACAATGCTTCTATCTCTGTATTTTGACAATTGTACGAACAAATTTATTACTACACCAAGTTATAACGCCAAGCAACTCAACGCACATTCTTAAATGAACACAAGCGATCTCGGCACGCCGCTTCGCTCACACGTGTGGATACATTTTACGTTAATATATGTCTTTATTGCAAAGAAAAAGTGTGAATTATCAATACGTTTCTCACAATTTCTTTGTAATACTTCAAAAGAAATGTTACTATCATTGCTACTATTTAAAATTTCATTAATTTATTGTAACTTTTTGTTAAGTTTTTATTGCAATGTTCAATGTCAGGTTCTCATTATCAATCAATTTCAGATTTTTTTCTTATGAGTATGTCATTCAAAAGGTCTTTGCCAACCGTATTAATCTTAATTTAACACACACACAGATACACACACACACACACACACATGCACACACACACACACACACACATATATATATATATATATATATATATAAACATATTAAATTAGGCAGCATATATTTTATATATAAAGAAATAATCATACATAGAATCAATCAGCAATATTAATGCTATTAATGCCGAAATCACTTCGCTAGTAGAAACATACTATATGCATTAAAATACTGTTAATGCATTTAATGATGTGATCCTCATTTATAAAACTGTTGTAAGATGCATATATTGTGTTTCTACTAGCGAAGTTATTTCGCCATTAATCGCATTAATATTGCTGACTGATTTTATGTATGATTATTATATATATATATATATATATATATATATATATATATATATATATATATATATATATATATATATATAAGTGAACATAGAAATCAACACTTAGAGGCGACAGATTGTTTCATGCTAGACGCAATCGTCAGGCCATGGATGGTGTTATTTTTCTCGGCTATTTATATATACGGGTCAGTGCTGCATTGTGGTAGGTCAATTTTGGCGGTTATATTACCGGAAGTCGTTTATTTGTTCATTTAATTATTTGTGTTAAATTATTTTCCTTGCATTTATTTATTTTTTATTTTTATTAGTCTGTGTTTTTTTATTAACGTAGTAAAAATTTGTTTATATCGCTTATTTAATAATTTTGTTTTGGTTTGGGAAGATAACAAAAACTATTTATTCAATTTTAGGGGTGGATTGTTGTAGTTTATTCTATTATTTTGGCGGGAACAGTTATTAATTTGTTTATTACGTCATGTATTAATTTGCATTGATTATCTTTATTTGTTTTTTCTAACGGTTACTTTATCGGGATCGGTTTGTTTATTTATTTGCATGGATTTAGATTAATTTATTTTACTTGTTTTTTATTATTTATTTATAATACTGTATATTTTTATTTACACTTTTCGGTTTTCGATTTTTAAGCAACGTAATATTTATTTTTCTTTTATCGTTATATAACAGTTATAGTTATTTTTTCGTCTTATTTTTGGTTTGATTTTTATAGTCTAACTAATATTTTGGTCATGGTGGTTTGTTAATTTGTTTATTACTTACTTTATTTTTTTTGATTCATTGATTTTGATTTTGATTTTTATCTATTCTATTTCGTCTATTCTAACGAGTGTGATTTGGTAATTCGTTTGGGTTAATTTATCTTGCTTATTTTTTGTAATTTTGTTTATTTATTAATTTATTTTATTTTATTTTATTTTATTTGTTTCTGTTTTCGATTTTTAAGTTACGTAGTAGAAACTGGTTTTCATGTCTGCATTTTGAGATGAGCTCGGATCATTTATTTAATACTTTATTTTGGTCTAGGAAGGTAACGATAGTTATTTTTTCTTCCAATGAAAGTTTGCAAGTTTTTGATTAGTTGTTGTAGGCTGATGATCTTTTCCTTATTTTCCGAGATATTTTTGTTATTATGTGCGTTTTGTTTTTAATTTCCCAGATATACTTCGAAACCATTGTGCTGTTCGCATAATTACTATTTGTGAAACATGTTTTGTGTGCATAATTTCTTTGTTTTCAGGGTCCTTCAGTTACTCCTATGTATAATCTTTCTTCATTATCTAGTTATTTTATCGTGGCTTGGTATATTAAGTTGTTTTGTAAGCAATTACCGTCTAAGGTAGATCCGTCCTTTATTCTGCAGTTGCACGTGGGTTTAATTTGTTCGTGTGGTTTGTTAATAATTTTCCTGTTCTGAATTTTTATTATTTGTGCCATGTTCTCGGTGCAACTGTGGCAGATTTTTACTGTGTTTTTCTTGAATATTTTGTGTAAGGTGCTTGATTCCTGGAAGTGTTTGAAGAATATTTTTTCCTACGTTTGTTTTTACGTTTTTGCTGTACGGTGGGTTGAACTATATGATATTCCTTTTCCTGTTGGCCTTTTTTGTTCTTAAAAAAGCAGAACAGAAAAATTATCATGAAACCAGACGAACAAATTAAACCCACGTGAAACTGCAGAATAAAAGATGGATGTCCCTTAAACTGTAATTGTTTACAAAAGAACATAATATATTTGTTCGCGTATTTATTACAAGTGCCATGTCCATAAAGAAATACATAAATAAAAAATTAATTATACTGTCGTTGTATCACGTCCATCAAAATAGATAAAAATTAATTATAGTGTCAAAAATTATCATAATAAACTAATTATAGCAATTATAATTATCACTAATTCATTCTTTCGAAACCAATGAGAATTGACCCAACTTTTCTACTATATAAACGAAAACACATGACATCCTTATTATTGGAGAGGCCTTCTTTCCGTTTCATGTTAAAATAGTAACATTAATTGCTCAACGCTGAAGTAATTTTCTGAACACTTATTAGAAAGCTCTTACAAGAAGCCTCTATACACTTTACATATTATTTATCGCATCATTCTGTTGGACTCTTGAATTCTAATCATTATTCCATCAATATTAGACGCCAATCTCACAATTTTACCCAGTGTTATTGTTTCTCGGGTTTCCAATACCACATAACAACCAGATAAGTAATATTACTCGTTTTGTTTCTTTTACAGCTTGCTGTTTTTCATTGTACGGGGATTTTTGTATATAAATGTAACTGGGATTATAATAATTTACTCAGTTAAAACTCCCCTATACAAATGATCCAATTCAGGGAATAAATATCAAAATGTTATTATCTCTACATCTGATATACGTGCGCTTTTATGCAAAAGAATAAAACAACTCTTTCAATAATACATTCAAAAAATATTTTTATCAGTCTGCTGAAGTAATCCACTTGACTCCAACGGAAATTGAACAATGATATAGAACGCGATTTTTTGCTAATGTGAAACGTAAAACGTAAAGCAGAGATGAAAAAAATAGTTAAATATTCTTCTCTTGCTGATAGATGTTTTTTTTTTTTACTCCTGTGGCAGTGGAGACTTCAGAGGTTATTGGCCCTCGTTCGATGGCGTTCCTTCGGAGGATTGTTGCGATGGCGTCTCGATTAAGGGACGAGCCTCGTAAAAGAGTGGCTCTTGCAGCGTGTCTCACTTGCGATGGTCCGAGGTAATGCTTTCTCCATCATTGCGGCTGGCAGAGGTTAGAAAAAAATGTTTATAGTTACGTTGTTCTGGAATTGTCATCAATGGTCAACTGAACTTGTTTTGTTTCAATAAATTTTAATAGGACAAATGGCTAAAACAGTGACGTAAGATTTTTAAGAACAACATTTTATTTTATGATATAATGTCTTTGAGATTTAAATACTGAACGTGTAACAATTTTACGAGGAAAAATGGTGGCGAATAATCCATGTTCATATTTTATCAATATTAAAAAGACTTCACTCCAATATAATCTAAAATTATGATATCGTTTCTAGTGTAAAATGTTGACTGGCGGTTTAATGTTTACTTCTAAAGAAGCAAACATATCTCACCTGTTAAAAAATACATTTCAGATTTCATTTTCCAGATTTATATCACTTTTGGAGTGTAATGTAAAAAGTAAGATTGTAAACTTAGGCAACATTGGCCAATATGTAAAATCTTGAAATATGCTGAAAGTGTGCTATTATATTGATTTATTTGAAGAAGGAATTGTTGAACATTGTGACACAAAAGTGAATCTTTAAGAATATTACTTCAATAGTGTTCTCATAAGTACACTAATGAAGTAATATTTGATTATCGAGAAGTAATAAAGTAATTGAGATTAAAATGGACACGTTTACTTAGTAGCAGAAATAGGTTCTGGAACTATGCGGGAAAAATTATGGTGAAAAGGTCAAGTTCACACTGAAAGCATATAGTGAAATTAAGAAAAAAACAGATGCAAAATGACCTAACAAGGTTTGTGTAAATGTTCGGTAGAAGATGGACAAAGAATGAGGGTAATACTGTTTAAGAATTAAAACAAAAAAAGGATAGAAAGATGTGGAGATCCATAAATACCAATTCCTTCAAGAGACAGGATACATAAAAGACAATATACGTACACACGCAACACACTTTTCGAATTGCATATATTTAAATAAACACACTTTAAAAATAAATGTCTTAAGTAGAAAATAATATTCTATGTTGTTAAGTCGATGAAATTAATGCAACATTTAAAAGTACGATCGGTTGCAGATGGTTTTGACGTAATCATAAAACCAGGAGTACCGTTTTGTTTTTCAATATATACGACAATTTTTTATTACGAAATTGTACATATACAACTACGAAAACTTGTGCTAAATCTTTACAAAATAGACATAATATTAATCACATTATGCAGTGTAGTCAAAATTCAGCTTTTATCGATTAGTGTTTAATATGAAGTCTACAATGAAATGCGCAGTGAATCAGAAAACAAATGACAAAATTAACATTAAATGTTGGCCCAAAACTTACGACGAATTAAGGAAAATATAAAATGTAAGTTGATATAATCAACCACTTATCAATATCTGTTTGAATATTCTATTTTTATCCCCCCCCCCAATTTCTATGTCTTTGTGCATAATTCATCTTCTGTATTTCTCGTTCATTTTTAATTTAAATTTTTTCTCGTATAAAAATTCCTACATTTTCTATTTTCAAAATAATCAGTTGCAATTACATTTTCTTATTTATTTGAATTTGACGCCATACCAACGTTAAAATTCCTCTAAATTCCAAATAATGTTATTTATGAATTTTGTTAGCTTTTCAAGATTCACATTTTCCTTTATTATTTACTCCTTGCTTGATTCGCTCTTTGAAACATTCCGACGTTACATTGTTTTTCTTTGTTTTGTAATCATATTTATATCAGTCCATCCCAATATTTTAACGATTAATTTGTCACACATTTCATTATTTCAAAACTTGTACGCGTTTTTACTTGTCAATCTCTTTTTAATGTCATTAAAGCTTTCATGCTTAACAAGGCAACAAATACACACACACACACACACACATATATATATATATATATATATATATACGTAAATTTGACGATTGATATGAATAAAAAAATAATCAAGAAGATGAAACTTTGAAAAAAAAATGAAATATTTCCCTGTTGAATATTAGAAAGAACAGAGGTAAATATTCAAACCAAAAATAAAAAAACAAAAACAGGATTGATTGAAAATAGAAAAGTGATATTCAAATAAATAAACGAAAAAAGAACCTAAATAGTGATGTCATGATAAAACAAGGAGGAAGATTTTCATGCAAATCAGTTCTTCGGGAGTCGATAAAGAACTAAAAAAATATAATCAACATTTATCAGAATAAATAGGAGCGACGTGGAACAATTTGGGATGAGAATTAACAAGAATAAAACGGATTATTTGAAGCACAATTAAGAAAAATTACTTGGTTAAAAACGTAAATCTGTTTATAAAAAGGAAAATGAAAATTTAGAAAGAAAGAGGAAGAATGAATGAAGGCAAAATATAAATGATTTATACAGGAAAGCACTTACGATAAAAAAAAAACGAAAAAAAACCCTCTATATTCAGGACTATTAACAACTTGGTTGCAATAAATCATAAGGTAAGAAAAATGCCAATAGAAAATGTATCGAATAAAAAGTTGTGCATTTATTTCAGTTGTATAGAATTAAATAATATATACTGGAGAAGTGAGTAAACGTTGAAAATAATTTGGCATATTTAACAACCGATTAAATCATATATTTTAACCGATATTCTTTTTAACTCAATGAACTAATTTATTTAACAGGCTGTTTTTCATAATGTCGGTGTAAAATTTACTGCAAAAATATATGTTCACAAAATGACAGACACAAAACCAGATGAAATTTATATTATGATTTCAAGAATCTAGCCACCGAGATTCAAGAAGAGAAAATGTGTATAGGCCCAAATAACTTATATTAATTATATTATTCGAACTGTTATCCTCATCTTCATTGCCATATTCAAAAGTGTTGGCCGTTGTATTTGCCGTCCTTTTTCAGATGATTTGAATGTCGCACTTTCACAGTTTCAAAACTGGAAAAGTACAAAGACATTATGTTAAAAGCCTTTGCCACAGAATTCAATAATTTATTAATGGTTAAAAGAGACACGATGCTGTTAAAAAATCAAGATTTATCAATAACCAGCAACATCCACGCGAGAAAATAACTTAGTGATTAAGAGAAACCACCTTCAAAATATTGGCCTTGTGGCAACTAGGATTTTGCATAGATTTTTCGTTGAAATTTACACAAAAATTCAATCCGAAACAAAAAAACAAAAAAAACAAAAAAAAACAAAACAACGAAACTGGAAAATGTTCGAAACACACAGTGTTTGCGACGTTCAAAATGGAATACGAATCCCGAAGAATATTTTTTTTCTGTAAACAGCAAACCATTTCTTTACCTGTTCGATATTGCGTTGGGCATAAGGTTAATATCACATTCGACTTGGGAACAAATCGAAAAGCCACGTGTATGTGTGTCACACCAAGTCAGTAATAAAGAGAGTAAAATCGAGATGTCTGGCCAGGATCGATTATATTACAGGATTTTCTTTGGATTTTCTCAAGAACATCGAGATGAGTAGCATGAGTATCAGATCAGATATAGCAGCACTATTCAATGCACGAGTGAATAGTAGATTTGTAAATGTGCAAGATGGACTCTGACGAGAAAAATCATTTGGCACGGCACAGTGACCCAAATTTCTTTGCAGTAGATGCAGCTATTCGATGAAGTCACTCTACTTCAGATCAGTTAATAACGTGATACCAAGAAGGCACAGTATTTTGTTCTCCAGGATTTTATTTGATGTTGAACAAAAATGTTTCTCTGTGGCGGTTAAGTTGTAACACTATTTGGGTTGCTGGTAATTCAAAATCAAAATAGCGACTTACAACGAAGTAATAATGAACAACTAAAAAGGAAAATGGTTAACCAATACCAGAAAAATAGGCTAATAAGATTGTTCTCAGATAATCGAAATATGTACAATGCACAAAATAACGGCTTGAAAGCGATTCTCAGTTTGTGCCAACAAATCAGCTGTTGACAGCTTGTGACAACCAATACCTGAATCTGACAAGAGAAGAATTGAGTTGAAAGTAAATGAATTCATTTCGCGGGAATGAAAAACAAAATGAATTGAACACTACGGCTGGGTACTAAAAAAATTTCCTGGAAAAGTGTCACTTTGGTCAGAGTTGAGAGAGCCAAATATGGTGTCAATACACTCATAAGAAAAGTATATTTGAAACCGCATTTCTTTTATCTATCTCCAACCAAATATTGGAGCAGACAGACGAAGAACAGTTGAGTCCGACAGTTGAGCTCAGAGAGAGAGAGCCAGTGAGCTGAGAAGGGAAGCGACGGCAGTCGATGAGAGATTCCACATTTCCTGCCAAACACAAGAACCTCCAACATCAGCTTTGAGGCAAACTTAACAAAACAGTAAAAAAAAAAAAAAAATTCGGTGACTCCGCAAGCCAAAATGTTACCAGCTTACCCAAGTGTTGCGTCCAAATTAGGAACGGGTTGGGCCGATAAGCACCTGTATGCGAACACAATTACTAACGAAAGGCTGTACGCAGAATCGACATAAATACATTATATATATATTATATATATATTATATATATATATAAGTGAACATAGAAGTCAACATTTAGAGGCCAGTCAACACTCGTCAGTCCACGAGTGCGTCTAGCATGAAACAGACTGTTACCTCTAAGTGTTGGCTTCTCTGTTTACTTTTATATTTACAGACGCTCTATCTCTCATGTTGAGCACTTTATCCCGTAAATATAGCCCACCTTAAGACTATATATATATATATATATATATATATATATATATATATATATATATATATATATATATATATATATATATATATAGTGCTGTATTTTTTCTTCAAATTTTATTGTACGATTTCGCTAGACTTGGACCAGTTCGACACGAAGATACCTGCGACAAATCGATCTTGGCCCCTTATAACGAAAATAATGACAACGTGAGGTCAGGGTGAATAGATCGCTCCATTGATCAAACCATGATCGGATAGAAGTGTTGAGAACAGGGATCGATCGCGGTATTACATTTAGTTTGCTATTTAGTCTCTACTTGAGTTGAAGTATAACATTTCGTGCCCGTGACTATTGGGTTCACCCTGGTTTGACTCTGACTACTCCAAGAATACAGTATATATATATATATATATATATATATATATATATATATATATATGAGAGAGAGAGAGAGAGAGAGAGAGAGAGAGAGAGAGAGAGAGAGAGAGAGAGAGAGAGAGAGAGTAGTGAGAACCAACGGACTTTGGTCATTTTCACCATACGGTTCTGATAACACACTCCATATATTTTCTTTGTTTCATCTCTCGACAAACTGACAACGACACAGGAAAAAAGCTGACAGGTCGGACGCTTTTGGTTTTTCCCCTGATTTTTTTTTCGATTTTAGTTGTTGAGTCACTCCAAGACAATTTTTGTCTTATTTTGATTTTTTAATTTCTCTCAATTCAAATCGATTTATTTAATATAATTGACAATGGTTCAGAGGGTACTGAAAGAGTAGAGGTTGAGGACGAGATGACGGGGCAATAACCATCATATAGCCTGAGGGAGATATTGCAAGGTCCCCTCGTTCTAGCCTTTGGGGGAACCCGAACGAAATAAAAGATGGGCTCTTGTCAATCGATAAAAACTAAGGTCATTTATGGTCTATCTGATCGAGAGACTGTGTATGTGGCATCGAATGCCACGTCAGGGAAGGGATCAAGAACAAAGTAGGAAGTAAAGAATGGCGCCCTTAGAAGAGATAGATGTCCCGAGTTTCCAAAAAGATCAATATTGATGTGTCGGAACCATATGGGGAGACTGTTAGAGGCAACCTGTGCATAGTGAGCTTTGAGGATTGGCTGAATAATTGTCCAGATGCCTTGGATGTGCCGGATAAAATGGATAGAACAGAGGCCTATTTGATGGTAGGTAAATTTTACCCAGGTACGGAGCCCCTGTGCAGTTAGTTACGGACAATAAACTGGGAAATATGAATAATATAATGAAGCCTGTTCTGGCAAGTCTAAATGTAGAACACATAACAACGTCTCCCAATAACCCCCAAAAATAACGCTAAGTTGGAGAGGTTCCAAAAAACTTAGGAGATATATTGACAAGGGACAATACTGACAACTGGGAGATGTACCCGACACAGGCTCTGACAGCCGTGAGGTTTTTAGCTAATGAAACCTCCAGCTTTTCACTATATTATGTTTGGCAGAGATGTAGTCCTGCCGATGGACAATTTATTGAAGCCTCACTGGAAGTACATGATGGAGGACCATCATCAGTTAATAATAGAACAGCAGCATAGATTATTCAGCCAGGCTAAAAGAAGAATACACAGGGCGCAAAAGAAAAAGAATGAGAAGATGAATAAGGACAAAAAAGAAGTAGACCTCGGAGTTTGGGACCCGGTATACTACAAAATCATCTAAGAGAAGGAAAACTGGATTAAAGGTTTGAACCGTACAGTAGAATAATAGCACAGACGGGATTTCTATCATTCATAATATGGGATCAGATCGTGGGACGGACGAAGAAGGTTCATGCTAATAACCTAAAATTATCCGAAATAGCTGATTGTCTAACAGGCGAGCCTAAAGCAAAAACGGCCAAGACGAGAAAAGCAACCTTTGAGGAACCAGGAAAGATGGAGGCAGATGAAGATTCTGGGAAGAAAAGAAAATAAGTCATCAACCGGTAGAAGGTAGATAATAGTCATCCAGATGGAGCGATCAAGTGCCATCACGAAGTCCAGCAGCAGCGGCCAGCAGAGTTCATTCGTCGTCTCTGTCGTTGCGTAAATGATCAAGGGTTGTCACCACCCCGCCGCTAAACACTCATAAGGTAATAAAAGAAAAACAAGAAACAAAGAACCCCAATGATGGAGTCTAGTGTTCTGCCTTGAAAAAATTCTGATTCGAAGGAGGTGTCGAATAAGTGGGAGGATGATGATGAGATGCCTCTCTCTCTCTCGACTCCGAGAAAGGTGGAGGAATGACAAAAGGCTAGATACTGAATCTGAATTACCCACCCCTTAAGAAGAGATGGAGAGAAGCGGTAAGCCCTGAATCTTAAGAAAATATGACTATGAAGATGGAATGGATGAGTTCGGGGCCAGTTCAAAACGACACCGAGCTCGTTCAAAACCCTAACTGATAATTACCAGTGGGTTTGGCTGGAAAGGACGGACGTGCAGTTGGCAAGTCACAGAGGGAGAAAGGAACTTGCTCATTGATGCTACCGTTGATCTGAACATGGGCCAGTGTGTGTTCGGCGGTAGTATTGGTGAAATACGACCTTTGGGTCCTAGGTAACGCAGGCCTGTCTAAACCACTCGGTCTACTGAAGGCTGATTGAAAGAAAGAAAGAGTGAAGAGGGGAAAACTAAAGAGAAAAAAGTAGTGGCTCCCACTTTTGTTTTAGACAGGCCTGCGTTGCCTAGGACCCAAAGGTCGTATTCCAAAGGTCGTATCCCGGAAAACAGAATAATAAAATTAACAATGACTGAGTAACGGAATAAAATCATGTTACCCTTTCAGGAATGGCTGGTAGGAGATGGCTGATACTATTCAGGACGAGGTTAGAAATGGCCAAGACAAGAGCCAGTATCAATTGGTTAACAAACAACCTGACTTTGCAAGTAAAACAAGAAATAGCTAATAGTTATATAGGCTGTGACAGGTTGCAAGAATTGTGTTGGTTTATACAACAGTATTTTCAGTTGATAACGATTGCTAATAAAGTGCGACAGATTGTCAATCCCTGACGATATTTTGTAGCATGTGAGGATTCAATTGATTATGTTATCTTTGGGACACCTGTCCTCAAGCATAGTGACAATTGGGCACTTGTAGGGATTATTACCAAAGAATCAAAGTAGATCACCTCATCACTTGACGTTACCATTGGAGCCCACCAGGGAGTTATGGAAATATTACAATGTCCTAGGTTGTTTTACTCTGCTAGTAGTCAATAATCTGTTTGTTGCAGTGTCCATTCCGTTGTTAGACAGAGACAGTCTTTTTTAAATATATCACACTAGCAGCATGGCCCGGCGTTGCCGGTGCTTGATTCAAAAATCGTACGACTCATACAGCAATTGCTATTACTTGACTTAAAATAATTTTGCCCTTCCTTGTCTTTAAAGAAGTGCCCTTTGCCGTGATGATGTTGCTACATGTCTTACTTCTTGCTTATCTCACACTGCGAATTTTTTCTAAGCTCTGTTACGTAAATATAACTAAAAAAAATGAACACAAAAAAAGGACTCGTAACTAGAAAAACCGAATGATAAAAGAATGTTAACAACAAATACTTTTTCACACCCAACCCAGTTCTGCGGAATCAGAATCAACGTTGAGTTTAAGCAAGCGAATGAGCCAATTGAAGTAAAGAGCCGTGCAGATTTAAATTTTTCCCACTTGTGATGAATGCAACTATCAATTTTTTTTGCATGCTAGCATGCTAGTTAACATTCGTGTCAGTCAGCTGTTGGCTCTCACGCTGGCCAATAGAATATTCCTGCTTATTCGTAGCAGCCAGCTATAGGCTCTCACTCTGGTCAGTAGAAAATGTCCGCAAACTACCGAAAACTGTCGTAGAAGCATGAAAAATCGATTATTTCCACTATCGATGGGAGTTGGGAAATGCAAAGTCAGTCTTGGGCTTCCCGCTAACTTGGAGCATGTGCATGTAAATTTTGGTGCAAATCCGTCGAAAATTGCGGCCGTGCATTCGTCACACACACACACATATACACACACACACACACATCGTACCTTTTATGGATAGAGTTTATATATTTACCTATTCCATCCTCCCAGGCAGAGATACCAGCTTGAGACAGAGTATGTGATTTTTAGTTTAGCTAGAACAAAATTTATATCATCAGAGGAAGCCAAGAATTGTAGAGACGATATTCTGAGAACGTGTACCTCGTTATGTCCTATATATGTAACAGGTAGTCACAGGTTTTGTATAACCTATTTAAACTATTTAAAACAATAGAGAAGCAATGAAAAGAAATTGCCAAGTAGAAATATTAGCAAACACTTTTTAGCCGCGTGCTATCAGTGTAACTGATGCAGTCTGGTTAGTGGCCATACAGAAACAAATCGATCTGTACAGGGTGTGTGGAGAGGAATCCAATGGGACGCTGATAATGAAACTGACCTTGCCCCTAATTAAAGTCCCATCTGGGGTGTTCAGTATTTGGCATATCCATGTCCCTATCCCCATATTACCAGGTCGAAGAGAAATAAGAAGGAAGACATGATAACAGGGATAGCTGATAAAAGATTAAATAATTGCACAGAAATATGGGAGCCGATAATGAACAAATTCTTTAGAGTTACACTAGAAAAGATTCCAGAGTTATAGAAACCAATAGAAAGGATTAGCATGAATCATTTAAAAGACAGATTAAATATTTTAGGACAGGAAGGTAATGGTTGTGGGGGGGTAATAAAAGGATCGTGATAATATGGTCTGTAGTGATAGGTACTTTGTTAATCATTGCTGCAATAGTAACAGCAATATGGAAAATTAAAAAGAGAAAATTAAACAGAAATGGATTAAAGTTGTTTTTGTATACATATACATTTTGAATTACCACGGTATATCTAGATTGTATCGGTTATACGTGACTTATATTTGAAGGGATTAAGTTCATTCAATCCAGTCAAAACTCATATTGACACATCAAATGCAATTATATTCGGGAAACATTCAAGAAATAACATAAAGATTTAAAACTTTGAAGTAAAAACTTCAATGGACACAGAATTCTTTCTGATAACCACATCAATACTGTGTTTATTATGTGTAACAGTTTTCTTATTTTTTTCTGATGTCGGTCATATTTAATCGCAGTAAAGTCGATGTCGTCATGAAGATATTCACATGAATTACAAGATTAAATAATTTCAAAAATAAATATTCGACCATAATGATACACTTTTTCTGTACAGTTTTTCCCTAAATCTCATTTATATCCAAAATTATAATTATCAATAGAATACCTTGGGGTGAGTAAACTTTTTTACTAGGTGGTCGGGAAGGGGTTTTTATATTAGTAAGATTACAAATTAGTTTGACCCCAAAAGCAATAGGCGAAAAAAAAAATTAAGTAAAAAAAAAGTCGTGAGTCACTTTTATCGAACAGCATTGTATTTCACAATACTTCTCGTTGCCTTCTTTGGCATTCATGTCTCTCATGACAATTATATTATTTTTGTGATTTTCAAAGGGCGTAGAGTAGAAGTTTTTGATTTCTTATTTTTTTGTTTGTATTGTCGGTATAACTATGATAAATATTTTGAAAGGCTTTCCATTCAGTTGAACGACAACAATTCTTTCAGTAGCTTCACATTATCCCAGAACTTGTTTCCTCATGTCTTGATCTAGTATCAATCAAATTCACTGAAAAAATATCTATTGTTTGCAACTCCGGGTTTCGCATACTAAAATACTGATATTTAAAATGCCCATTGTCTGTTTAATATTTTTTACACTCCACAGTTTAATATGTTATCATTTCATGTCCCAATAATTTTACTTTGAAGAAAAAATTTCAGCAGATAGACCTTGATACTTTTTTTAACATCTTTGAATACATATCTTGATGAAACTTTTATCGAACAGCACTGGATCTTAAATTTGTAAAAGTGTAAAGACGGTTACAATCACATATACTTAATATTTAGATTTTAAGTATAAATAAATAGCCATATTTCAGAGTATCTTAGAGCGGATGAATGCTTAGCGAATTTCTTTGGTTTAGCATACATAATTATTCAACAATCTGGTCAGTATTTCCCAAAGTTATATTTTTCTACAAAACTCAACTCAGTAAAGTTTTATCATTCACTATAAGATTGTAGACATTACTTTGAAGATGATTTGATGCCAGAAACAGATCTAATCAACTGATACTTTAACAAGTATACAGTGGGGGGAAATAAATATTCGTACACATGAAAAATTGTATTTTTATAAATGTAAAAGCCTTAACTAAAACAAATTTTGATACATTTTATGTGTAAAGATATATTTTATTAAAAAATAGTAATAAACTTAATTAATTCTTATTCTAACAGAAATTAATGCATTTTTTCATTTTAACTGATATAAAAAGTATTCGTACAAAACGAAAAAAACATATTTACTTAATTTAATACTTTGTGGAATATCCTTTATTGAGTTCAACAGCTACCAGTCTATTCCTTTACGTCTCAACTAATGATTTGCACACATTGAGTGCTATTTTGTCCCATTCTTCTTGGCATATTGTCTTCAAATTCTTGATATTTGTTGGTGCTCTTTTCCCAATTTGAATTTTCAAATATCGCCATAAATTTTTGATTGGGTTCAAGTCTGTGGACTGATTTGGCCATTGCAAGAAATCAACGTTACTTTCAGCTAACCATTTCCTTGTAGATCTAGCGGTATGCTTAGGATCATTATCCAGCTGGAAAACCCAATCAGGAGGTAGCCGAAGTCTCTGAACAGAACGAATTAAATTGTCTTGCAGGATTTTCTGGTATCTTTCGGCATTCATCTTTCCATCTATTATTGATATTCTGCCAACACCTTTTGCAGAAAAACAGCCCCAGATCATGATACTGCTACCACCAAACTTTACAGTTGGCAACGTGTTCTTTGGTAAGTAGGCTTCACCGTCCTTCCTCCACACATGATTTCGATAATTATGACCAAACAACTCTATTTTAGTTTCATCTGTCCATAGTACGTTTTCCCAAAACGAATATTCTTTATCCTTATGCTCTCTAACGAATTTTAGCCTAGCATCTCTGTGTCGTTTCAAAAGGAGTGGTGTCTTCCTTGGGAAATCGTCATTTCAGACTGTTTTTGTGTAGTTCGTTACTTATTGTATGCTTGGTTACTTTAATCCCTAATGCACGCAGATGTTCCTGCATCTCGTCCCGGGTAACCTGTGGATTTTGTTGGATCTGGCGTCCTAATATCCTTGCTGATCTTAGAGAAATTTTCCTCGGAGCACCTGTTCGTCTTTTGTTTTCGACGCTGTTATGAGTTTTAAACCTTGCAATGAACGAAGCAATTGTATTTAAAGGAATATTCAGGTTGTTAGAAATCGTTCTGTAACTGTTCCCATCTTTCCAAAGAGACAAAATGTGTTGTTTCTGTGAAATAGTCAATTCTTTACCTTTAGGCATTATTAGAACCTTCTCGTAAGACTAGAAATTGCAGAATTCTCTGATAATGGCTAATAGCTTTAATTATAATTACTGATAACATTACTGGAACATTCTAGAATATACTTTTTTCATAATTAATTGATTATTTTATTCTAATAATTGATTTGTACGAATACTTTTTTCACCAGTTAGAATTTAAAAAATGCATTAATTTCTGTTAAAATAAGAATTAAGTTTATTATTATTTTTAATAGTATGTGTCTTTATACATAAAATGTGCCGAGATTTGTTTTATTTAAGGCTTTTACATTTATAAAAACAGAATTTTTCATGCGTACGGATATTTATTACCCCCCTTGTATGTATTTAAAATTGCTTACCATTGATTAATTTGTTTTTCTTGTTTTTGTTTTTTAAATCCAAAATCTTTTTTTAGATTATACGGTTATTTTTAGATAATTATTTTTACTGATACAAGGTTTACTAATTAACCCACATCTGGAGAGTGAAGGGGTTATTTCATACTTTTCCAAGAGTACTTGGGAGTAAGCGAATATAACGAAATCGAGTCGAATATGAACTTGGCTCTCTGGTTTCTAATTCCGAGCTGATATTCCATTACAACACCGCGCATCTAAGCTTAGAGTACGTGGTATTCAAGAGCATTGCCCCATCGAGCTGCTTACTAGAATCGGCGTTGCTGTAATTTCGCGAACGTAGGAGAACGGGTATTTGAAAATGATATGGCAGTAAGTCGAGAAATCAATGACATTGATGAGAAGACAAAGCCTTGCAAGAAAGAGTTAATATCTACAGAATGTATGAGAAACGAAAATAAAAGATTGCTAACACTGAAGACTGTGTGGCGTCAACAATCATGTGAACTGAAGAGAAAGAATTGCAGTCTTTCGAAGGATTTATTTATTAGTGCTAACTTTTGTAGAGTAATCAGCAAGATGGCGAATAGAGTAATCTAATAACGAAAACACAAAAATACAGAGAAACAACGGTACGGTTCTTTTCAACAGGTAAATTAAAGGAACCACAGATCAAACGATGTGGACGTGGGAGAGAATAGTGGAGAGGGAAAATTAACTAATGAATGGAAACCAAAAATAATGAATAAAGAAATGTACTTAAAATAATATAACGCATACGATATTGTTATATCGTGGGTAATACGATATAAGCAACTAGGTAATTGCGAGTGGAAAGATTACGCTATACACAGGAATTGGGTAAAACAAATATTAGGTTGGTGCAAAAATAATGACGTAATAATATCGTTTTTTGACGTATTTTTTCACGTCAAAAAACGAGATTATTACGTCATTATTTTTGCACCAACCTAATAACACGGGTCTTATTGTATGGAAAGTACAATGAGTAAGTGTTCTTAATAGTAATAATAAGGAAAACGGGAGGTACGTCACGGAGAACCGTAGTGGTACTGCTACTACAATACTTCGTCACCTCTTTATTTTCTCCTCATTCACGTCACTTTTAGACTGACCAATCACTGTAGGGGTGTGTTAGCTTGTTCCACTATAACAGATACGTATATAGATAAATAAATTACTGCCAAGCATCTTATAAACGAATATTTCTAGTAGAATAAAATAAAAGTTTTAATAGTTGTATTTATATAAAGTCTGAATAATTTTCGCTCTGTCAACAGAATGAATGATTGCTGAATGTAACTGTAAAACATTCAGATTTATACTGCTGCTTCTTTTACACCATTTTCTTCCTCTCGCCCTACACTTTGTATGCGTTGTGTATACATTTATTTCATGTCTTCGATTATCGGACCATAAACGATCAGCTCTGTTTTATTTCTTTATTGTTGTCATAGATTTTGATTCATCCATTTACAATGAGTGAGATGTTTTGATTTACGCTTGACCTTCACCCCACGCAGCTTTTGTTTTAATATATCTATGTAAATATTTCTGTTTCCAAAATGTTTATATCATTAGGAGTATATTTCTCTATTTACTAATAAGATGTCTTAGTGATTGTACCTGTAATTCCTCTCTAAGGGCAATAAATCCCTTTGTGAAACTCGTATCGCATTGAAAGCATCATGGCTGAGGAGATAGCATAGAAATCTAAGCTAACTTGACTAAACGATTTCTCTTCTACTAAATGATATGTCACTTCAGAACATGCGCAACAATTGCTTTCCAATATTCCTTATTCTGTTATTTCCTTAGCATATATTATCTCTTAGCTATGATCTCTGCCTTTTCTCGCAATCCATTCACGTAAGATTATCAGCTGCTAAGTTTCAGATGTCCTCCTTCTTAAATTATGTATCCAAGGAATTTCAGCTGTCTCTCACTGATTCTGAATATATGAAGGCGAATCAAAAAGTAATGCACTTTATCAAAAACGAGGCGTATTTTTTAAGGAAATTATTCAAAATATTTAAAATGAAGACTTCCGCTTTTTACAAAGAATCTATCCTGCGAAAAACACGGAAGTGCATAGCTAAACATGCAATTACGAGACGAATTTTAACATGAAGTGTTGTTTTGACATTCATCCATAGAATTAACTAACTGAATTAGGTGGTTTTCTAATAAACATGATTAAAATGAAGAAACATTCTTTTTCCTCATACTGCAAAGAAGTTATTAAGTGGAGCTAACCGCTTAGAGAAACACAAAATAGTAATATTGAGATAAAAATGAAAAGCTTGTCAGTGTTTATATTGTCATTCTCGCTTATTTAAATCGACAAGGTTATTTTTTTTTTATTTTAATCATACGCTTATATTCGTATCTCTTTTCCAAGCAAAGAAGCTGTCTTTTTAAGATTTTAAGGAATCTCAATGAAATATATCATCTTGTTTTTCGAAACATATATAGATACGAGTCTGCGCAAATTCGTAGCAAATGACTAATCTTATAATTGGACGAGTAAAGTCTTCTTTCCTTGTCCTCGTTTATTAGTCACATTTTCCAGGTGTCAGTGTTTAGTGTGCAAAGATGTTAATATTTCAAGGAAATTTTTAACACAATATATGATATGAAGCGAATTTAAAAATCTATCCGTTATATTTAATAAACTTGAAAATTTCAGAAAGGTACAAACATCCAGAGTCTTTGCTTGAAAACATCTTGATGTGTAATATGAATTTAAAGTCTGTTCATGTTTTCATCCCAGTACAGAAAACATGTCCAATAGCTTTTACATTAATCTGGGCAGTTAACTTCATATAGACCAAATTGTTCAGATCAAAATATTGTCAAACTCCAGGATAATGGTGGGAAAATTATAGGCAAGATAAAAAACAAAACAAAGAAAAACAATATTTTTGAATTATTGATTTTACAATGAGATAAATTACAATTAATTTCCCACCACCGATAAAACGAACATTAACAAGTATTATTTTAGCACATTTTAAACAAGAACAATTTTTTATAATCCGAAAATGTAACAGAAATAGACATACCCAAGAAATTTGTTAAGTGAGCAAATGAATTCCAACATGAGAAATTAATCATATTCAGTCTAAGATAAACAAGCCACGAAAAAATAATGTATGAACTTACTACAAAGATAGATGGAAGCCTGTTTGAAAGTAAAGCAATTTATGACCAAATATTTTCCAAGAAAATTTCACTCTCTATTTCCATTTCAACAATCTACTTCCAAAACTCGTGCTAAAGTGAAAATGAGTGATTTTCGGGTTCACCCGTAATATATTTAGCTCTTAAACAACTATAATAATAAAAAAATGCAGTCAGTAAATGTCAAAGAGGATATGAGTATTGTCTCCAGGAAACGTAGAATCAAGAAGCAGGTTTCAGATAATGAAATGTATGCTAATATCTCTTACAATCCAGCAAGTATATTTGAAACAGCAGCATAGACAGAGACTAAACTTGTTTGGTGACCAATCTTGTAGAAGCAATATTTTGAATTCAAAACCGTGTAGAAATAAAGAGTAAGCAACATTACTATATTTTCTGAAAAAAATAATAGATTTCATTTTTTTAATCCGACATATTTTTAGTAGACATGACACATTGGAGAAAACTTATTAAAGTAAAGACCTGTATTCAAAACAATATTCTGTCTAAAATGAACAGAACGCCTTATAATATATATATATATATATATATATATATATATATATATATATATATATATATATATATATATATATATATATATATATTTGAATAAAAACAGACCACTTTAAGGTTCCATGTAATAAGTTATTTCACCACAACCCCTTTAACAGGGCTCTGGGTCATCACACTTTACTTCCAAAGGTTGAAATGAAAAAAATGTTTTTTTTTGTTTTTGTTTTTTTTTCATTTCAACCTTTGGAAGTAAAGTCTGGTGATCCAGAGCCCTGTTAAAGGGGTTGTGGTGAATTAATTTATTACATGGAACCTTAAAGTGGTCTGTTTTTATTCAAACATATCTGCTCTGAATTTTACATTGAGCTCTCTGGATATCATCCTCCTTGTGTCTACCCATGCGGATTACCTAGTTTTGCTTAAACTATATATATATATATATATATATATATATATATATATGTATATTGTCCTTATTGAAGATTTTTACGTTATGCCAATATATTTTTAAAGCTATAATTTATTTCATGAATTGAATTAAGAGGTGCTTTTAAATGTCGTATAATATCATTTGATATATACTAATTTCTTAATTAAACAAGAAGATACTTGCCTGATTTTAAGAAAAGCAAATTGTACTTCAGACTTATATTATTTAGTAGTATTATTTTTTTAATTACATTTATCAAATAACGTTGAACAATGTACCAACTTTAAAGTTTTCTGGCGATCTCTAGATAGGTCGATCGTATTTGTTAATTAAAATAAATAAAAATAAAATAAGAAAAGAGATGAACATTCAAATAAATGTAACTTTTATAGGAATAATAAAACGCGGGAAAACATATACAAAGTAAAATTTGCCTTCAAACTTCTGTTATATTTATGGTTAAAATGGCTCAAAATCATGGATAGAGCCTATATATATATATATATATATATATATATATATATATATATATATATATATATGGCATTAGGAAAACTGTAGTAGTTGCCGACGCGTTTCATCCAATGTTGACTTTCTCAAGTCAAAAAACGTAAGGAATTTATTTAAACAAATAACTAATAATAACAAGAACAAAATTTCCTTAGCAACTGGAAGAATTTAGAGAACGCTATTTTCATACTGTTAACTGAAAATTACGTCGATTACTGTCACGTGTGGAGATATTGTTATTATTTCTGTGATGCTATGATTCTACAATTTTCTTTTGATTGCACGATATTGTTGTGTACGTTTGTTTGGAAGATTAGTAATTCTGTTAAAAAAAGGTGAAATAGGGAAAAGGCTGGGCGTAGATTAATATTTGGGTAATATTCAATGGCGGCACTCTCTAGGATTTTCCTTCTGAGTGAATTATTATCTTTTTTTCTTGAGTGTATCATTTTTAAAATCAAAGTTGTGGTTGAATTTATTTCTATGTAATTATGGATATACTCAGAACTTCAAACGCTAATAGCAATACTATTTCTGAAGCAGGCATTTATAAAATAAATTGCCAAATTTGTTCCTCCCAATATATTAGAAAAACTAGTAGAAATCTTTAAAAAACGCATTTATGGGCATAAAAGAGACCACACAAAAACAACTAATGCACTAGTCATATATAGAAATTTTATTACATTTCTGTATTTAGTGACATGTATATTTTACTTGACTTACTGCTATTACCCGCTTATATTGATTGCGAATGAACAATCTTCCGCTGTTTTTCCACTCGTCATTCTTGTTTGTATCGGATCCTTACGCAATAGCAGAGACACAAGAGCTCAAAAGCATTAGCTGACCTAATTTAGTTGATCTGGACCTTCGTGACATTCTTATTGATTTATCGATTTGGATATATTATCGTCCATACTGGCTGATTTTAACTATTTATTATACGCGAATATGTGCGTTATGGTTCTTCTTACTACCGCATCATTTCCCAAAAGAACTGATAGAGAAAGAAATGGAGGCTTTATCGACTGTTTTGTTAGTCGTGCCTAAATAACTGCTGAAAGAATTCAACCAACTAAGTCACTGTTTTCAGTGTCAGAGGTTAACGTTTAAAGATTATATATGTTGTCGAGAATCTCATTAATATTTATTAGGATGATACATTAGGATTAGTATAAAAAATTATTTGAGTATATAATAATCAGTGACAACGTTTATTCTCCTATCATATTTTATTTGGATTTAAGAACATATTGACAAAAAATGTTCCACAATCATTTGAGAAATATTCCTAAAAAAGGTGTTCATCTAGAGTTCAGCTGTACGACAGGCTAATCCAGTTTTCCGTCTATGCATGCGAATCGCTCTCTCGCTCTCTCTCTCTGCCCATATATATATATATATATATATATATATATATATATATATATATATATATATATGGCATGTAAATCATCTCCGAGTGGTGGAAGTTGACTATGAACATCATCAATTTTTATATACCTTGTCAAGCATGACTTGGACTTGCACAATCTAGAGCAGACATATCCGATTACATTGGGTACATGCCAGGTTAGCTCCTCATGGCAATCTCTTCCGAACTCCTCTCTTCCTATCTGCATATTTTTTTTTTGATGCGGCATGGAAGATCTTGACGCCATAAGCAATACCAATTCTCCAAGAAACCCGGTCTTCAGCTAGAGTCTCACAGTTACCTAGACTAATATTGCACTTATATAGTGACACTAAGACAATCTTTGTAAAGAATTTCGACTTGCGCTGCGAACAGTTTCCCTTTTCAAATTCACCATATAATTCTTTTGGAATTCTGTACTCTGGCATACGAATAACATGGCCTGTCCATCGCAATCTGTATTTTTGTATAATTGCTTCCACAGAGAGTGAAGTGGCCTTTTGTAGAACAACAGAATCAAGAGTGTGAGACATCCAGTGGAATTCAAGCACAGCCCGAAGGCATCGTTGATGAAAAAGTTTCAGTATCCTCAGATGTCTGCGATAGACTACCCATGACTCACATGGATATTGCAGAGATGACATAACGCAGGAACTATATATTTTAAGTTTTGTCTGCTTTTTGTGCCCTACTGATTCCTGATCTTCAGTGTTGAAAATGCATCGGAGGCATTCTCAATCCGAGTCGCGGTTTAGTGTTTTACCAAGGTATACAAATTTATCTACTACCTCAAGTCGACTTCCATGAACATAAATTGATGGCTCTATATACGGAATTCCCCAGCAGGGTTGATACATCACCACTGTCTTGTCAAGGCTGATGGAAGTCCAAAAGCTTTACATGACAGACATAGGGGTTCCATGAACTCCGGTGAGTGCTGAATTGTGGGTGCGACCAGGTTACAGTCATCGGCATAGAGAAGGTTGCGCATTAAACAAAAATAGACTTTTGTCTTTGCTGCAAACTTACGTATTCTGAAAAGCTTGCCAGTTGATCTGTATCATATAATACCATCATCAACAATACAGTTGAAAAGTAGATAGATGTCAGAGCCAAAATATCTCACTATTTGACTCTGTTTTCAACCTTGACGTGCCCCGTAAAAATACCGTCAAAATTGACGCTGGCTTCCATACCGTAATGGAAGGAGCTTAGAATTTTGATAAAATGTCGGAGGGAAACCAAATTTTGCGAACATTTTCAAAGAGCAGCACGATAAACAGTGTGAAAAGCCTTCTTCAGGTCTACAAATATTTGATAAAGGCCCAATTGTTTTTCACAGCCTTTTACTGGGGTTGTGCTGTGAAGATCATATCTGCGGTTCGTCTTTGCTGGCGGAAACCACACTGTGACTCAGGATATATATTGTCAACTATTTCCTGGTTTAATTTAATAAGGAAACAGAGACAATGATCTTACCTGCCGAAGAATGTAGATCAAAACTTTACCCTTATATAGAGGTATCATTGTTGTTTCCCTCTAATCTTTTATCACTTTTCCATCTATCCAAATCTTTACAATAAGATCATGAATAAGTTGATATATAACGGAATATTTCATCAGGAAGGCCGTCAATCCCATCAGTTCTGCCCATGTTGGATCCACCCATATCACGCATAACTTCGCCCAGTGATGGTTGGCTGTTTTCTATCACTATGAGTCTTTGGGGTATCTTCTCGAGAACGTCAGGGTCCACATTTAAAGGTCGTTTCAGTATCCAATCAAATTGTTTCTTCCATCTCTTGGCCTTGCCATCTATGTCTGTGAGAGGATTATTGCCGTTCTCTGTTCGGAGAGGAGCAGTCTTGGTGGATTTGGGACCAACTACTTGTTTCATCAAGTAGTACATCGGCTTCGTATTATTTGAATTCATTGTATCCTGTATTTCAGTTGCTAGTTCTGACTACCAATTTTCCTGCATAGTTCGAAGAGCAAAATTGCGCTTCAACGTTTGCAGATTAAACGTCCTTGCACATTTTACTGTGATGTTCTTTGGGCAGGCCTTTTTGCAACCTTGAACTTCGTATTTGATTATTTCTTGCAATGTTTCTTTGATAGCATCATCATTTTCATCAAACAAGTCTCGATGATTTTATGGCATCTTACCCAAAATTTCCTCAGCTGCTTCATATATATTCTTCTTCAAGATGACCCATGAAGATGTATCATTGATTTCAGTAAGTCATTGTTTTAGTGATTCATATGTTGCAATGGAATGCAGTTATGCGATGTTCAGACGTGCATTAAGCTTTCTATAGTTTTATCTAGTTGCTGGTTTAAGAACAAAATTCATTTTGGGCCTCACTAGGGAAAAATCAGTACAACCATCTGCACCACGCATAGATCTAACAATATGGTATCTCTTGCAGACGATGGCATAATCAATGAAATGCAATTGGTGTGAACAGGGATTCAGTAGTAAAATGATCACCCCTGTACTTGAATTGAGTGCTGGAAATAAAAAGATTAAACTCGGTGCAGAGTTCAAGAAGCATTAAAACATTGTTTTTGATTTTCCTGACACTATATTTCCTGATGTCTCCAAATCTGCACTACCTCGGGCGTTGAAGCCACCAAGAAGGACAATACTGTCATCTTTTGGAATAATATTGAGTATACTTCTCAATGATTCATAGAACTGAGTCTTTAAAATATCGGTACTCTCTATTGTTGGAGCGTAAACATTAATGATTGTAGTGTACCGTGATCCATTCAGATGTATGCGAAGGGTCATCAAACACTCACTGGCTCCTTTAGGATGTTCAGTATGTTTTACACAGGGTTTTACAGCAAAACTCACAATTGCAAATCTATCCTCCTCAACGCACTTTCCCTTCCAGAAGATTATTTAGCCACATCCAACTTCTTGAAGTTGACCATCACCAACTAAACGAGTTTCCGAGAGAGCAGCTACATCTATAGATTATCTCTCTAGCTGCCTAGAAACCAGACCTGTTCTGTATTGAGGAGCTGATCCCACATGATTATCTACGAGAGCCCATAGGTTCCAACAAGTTTCATTTTCATCATTAGTTTTTTAACTTTGTTCGAGCGCCAAATAGACATCCGCTAGCTGCGCTATAATGGTCAGGTGAATGAGACAGGCAATTTTGGAGTCACATTTTCCTAGGCCCTTCCAGCAATCTTTCCGTGAGCAGTGCTCTCATTAAAATGGCTGCTCAGGTACCCCTGGAAAAAATGAATGCCACCCCATCACGCAACGAAGGTGAGCTAGCGACTTTACATCTACCCAGAGGCCGCTAAATGTGCAGGTCAGCAGTTACGCACTTCCAGCCCGTCAAACTTGTACATGTCAAGGCATCGCCATCGGACTTGGATTGTTAAAAAAACAAAAAATAAACTATAAGCTGGTAAGTTGTCAGTAATTCCCATAGGAGTTTTATGGTCGGATGTGGATGACACAGCACTGCATCGACCTTCAACACAAAGCCACAAAGCCACAAAGCCACAAAGCCACATTGCCTAGGGACAAGCAGTTGCAAGATATCTAGTGTGGTCATGAGCAAGGTTTTCTATCAGTTTCCTTCTCCTTCGTATTAGTTGTGCAGGGATTCTAGCCTCCCTCCTCACCACACACACACACACACACATGAATGAAAAATGAAAGCATTATATAAATACATACGTGCAACAAACTATTTCTTATTTAAGAGTTAAAATATTTAATCCTTGAACATATGTAAATTTATATCCGAAAGCGCTTGGATTAAAAGAAAATTCGGACAGTTTTTATATAATTTATCATCTGAAATGTGCATTAAATTAAATTAAATGTGCATATATATATATATATATACATATATATATATATGAAAATTTCTCAGAGTTAACCTGTAGAGAAGACAATATTTATAAATCATTGTTATTAATAGTTACCTTCTTTAATTAAATTCATTTGTTTTTTTGTTTTGTTTTGTTTTTTTTTGCTTTGATAAAGTCCATATATATGTATGACAATAGGAAAACTGTAGTTATTGCTGACGCGTTTCGTCCAATGTGGACCCTTATCAAACCAAAAAAAAAAAAAAAAAAAAAAAAACGAAATGAATTTAATTTGGGATTTAGCCCGCTTGCTGAAGCGGTTCACAGATTATGGGAAAATACATCTTTTTGTTTTTGAATTTTTTTTTTTTCTTTACAAAAGTGGACATAATTTTCGAAACTGGAGGAAAGTAATAGAGTTGTAATGGTTATTTCTTTTATCTTTACATTGACTTGACATTGGCTCATTATTGCCGATTTATTTATTTATTATTATTTATATTCAAAGATTCTTTCAATAACATTTGGTATAAATTTTATTCCTGTACGTTCTCATATCAATTTACAATACAATGTTTAAATAACGTACTATCAATTTTGTTGAAATGTATTCCCAGTTATAACGTTATTTTCTTTTGTTATTACTAGAGACAATTTGTTTTATTATTTATCTTTCAAATAATTTTAAGCAACAAAAACAACAACAACAATAATAATAATAATAATAATAATAATAATAATAATAATAATAATAATAATAATAATAATAATAATAATACAATTTTCTCTTATACTTACATTAATTTTATAGTTTAGTATATATAGTAATATATTGGCAAATGGATGTCGGTCTGTTAACTCCAACACTCAATGTAATATATATATATATATATATATATATATATATATATATATATATATATATATATATATATATATGTATGTATGTGTGTATGTGTTTAGGGGCAGTTGGTAGAAATAGTACCTTTGTTGCTCGGCTGCTGTACATTTATTTTTTTTGTGTGGACAGACAACACTGGTCTTCATCCCTCCCCTAAATCCACAAGCGCCATAACAAACACACACACACATACACACACACACACACATACACACACATATATATATATATTAGGTTGGTGCAAAAATAATGACGGTTTTTGACGTTAAAAATACGTCAAAAACCGTCATTATTTTTGCACCAACCTACTATATATATATGTCTTATATTTTGGTCATACCGCGGTGAGGCACTTGATTAACATAGTAGCCAGTCTTATAATTTGGACCATTACGGTACGACACATGATTTATCCTTCTCCTAACATGGAACCACCTTAAATATCTTACATTTTCTGGTTCTCCCATTTTATTAAATTTAATAAATATCTATCGATTTTATTAAGCATTTTCCCCCATAACACGTGTCGTGTCCGGAACACCTTCTTAGACACAGTACCTGTATATTATTTTCCTCTTTGAAAATGTGGCCTTTTATTCTCGAACTCTCTATAAGCTACACCGCAACCCGACTGTTCTAATGCATGTTAAGGTTATAACTGGCCGCTAGCCATTCTTTTTCTGTACCGTTTTGTGTATTTACGTCAAACCAGTAAACCCCCCCCCAAAAAAAAAAAACACACCACCTGCTATTTTTGTTTATTGCCTTTGTATTTTGGCCTACACCTAACGGCTAGGCAATTTACTTAATCTTACGTTTTTCTGTACTTTGTTTTTCTTTTCATGTTTCAGTTTAACCCTCTTTGGCAGTCAATAAACCTGTTGACGAATGTGCCATTTGCCTTCAGAGTCATGATTGCCGAGAGGCGTTTAAACTCTCCGTCGAAAGACCATGCACAAGTTTAGGCAGAAATGAAATTCACCGAACCCTTGAGATTCTTGTAATGGAATAGAAGTAGCCAACATTATAAGAGTTGATTTTTTTCCAGAACGGACTGTATATTGAAGTGTGTTAAAAAGAACAAAAAAAAAAGAAAAGAATACACAGACACATATTTACGTTTGCTCGTTTATATGACGTTACATAGTATGAATTATATTCCATCAAACATAATGATGACTGAATTAATTAAAAAGCCATAGCGTAATTTGTTGCTTTAAAGCTGAGCATAGCAATTTAGAGATATGTCGATTCTTAAAAGTCGACAGATTTCATTTACAAATTTCGTAAATAGTTATAGATCGAAGATGGAAACGTATCATCCCTATCAAATCGTAAAAGCATTCTAAACTTCCTGACTTCCTAAAAAAAAAAAAACTGATGTCATCCAACATGTTCAATAGTCGATTGATGACAATACCAGAAAATCAATTATGCCTATTACGAAAAATGTCCATGTGACAGAAGAAACGACGAGAAATGCTGTCCACAGAGACACCAGATATAAGTCTTATGTGATAAAGTAAAAAAAAAGAAAAAAAAAGGAAACTCTCTTAATCAGATCCAAATCGCTCTTATACTAAATTAAATGTCTAGCAGAAGATGATGCAACATTTTTTCCAGACGAGAAAATCTTTGTCAAAAATAAGAAATTCAACAGAAAAATGACGAATGGTTATGTGCAGACACTTCTGAAAATGTAAAAGTTAGCACACAAATTTTCTGCAACTGTTATGCTTTTGTGGGTTGTCATCTATAAGGGACAGTTAACACTGCTGTCTACATTGGGGTCCTGGAAACGATTGTTCATCCCTTGGTAGACAGTTTACGCCATAGAAGACCTTATGAGTTTCAGTAAGACTGAACCGTCACACAAGGCGAAAGTAACTCAGGAATGGATGGTTGAATCTTTGAATAATCACATAACTCCTAAAATTTGGTCTCACAACTCTCCAGATCTTAGTTTGTTTTACTACTACGTGTAGGACATTGTTGAGAGTCAGTTCAATGAATATCCCTCATAGCACCAGAATTTATTTAAAACCTGCCATAGTCAGAGCATTTACGAATATGTACTAGGACAATTTAATTCGAACAAGCAGACGATTTCAATTTGAAACTGAATCTGGCTTTATTAAATAAAATTATAAAAAAGATAACGAAATTTTAGGTTTATGAAAGTTTTCATTAATATAATCATTATCTGTTATTGTATCTCATTTTCTGTCAACATAAATACCTTACGTACCTTATATATATATATATATATATATATATATATATATATATATATATATATAAGATTAAAAATATAGAAGTGTAAATAATATTAGGTTGGTGCAAAAATAATGACATAATAATGTCGTTTTTTGACGTTAAAAATACGTCAAAAAACGAGATCATTACGTCATTATTTTTGCATCAACCTAATAATAAAATGAATGAGCCAACACTCAATAACATTAACTATGAACAGGGTCACAATGTTCTGACCGTGTTTGGAAAATAAAACATCCCTATAACTCTAGATACATACATATCACAAACCATACATTTAGTTAATAGTATAATAAAATCATCCTTTGTAATCGGTAAAAGGATAGCCGAAAGTTCTCGATATTATGGGCAGTTTTTCACACTTTATCTCCAGAAAAGTAAGCACTTTAACGAATACATAGTCTAGTTCATTTTCGCATAAGGTCTTCCAATCCGAGATGTTTGCTGGAGTTTTCGATTGGCTTTGAATTTTAAATAACGCCACAGAGTCTCGATTGGGTTTAAATCTGGGGACTGATTCGGCCATTTAAGGATATATACATTATTTTAAGGAAGCTATTTCTTCGTAAATTTTGAGCTATTCTTAGGATCATTATATTGTTGGAACATCCAATCTGGAGAAATTTCAAGCTTTTCAAAAGAAATCATTAAATTTGCTTTCAAAATATTTTGATATGCTGTGGTATTCATGCTACCATCTATTATTGATATGTTGTCAGTACATTTTGCAGAAAAAAAAACATCCCCAAAGCATGATGCTACCACCACCCATTTTCATTATTGGAACTGTGTTCTTTTGTTTTGAAGGTATTGCCATCTTTCCGCCATATATGTTTTCTAGGATTACGTGCAAACAACTCAGTTTTTGTTTTGTTTTTCCATAATACTTTTTCCAGATACGATTTTCCTTATCCTTATGCTCACGAACGAATTTCCAGCTGGCGTCTCTGTGTCATTTCCATCACAGTGGAGTTTTCCGAGGGGAGACGGATTTAGATTGCTACTATGGATTTCATTGCTTACTGTCCATTTAGTAACAGAATTCTGATGAAAACAAATCATCCTATAACACTTGACGGGTTTGAATTTTATTTAATTTGACGCATTAATTTTCTCGAAGATCCTGAGAAAATATTCTGTGGAGTACCATTTCTTCCTTGGTTTTCAACAGTTTTGACTTTTTTTATATCTTGCAATGTATGAAATAATGGTAGTAGATGGAATATTCAAGTTGAATATTTTCCTGTAACTTTTACCTTCTTTCCTGTGCTTAACAAACAGTTCATATTGCGAATTTGTCAATTCTTTACCCTTTGCCATGATGGTAACCTTCTTGCACGAATATCAATTACCAAATATTCTGTTTGCATTTTTAGGCTAAAAATAACTACCGAATAACATTATGAGGACATTCTATAATATTACACTTGAATCTAGAGTATTAAAGAAAATTAAAGCTTTAAAATCTGAAATTTGCATTTACTTTTTGACCCATTAAAATGAATAAATGATACCTATTTCTATTAAATGAAAATGTTTTCTCTTTTCTATACGTATTTATTTATTATGCATCTCTGTACAGTTAATTATATGAAAAGTATGTTTATTCATTAGTTAGTAATGCAACAAATTAAAAAATTGTATGTGTACGAATATTTGTTTCTCCTCACTGTTTTTACACACACACACGCACACACACATACATACATATATATATGCGAAAATATATAGAAAATAGGAAAGAACTGGTTAGGTAAATAATCCAAAGTTCTTTAGTATTTTTGTTATTATTTTTAAAAAAATAGTGCTCGATACAAAAGTAGAGCATAAATATAATTATTTATTTAGAAATATGATTCCAACACGCTACATGAGAGGTCTCATGTTTCAAAACAAGAGCCGAAAACTTCAATATAATTATTTGAATTAAATTGAATTAAAGTAAGCTCTGTTCCATCTTCAAGCAAATTTTTTTTTGGAATAACTTATTTCTGAAATTTAAGTATTTTAATAGTATATTCATAATTGAAATATAATGTGAGTGTGTGTATTTGTAAATAAGCACAATACTTACTCGTAGCAAGTTTTGCTTATACTATGTGAATCGAATTCACTATTATATGAAACCGTAAGACATATCTTTATATAGATATACTTCTATTTACATATATTTACTTAATATCATAGCTCATACATTCAAAAATGGATGAAAAAATAGAAAATATCAAATCAACTTCTATAATAAAAATTACAAATCATTTTAAATATCAGCATTGCTTATGGTAAAATCATATCCTCCGCAGTCACTTTCGTAAGGCGAATAGCGTCTGTCTGCCCTTGAAAAGCCTGTAACGAATCGGAAAACACGGCACAATTCAAATTGCTATTCTAAAGTTGAATGACATACTTGCCTCTACACAGATGGAGTGAAACGCAATAGGAAACCATTTAGTTGTCTGTAGTTTCATAAATGATATCCATTGAAGCAGGCTAAAATCTCAAGGGGGTGTGTGCTAATGTCGAATAAATTGTGGAATGTCGGTTATTGTAAGCTAGTTCCGTCGAGTTAGAAGATAATTGTTTTCCTTCGAGCATAACGGCATAGCTTTTCAGCGATCTCATTCACGTGCCATACGAACATGCACTTAAATAAGTATTATAAATATTTAAACAAGCTTACTGAAACACTAAATCCAACAGCTGAGGAATTCAACAGAAGCATCACATAAGGCAGACTAACATGAAAACGAATATTCTTAATTCCGGCTTTTGTCTAAATTTAAACGCCAACAAGAAAAACAAAGACAAAAAAAAAAAAAACAAAAAAAACATCGCTATCGAATCAATACTGAGCGAACTATTGAAAACAGTAGAGATTGGAATATTGTCCACTGTAAATCAAATAATATTTTAAACACGAATTACTACTTTTAATCATTTCACTCCAAGCAAGGATATAAATCCATTACGACGCTAGGGATTTCTGTGTGTGAAAGAATGTAAGTTGAAAAATAAACATTCTTAAGGAACGAGAACAATAAAAGAATAGGAATTACGAAGACAGAAGTAAATGATTAACACTGCATATAATTTATTTTAAGACGGAACTTGACTCAGAAGCAAGAAGCTAGAAGAGAGTTCCACCAGCGAGAAATGCGAGAAAAAAAAAAAAAAACTTATAATAGAAAAATGCAATAATAATCAAATTATACGTATTAATAAATCTAAGATGCCCGGTGGAGTAATGGATTGAGGAAAAAGAAATTCAAATTTGAATTCCAGCTAAGTTACATTCACTTACACGCAAATACTCTTGGGAAAAGTATACATCATTCTCTTCCTATCGTAAATAGCTGGATAAACTGGATTCTACAGACATGGGTGGCAAGCAGACTACGAGGAGAATTTTGAATTTAAAACCGCATCTAGCCCTGGCAAAGTATATGTTATAAAGCCGCCGAAATCATGAAGAATTTCACATTGACTATGATCCAGACTGCAGTCAGCATTCATTCATTTATCAATAAAATAAACTTATTTTACTCCCGCGATAATTTAACAAAGAAAGAAAGTAAATTAGAAAGTATTACACATTTTTCAGGTAGAAAACGTAATATTTACAATGCAATCAAAAATGCCATTGATACAAATTTAATCTAATAAATTTGTTTTTAGTGTTAATCAATTTTTTAACATATTTTCTTATTCTTGGTTTCGTCAACAATACAGAATGCGATGTCTAAATTGTTGCCATTTTGCTTTGTTTGTTTTATTATATTATTTTTTTTTATTTTTTGCCTACTGCACGTTATGGGACAGAGTATAGACTGACCGTTAGGTAATTTACATTTTAATAGAAATGTCTAGTTACTGCAATGTAAGAGCAGTCATATAGTATATAGAGATTACATTTTTATATAAAAAAAACATATTCGGCATATAAATAAACGATATATATATATATATATATATATATAATGCGTACGTGTATGTTTGTTGAAAAATTACTTTAGTGTTGTAGATATTATTTTTTATATATTAAACATAAAGGATGATGGCTGGTTCTTTTCTTAAATAAATAAAAAAAAAAAACAATAATTTACATCACCACTTAATCAGAATCAACTTAGTTCAACATATATTTGATTTTATACAGACGTGTATAAATCAATTTGTTTATATTGTTTCATAAGTTAGGATTATAATTAATTTTTCAAAAAGGCAGAAATAACATCTATTGCCTCTTCCATTGTACAATTTGTCTCTTGCTACATTATCCCACGTAAGAAATACATTAAGAGTGCAGTAGTGTTTATGTAATTTATAATGCCTATATTTCTTTGTGGTGTTCTTAATTTGGGATATAGATATATCGATATTTCTAAGGCAGCTATAGTTGAACTTAATATTAATTTAAAAAAATTATTTTTGGTCTTATTAATGAATTGCTTATGCAATGAAATTAGTTATCTCAGACACTTAAATAGCCATAGATTATTAAAGAAGAGAAATGAATTGATTGTTACATGTACAGTTATAAAAAAAAATGTCTGTTGAAATACGCTCACACATTCAATATTAGGTTGGTGCAAAAATAATGTCGTTTTCTCACATAGTAACATATGTGAGAAAACCACATTATTTTTGCACAAACCTAATATTTGAAGTATATTATGGTATGCTTTTCATCATTTGTACAAAGAATCAGTAAACCCCCTTTAAAAATCTATATATATATTCACAAAATTCTAATATATTCACAAATATAAAGTCATTTTTATCACACAAACACACACACACACACACACACATATATATATATATATATATATATATATATTAGGTTGGTGCAAAAATAATTTCGTTTTTTAACATATGTTACTATGTGATAAAACGAAATTATTTTTGCACCAACCTAATATATCTGTGTGTTAACATTATATTTGTAAATATATATATGATGTGAATATATACATATATACATACACACACACACACACACACACACACACACACACACACACATATATATATATATATATATATGTATATATATATATATATATATATATATATATATATATATATATATATATATATATAATACTAATAATCTGATAAATATAGGCAGGTATACACCTCTGTCAAAACCTTAGGTGTTTTAGCTTGCAAATGAACAAACCAATATACAATGGAAACAATGTAAAAAAAAAAAAAGAACTAAGAACATGTACTTCAGGCGAAAATAATCGTCTAGAATCTAAGTTCAGAGT
>OZ010615.1:13551499-13556499 GCA_963932145.1 Acanthosepion lycidas | reverse complement strand
ACGCAATTAAATATTAATAGATAATGTTATAAAAGTATTTTAAAATATTGATCTTTAAAATATTGTTTTTTCTTCGTGTGATATTTTTATTGATTACTTTTTTAATCTAATTGTTTACCTAAGGGTTAAATATATGTATTAGTAGCAGTAAATGTTTCATTAATCAAACTGAGTTAGAAATACCAAACGAAACATTTTTTGTAAGGAGTTATAACTTGTTGTGTGGCACTGTATATCTGCGTGAAAGATATAATCATGCGCATAAATGTGTTGTTTGTATCCGTATATACGTATAGTATGCAGTTTCGATTCCTGTCGGAGGACGCAACATCAAATGTATTTTAAGTTTAATAAAAACAGAAATCAAACGTCCCTATCTAAATATTTCTGGCATTTAGAGGAAACCACTAAAACACCAACAGTAAAATGTAAATAAGAAGAGCTAGAGTTTGTAGGTCATTAAAAAAAACATGTTCTTTGTGCATACAAGAAAAATTATACATTAATATTTTTCTGAAAAAAAAAAAAAAAACTTAATCAAAGAAATGAATGTAGAAACTGTCTGATATTTTACTTAAATTATGTTTAAAAGGAACCTTCATATTTTTTTTATATCTACATTAAACAGAGCAAGCCACACTCACGAAAATAACATTTCAAACTAATCACAACACTTTAGATTGCATCTAGTCATATGATTTTGTTGTTAATATTTCGGCCTGTCACGTGGTATCACTTCATCGATCCGCAACATGAATTTCCGTCCTGCATCTGATATTCCGCTACAATTAACGTCGCATAGAAATCTTCTATATCAGCATAAGAGAATATCATCTTTGCTGGTGAATACCTTTGCTTAAATATACATATAATCGCTTTGAAATTGCCTCACATGAGCTGAAAGTTTAGTTGAAAGAACAGCATATAAAAATATTCAAATGTCCGACAATTTTTTTTCATATTCAGCAATTTCCACGATCATTTTTGAACGGCTCACGATCAAACATAATAGATATTCATTTTCTGTCGGATTATCTACATTTGTCTAAGTATATAAATATATATTCAAATACACACACACACGCGCATATATTAGGTTGGTGCAAAAATAATGACGTAATAATGTCGTTTTTTGACGTTAAAAATACGTCAAAAAACGACATTATTACGTCATTATCATTGCACCAACCTAATATATATATATATATATATATATATATATATATATAATCCAAATGATAGAAAGAACAGATGCAGTATAACTCGACTTTTCATAGAATTTACTTTCGAAAATTAGCTCAATAAAAAGGAGAGAATATATTATTATTATTATATTTTTAGTTATAAGAATTTATAATAAAAATATATTGAAATCGCTAGACTAAACCTTTTATGTCTCAATACAATGACTTTATATCTTCCGGCGATGGTAACAGTTGATTAAATTATTTTTAAGGAAATTAAAAAAAAAAAAAAAAATGTTTCTTCTTTTCCGTGGATTCATAAGATCAGAATTTAAAAATATAGAATTGTTGCTATGCCGGGATTAAAAAATAAATGTCATATCTACACGAAATATAAAAGTGAGTTTGGAGGTAGGTGAGTTACTTCTTTCATGTCACGATAAACCAGTTAAAAGACATGTCATCGTTAACGATTGCGGAAAAATATATCAGCGACAAATGTAACGTGACTGTTGACAATATGACATGTTTAATTTGGTGAAGTGAGGAGTGATCAATTAGTAAAGTTAATAGAAAAAAATATATTCAATAAACTTCTTAAAGGGACCAGTAGATAAATTTAAAAATATGGAATATCTATATACGATATTAATAATGCTATCTGGACGGCAATACATATCAATATTTAAACTGAATAGAATAAAAAATGTAATTACCCTTAGAGGGTAGACCATTATACATTAATAATTATGGCTATAAGAAATGTTAATACGTAATATTTTAAAAAAAAATCTACATTTAAAATATAAATTGTGTCGACAATTTAGATTTAATTCACTACTTTGGTTTAACAGGAATTTTTTTTCAGCAAATTTGATTATTCGTAATTTTTCATGTAAATGAAACAAGTTTCATTTAGTTTTAAAATTTCTTGTTTTTTTTTAATATATTTTTTTTTTTTTTACCGTAGGGGTTTTATTAACTTCTTTTAATTTTCAAAAAATATTTGGAAAGGGGCGTCATATTTCTGCAAGCGTTATTGGAAAAATATAATATATGTTGTTGCTACCTAGATTTAAAGGAATTCTTGGTACTCCCGTTATAATTTGTTTTAACTGTTGGATTTTCTTTAGTAGCAATAGTGCTTAAGTAAACAAGAGATTCTGCTTCACACCTGTTTTGAAATGGACCACCGTTAGAATATCTACAATTAAAATAGTTGTTATTACCTGCGTTTGTTGCTTTGGAATGGCAATTATTACTCAGCTTAGGACAGTTAGAAGTTTGTTACGAGTTGCTGTTTTGATGTACAATGTTTACCTTATGGACATCTGTTTATATGGACATTTTACCGTGTTTGGTGTCAGTATCCCAGCCCTAATGTTTGTGAAAATATTTTGGTTCGTAGCTTCAATTGTAGATTTAATTGCGTCTGCTTTAATCTTTAACTTAATAACACAAAGATGAATGATTTATGAACATATGTATATATCGAGGTTTGTCCTTGTTTTGGTGTGAGGAACCCGCCATCAAATTTTCTAAAAATATTTTTGATACACCCTGAATATATATATATATATATATATATATATATATATATATATATATATATATATTTGTGTATTTTTTGATATATGCAATATAAATATCATGTACACTATGTTTAAAATATAAGAAGGGGGACATTTTTCACTGTTGTTTTAATAATCGAGAAATATGTGTTTTTAAATGTCAAAATTTGCTAAATAAATTCGCTTTAAAAACTGAATTTCTATATTTCTGTCATTTAGGAAGGAGACAAGCTCTATAACCAATAACTCTTATTCATTTTCCATATCTATAGGTTTTTCTATGTATTTTCACTATTTCCTCTAAGTATGTATTATTTTCACAGTCATATATGTGTATAACGTATAAACTCTTGTATAAGCCGACTTCATGCCCCGTCTCGCGTATTCGTTTACAAAATGTTAATCAAATTGAAATAACTTCTCAAAGAATTCGAAATGCTCTCTGATGGGTTGTAAAATTTCAGTAAGATTTCTTTTTAATATTCGTTTCACATTTTTTGAGAGATGAGTAATATCGAAACTATCTAAAACTCTGGATTTCCACATCAAATATTGTGTCGAGTATATTTTCTCCATTTTCCGTGAACAATTCAACATATTTACATTACGTCAACAAACTATAGCATGTTTTGTGTGAGCGTTGCAACATATAACCACTAAATTAACCTGTAGGAGAGTATATCTCTGTCGCCGATATTTATTGGCTAATTCATACGTTATATGCACTTGTAGGCGTATGCTAGGTAATTCTGTTGAATGGTAAATCCCTATTAGCTCTTTAATTTTTATATCTACCACTTTATTATCGATATTCTCTTTTTATAATCTGTTTTTTTTCTGCTAACCTCTACAGTTTAATCCATTCATTCGTGGTGTCCAACTTCCTTGCTCGTCCCAGTAGCTACTTACATTACTGGACCCTGAAATTTAGTTACAACAACCCCATTACCTTTCTTTGACAATCCGCTTCAATCCCAAATTTTTCGCTATATATTTCACGAACTAATTCCTTTGTTTTCATCAGATTTACAACACATTTATTCAGATATTATTCTTTTTTTCCCAACTGGACCAACTAAACATTCATTAGCAATGAGCCATGCATATAAAAGTTACCATCCAAATTTCTGCTTACAGATACGGCCAGCAGTGTTGCTTCCGACTTTGGGCTTGGAGTAACAATGTGTCCGTTGTTTTAGCTGAAAGGTCTGGGGCCAAGTTGCACGTTAAATTGATTAAATGAAATTACAATTCCAAAGAAACCAATGAACATGACCCCAAATCCCAAAAATTCACGGCAAAGCTCTATAAGTGAAACAAGTTGCAAACTCAATATAATTCGTAACCTCAGGCTGAAGGCGTTTTGCTTGTTACTCTTAAGACTGGAGGCAGTCAAGTAAAAACAACGAAAGGCAAATTTCGTTGCATTGTCCCTTAGGCCTAAGGTTAAATTGTTTACTTCTGTTTTTACTGCTCTTCGCTAGCTCACGCATTCTAACTTATTCCATTTGGTTTGTAAAGGATTTTGCTACTTTTCTTCTTTATTTTACTGTAAATATATTAATCCTAAAACGAGTAGAATTCAATTAACAATATTCGTCGAAAAGTTGTTAATGTTTACCCTGCTGCTTTAGATAGTACAAGATAATTTAAAACATTTATCTCTGATATTTCTGAAGACATATTAGATCTTCCTACAAATGAAATCCCCTGTTAATGTATTAATTTTGAACATTAATCAGCCCATTTCCCAAACATATGCTGAATCTAATAAAAAAATATCAAGTTTTGAAGGTATGTGCTTAGACACGAGTATCCACATACAAATGTGAGAAACAACGTTAAGCTAAGATATATTTGAATATGTTAAAATATTTTTTTAGATTTGCAAATTATATATAAAACCATGTTTTCTATATGAGATCTAAACAATCTAAAGTCCCTATATATGAACATAAAGTCTGTCTCTATTTCTGAGATTATATATTGTAATTATTTACATTTTTTCGTAATGTTCTCCTCATCTTTGTTGCCATATTCACGATTTTTCGGACGTTGAATCTTCTTTAGGTAATCGGAATTTTCGACCCTGAACATTTATTTGGTCTACTGGGATAGATTTTTCCAGTTCCATGTGCCATGCCTCTTTCAGTATCAGTTATTTCCCTTTAGCTCAATTCTCCAAGTCAATTCTCCTCTGCAATAGCTAAGTAGAGAACTCACAACTTTTGGGGTCAAGTCACTG
>OZ010615.1:13383999-13546499 GCA_963932145.1 Acanthosepion lycidas | reverse complement strand
CAGCGATACGCAGGCTGCCACTCGTTGTCCCTTGTGGACCTCCAACAGCGTTTGCGGAACCCACTTTCTCAGTTTGTACGTCTTACCTAGGCGGTGCAGGTGAATAACTGTTTCATCGGAAACGTTGAACTGTCTTGCAAGTTCACCACACGTTAGACTACTGTCCTCTTCAACGGCCGCCTTCAAGACTTCGTCATTCAAGACCTGTGGTCGTCCACTGCGAGGCTCAACATGGAGAGACAAATCTCCCGACTTGAATTACGTTGCAGTACGTTCATCCACAGCGCTATTCTCAAACGCTTGACATATGCGGCGACTTGATGCAGCTGCTGATAAGCCCACTTTAAAATCGTAAAGCAAACAGCTCCGAACGAGATCTCTAGACACTTCCATCCTTCTCACAGCTGTCCGGCTTATAACTGATGGCCGGGCACGGTGCGCGTGTTTTTTTTATAACGTCTGATGTTCCTACTTCCGGTTGTCCGAATTTGAAAACAATTGCTACACGTATTTCGTATATATTTCAACTTCATTCAATGACTAATCAAAAAACGGACAGAACTTTTTCGGTTACCTTTTCGTTCGTAAATACGCTTTTAAGTAGGCGCACAAGGGGGCCGTCAGTGATGTTTTGACTTGGTTCATCAGGGACTTTCGGGTCTTTCAACATCATACTCCCCATCACCAAGTCGACACAATCAGGGGAGATCAACCCCTGATCCCCCCTTTTGATTAAACACTAACAGCTACTCTGGCCTTTTTTAAAGAATAAGAGGAAGAAAGACCACATGTTCCGCGCATCCGATTGGATGTTAGTAACAACCAATCTGCTGCGCGGACTAAGTTTTAAATGGCCCGCGGTTGGGACTGGTTTCTTTTCTTATTTCAGTGGATTGCAGTTTCGATGGATAACTGAGGAGGTAATCTTAATCTTCCTAAATCTTACCCTATTTCCTTGAGTAATTTAAGGTTTAATTATTTGCCGTTTTTATTTTGTACTTTTTGTATATTTCTAAATAATTAAATGAAAGGACGATCAATGCTAATATTACAATCTTATATATTTATCAAGCTTTATGCAAAGCACAGTGCTTAATGCTGCAAGCTGGGAAATAATAGTATAAAAATATTTCCAAGAAAAACAACAATTAAAATTCTCTTCATTTCAGAAGTTCATGGATTTCACCATTGTTTTAATGTTTTCTATTTCAACGGCTGGTGAATTTACAGGAGTATTTTAGTCAGCAATTAGCAGAAATGCGTCTCATTAAGTACTTCGTTTCAAGTGAGATTTGGTCACTAATTGATCCAAATCGTCAAAGATAAGAATTAAATTCCGACAATAAATATGGCGTCGACTTCAAGTTAATATTTCTGAAAATAATTACGCAGAGAAATATTCAAGTAATCAATTCGATTTTTTTTCTTTGCACATTGCAGAATGTTGGCTGGAGATGTTATGGAGTGGCTAAGTGCAAAAGCACTTATGTATTCGTCCACGCGTTTCCGCTCAAAATGAACAGTAGAAATAGTAATAAAACGATATCCACCACTTCAAACTTCGATTAGATATTCAACTAAACTTTATACACTTTCAAGTGTTGCTCAAATTGAAATTGTTAGAAATACACATTTAGGAAGATGTAAGAAAAAAAAGGCAATGTTTTCGGCGTTTTGGACATAAGGATATGGAGATGCAAACGTAGACATTGTTTGAAGCACGAGCAGAGAAACACCAAATACACACACACAAACACACACACAAACACATGCACAAACATACGCACATACATACACGCATATATATATATATATATATATATATATATATATATATATATATATATATATATATATATATAAAACAATGAGCAGATTGGGACTATCAACGAGCAGACTGGGACATGTTCCGGGATTTCATTCGCGATGCCCCCTGGGATGTTGTCTTTACGCTCCCCATTCAAGAATGTGCTTCCGAGGTCTCCTCCTGGGTTAAAGCTGGAATCGAGGCTTTCATCCCCTCAAAGAAATAATCGCGCTCATCTCTTTGGTTCTCAGCTGATTGCTCAGAAGCCATTGCCCATAGGAATCACTTCCACCTATATCATAGCGACATGTCTGACTGCAATAGACGTCTCTTTGTCTCTGTCCGTAACGAGTGTAAGTGTGTCCTCAATGAAGCAAAGTCATTATTTGCTGCTCGAATGAAAGAACGTATTGCATCTCGCAAATTCGGCTCCAAGGATAATTGGCGCCTCTGCAAGAGCGTACTTAACAATAGCAAACACTCTATACCTCCTTTGTTCAAACAGTTTGAGGTTCTGACATCTTCTGCCGACAAGGCTGAATGCTTTGCTCGGAAATACCCATTCAAATCAACGATCGACTCTTCCGGTGTACCCACACCCGATTTCCCCCTTAGAACTGAGGCTCTATTGAGCGAGTTGCACATAACCCTTCATCGGTATTGGGCATTATCTCTAAATAATTACCCCGACACGGCTAGTGTTGGAGACGGGAGACCAGCAATTGTTCTGAAGAAATGTGCGCCTGAACGGGTTCCTGCCATCTCCAAATTATATAACTACAGCCTCAATAAATCTTGCTTTCCAGACTGTTGGATATCCTCATCCATTGTTCCGGTCATTAAGAACTCTGGAGACCCTTCTGACCCTTCTAATTTCCGTCCTGTCAGTATCCTACCCCTATTCGGCAAATTCTTTGAAACTTTAATTTACGCTGAAGTGGTTAAGCACATTACATCCCATGATCTGCTCCCCGACAAGCAATATGGTTTCCGTGTTGCCGGTTCTACGGCTGATGTGTTTACGGCCATCACTGAAATTGTTTACCAAGCTCTTCATAATAACGTAGAAGATCGTGCCGTGGCTCTAGATAACTCCAAAGCGTTTGATAGAGTTTGGCATGCCGGCCTTCTTCGCAAGCTCCAGGGTTATGGAATTTCCGGTCGATTGACAATACAATCATTCCTGTCGTGGACTGAATGTCATTCTCAACGCATTCTCTTCCAGCTCCTATCTCACGAACACAGATGTTCCCCAAGGCTCCATCCTAGACCATACTGTTCGTTATCATCATCAACGATCTTCCTGACGTCATAGGTTCCTCAGTAGACATCTACGCGGACGACACTACAATTTACTCCTGCCTCAAAAACAAATCTAGTGTCGCTGACAAAACTAACCTAGACATTCGTCTGGAAAAGGACATCCGATCGGTTGTGAAGTGGGACTGGAATTCGCTGGTTAACTTTAATGCCTCAAAAACAAAACTTCTCTCTATTACTCACCACAGGGAACCCACCCGGCCTCCAATTAGAATGTCTGACCACGAGATCACCTCTTTGCGACTGTTCGGTCTCACATTGACTGCTGACCTGAGATGGAACAAATACATTGAGTCGATAGCTTTGTCCACCGCTAGAAAATTTGTCTCCCTGAGTCGCAACGGGAAATTTTTCTCGCGGGAGTCAATCCTTCAAATCTACAAATCAACCATTCGCACTTGCATGGAGTATTGCTGTCATATATGGTCAGGAGCACCTTCTGTATGTCTCAAGGTATTTGATAAAATCCAGAGACGTATATGCAATGTAATTGGCCCTGATTTGGCAACGTCGTCTGCAGTCGCTCTCTCACAGACGTGCCGTCACCTCCCTCTGTCTCATTTACAATTACCTTCATGGTAACTTCTCCGACAAGCTACTTTCGCTAGTTTCCAGACTTCATGAATTTAAGCGTTCAGCTAGGCTGGCATCTCGCTCACACCGTTTCACTGTCGAAACTGTTAAATGTAGCTGTCTCTTCTGCTGCAATAGCTTCATGTCTCGCACTTCTCGCCTGTGGAATTCCCTTCCCTTTTCCTGTTTCTTGATAGCTATAATCTCCAACTATTCAAATATAATATCAGTCGATGTCTCCACATGCCCTGATCTATTCCCTATCCTTCTCTTCAGCCTTTCCTGTATCACTCTTCTTTGCTCTCGCTCTTACTCTCTGTAACCTCTTTCGTGCTCGGGGTGAAACGCTTAATATATATATATATATATATATATATATATATATATATATATATATATATGAGTGTGTGTGTGCGTGTGTGTGGGTGTATATATATATATATATATATATATATATATATGTGTATATGCAGGCGGAGAGATCACGCACACAGGCATATATGCTTACAATCAGTCAGTTGGTTAACAATACATATATTCAGACTTAAATACTTATATGTTTATATATGAATGCATGAACATATATATATATATATATATATATATATATATATATATATATATATATATATATATAGACGATCACCATCTCCACACAAAGATAGTCGCAGATTCGCCACACACACACACACACACACACACACAGGTATGTAAACAGTCGTACAGACGAACACAGACATCAAAGCCAAATAAAGCCAATGATCTAAGTATATAAGCAAAAATATTTTATGGAAAATGCACTAGCAAATACGAGATGAGAAAAAAATTGAAATTCTTGAAAATGGAAAAGGCAGATGCGGAATATGACTGTAACTATCAGTGTAACATATTTTGTATTTAAATTTATGCTTCAATAGATTTAATTGTATAGATTAAATAAACGTGATATCTATATCCGCTCTGAGGGGAAAAAAGTTCAGTTTTACACGCAATACAACGTCGGCTGACAAGACTGTTACGTATCCAAAATAAATATAGATAAGCTCACCTGTTGAAGTAATCAGTTTCCTACACATTTGCATGAAAATAAATGATCTCTATTTCTTGTTAACTCTTAATATATATTTTTTTCGTTACGAAAGTCTGTAATCTTTTATTTTGTCCAGTTGATTGTTACCCACGATTTTCCGTTCAGAAGTTTATAAAGAAACATCTTTTCTCGGATATTTAGTTTCAAATCATTTCTGTTAAATTCCATCCATTCGCCTTCGTGTTACATCTATTCAGTAGACTGAGGGCATCGTCTCTTTAACAAGAATAAAAATGGTCCATACACTGAGTTAACCTTCTTCGGTTTGGAAACTTTGTTGACGTGTTACATGTAATTAAAAAGAAAAAGAAAAAAACAAACAAAAAAACATGACAATAGTTGTATATAGTCTATTTAAATTTTATCTTCTTTTCTCTCACAGTGAGAGCGTATATATAACTCAAGAGGAATATTTTCTTAGTGTGTTCCTACAGAGGGTTGCAGGAGACAATGGCGTCTTTCTAATCTTAAGAGAGAGAAATGAATACGAAAAATTGATCTGAGACTTCTATTTTTCTAGAAGTCATTAATGACGGGAAATGTTGCACCTGAAGGTAAGAGCGTGAGAATATTTATAGCTTCATTTTGCAGGGTTATAAATAAATCAATAAAAAAGAGCTACTGGCAAATAGCAATGAAGCGGGTTTCTTTTTGCTGGCCCAACCAAACTGGAATCGTTAACGCCAAAATCTGGATGTTTTTCAAAATCTGGATCATTGACAATGTTTTCTAAAATGAATTAAATATGTACTGAATATGTGTGATTGCTTCTGTCAAGTCTCTATTCATTTAAACAGAAATGTATGTTGCAATCTTCTTTTATGCGTCTTATCCATTCAGGATAATGTCTATTAATTACCCGTCATTTGTAGCTCTTAAACAGTTATGTCGTTTTGTTATCTCCCCTAAATCCTGTTCATCTCTCCATTTGTAAAAGTTTGTCAGGAGGTATTTACATTATGCGGACTATTGTCCTCATCTTTGTCGCCATATTTGTCACAACGTTTCGGCCGTTACACGCTCCGGTCTTCTTCAGGTGGTTGGAATTTCGAACTGAACCCTTTATTTCGATCCCTGGGTTAGACTGTTCTAGTTCCACGTGCCATGTTTCCAACCACCTGAAGAAGGCCGGAGCGTACAACGGCCGAAACTTTGTGACAAATATGGCGACAAAGATGAGGACAATAGTCCGCATAATGTAAATACTGTAGATAATACCTCATATCAGAAATATAGACAGACTTTGTCAGGAAGGTTATGCACTTTTTATGTCTAGCTTGCTTTCATTATGCCCTTTGGGAATCAACCTATTTCCTCATATTGTTATTTATACATATCAACTTTTTTATTAATGACGTTAAGTAAAAATGTCCTTTTTGATGGCTTTTCCATAAAACTTCCACGTCGCACTAGTTCAGGCCATGATTTCTCAGTATTCTTCTGTAAAACAACATTTTTGTTGATTCATTTCTTTTTTTCTAACTGTAAAGAATTTGCCCAGCATTCACTATTATATAAGAGAACTGATATTACGCAATAATAAAATAATCGCTAATTTAAACGTAATCACAGAGGGATTTTCTAAGCGTAGCTTAGATGTGGCGCAAGGCCGAAATTATGGGGCACCCAGTGAGGATCGAACTCACTACTCAGTCGTAACTGTTCTAGCAAGCTAAGCTTGCTAACCATTACACCACCTCGCGGTGCCCAAAACCGACTCACATAGAATAATACATGAAAGCCATTAAAACAGTAGAACAAAGCGAGAGACAAATCGTATGTGAAGTAACTTCACCTGTTAATTATTATTAATTAAATAAAAAAATTCTTACGTGAATTTCATTCAGTTAAAATATTTCCTTTTTTATTGCATTACAGTGAAGTAAATCTTCATTTGATTCGTAGAATGTATAGATTGAATAAAAAAAAAGAAACTTCTAGCAAGATTGGAAATGGAATCCTATTTCCCAGTCTATATCTAATACATAGATTTTCTTTTTATAGTTCGTCCGGACGATCAAGAAATAAATTTTCTGCATATCTGGAGCTTCATTATTTTCGGCATACATTGATTACTAAAGATTCAGCATTAACTGATAATAAATATGAATATACAGACTTATATAAACAAGCAATGACGTTAATGATCAATGTATGAAAAATAAAACTAAGGATAGGTCAAGTACCTAATTTTATACTTAAAAAAGTTATATGCACAAACAAATCTCTACATGTAAGATATCATTAATGTTTATACAACTTATGACCCATTAACAAAACGGTCAAAATCAGTATAACTCAGACCAGAGATCTACGATATCTTTTCGGATTTTGTATAATAACGCAAACAATGGCAACATGTCATAATAAAATGTATTAAATCCGACAAATATTTTATATATTTTCTGCTTACACATTATTTTTTATGGATACACTTATTTGAGTAAATGCTCTGTTCTTTTAATAAAACGGTATTAATTACATTTCCAGCGTGAATGTTCGAGGAATTTAATCCATTTGATATTATATGAGTGCACAGCCATTGTTGCAATAGGTTGAAAATTATAAAATATTTCCCTGAAACAATATTTCAGGGAAATATATTTCTCATGTCCAGTCGCTGTTATGCCATTTTCCAGTTAAGGAGATGTTAATAATACAAGCTAGATATCTGCGCATCAGATGTTAATAATAACAAAACCTCAATGCAAAGCTATAATATATCTAAATGAATTTTGCACAGTAGAATGGTTAGCCATATAATGTGCAACACAGTACATTTTCTAATTATTACTGTAAGAAAAAGTAATATAAAATTCGTAGGTTAACCATATTATAAGTTAAAATGCCCAATATTCCTACAATTTACATTTAGTTCACATATTTGGTTTAATAAGTAATATTTAACAATAAATTAAATAATTTCCTTTTTTCTAATGTAAGCATAAAAGACAAGGTTCATTTTACGCTCTTCACGTCTCAGCTTTTTAAATTCTTTCCATATTACAGTAGATGTTTTAGTAACTTCTTTTATATTGCAAAAATATTTAAAAAGTGATATACAATTTTTTAGTAATTACTTACATGTTCATAATGTAACATGTGCAATAACTATATCGTCTATCAAATTTAACTTGTTTTTACTAATTTATTACTAAGACATTGTTAATTTTTTTTTCTCCCTTTCGTACAATCTACTTCAATGTTTCTCTTTCGTTTTCGGTCCACTTGACGAGACGCGTTACTATGCCCCGGAAATATTTCAGTCACTCAATCTTTCCCACAAGTAGTTGATTCCATCACTCGTTTCCGCAGTAACCCTGGTGGAAAACGCCTCTCTTCCCGATCTATCTTTTACCGCTATACCTGTCTCTATTCGTATTACGCAGCTCTGTCCTCTTGGCAATACTGATTATGCTGTAGTGTCTGGGTGAAAGCCGGCGTTGGTGTCTTCATTCTAACTATGAAATACCAAGTTAAACCGCGTTCATCTACCTGGATGTCTCTTCCTTTCTCGGCCGTTGTCCTCATAGAAGCCAAATTAGTTTTTGCGTAGCGAATGAATCAGTGTATTGCATCTAGCAAGTTTGGTTCAAAAGATTATTCGCGTCTTTAAAAGAGAGGGTTGAATAACAGCAACTCTTCAATCCTGTCTCTATTTAACTAAGTCCACAGCAAATAAGGCTGAATACTTTTCTTGGAAATTGTCATCCGACTCAACACTGGACTCATTGCCTCGCCGTAGACGGAGACCGACAGACGTAGACGAGGCCCTCTTTTATCAATCATTCCATGCTTATCGTATGCAAGCTTGAACAGCCCGCTCTGAGCACTCTAATTTTTTCAAAGTGAACGTACCGGCCGCCGCGGACACTCGGTCAAGAGCACCCTTGGAGGAGAAACCGCCGACCGCGCACGCGCGCAAAACGGACGCGAAGATAAGACGCGGAGGTAGGTAGAGCAGGGCCCGAAGGAAGACTGGAGGACGAGAGGAGGCCACCGCGCGGAAGTTAAACAACAGCAGGGAAAGCCTGCGGGCGACAACGCGAGACGGAGGCGACGCGACGCACGCCCACCCGCCCCCCTTTAGGTGACGCAGACGACGAGTGAACGCCGCTGGCCGCTGCCGACAAGGGGTTGGGGAAAGAAACGCCGCGTTTGACCGCAACCGCCTTTAGACCGCGGCGCGTGCCGAAACGGAACGACTCCCGGCGCCGCTGCACCGCGGACGGCGACGCTCGCTGGACCCGCAACCTCCGCGGCAAACCCGGAGACACCTGCTACACCCCCGCGTAACTTCGCCGGCAGGACCGCGTGGTGGATGTGCAAGCGGTTGACACCGGCGGAAAGGGCCGGGAATGCGCACGGACGACCAAAGTCAACGATGGACGATGGCGCCGCCGCCCCGGGGCCGCAAACTGTACTTATACCTGATATGACACCCCAGAACTGATGATGTACTGAGTAATATGTGCCTAACCCAATCGCTGGCCCCGGGCATCATTTCTAAATTAGACCACCATAATCCAAATGGAAGGGATGGAATACCAGACGTTGTCTTAAATAAATATACCACTGAGCTGGCTCCAGTTCGCTCCAAAACTTATAACTAATGTCTGGATGGTTCCTACTTTCCAGTTTGTTGGGAATCCTTACCTGTAGTTTCTGAATTTTTAAAGAATTCTGGAGAACCTTCTGACCCCTCTAAGCTACGAACTAACAGTCTCCTAATGCATTTCGGTAAAGTCTTCGAGACTTTAATCACTGAACAAAGGCAGATTAATGAGCAAATATCTTTGATCGAGAATTTCAAACCAATACTAAATTCATTGCATCAATAAATTCTACCAAATTCTCCTTATCATAAACGACATATATAGCCAGCACGCCCCTCGATTTTCATTTTTTTCATTGGTACAAAACATAAGGATCAACACTTGGAGATGGAAACAGTTAAAAACTCTTTGAAAAGCTAAGCGAAACCGGTTAAAGTAAAAAAAAAAAAAAAATTATCTTTTTAAGAAAAAAGCACTGAAAATCCTATTGTAACTAACAAATTTTTAATTCTTTTCTGTAAAAATTCATATATTATAAATACATATTACTATTAAATATTAGGTTATTTTTTTTTCAATCATTATTTTAGTCTATATAATGATACTGGCAGCATGGACCGGCGTTGCCCGTACTTGATTAAAAGATCGTACAACTCATACAGCAATCGCTATCACTTGACTTAAAATAATTTTGCCCCTCCTTGCCTTTCTATAGAACCAAAAATGAATAGAATGAGAAGAGGAATAAGATATTTATACATTGGCATTTGGAATTTATCAGCTGAATGTATTATTCTATCCTGATGCTACATGGCAATATTGTAAAACTCAATTTTCATTATTAGCAATAAGAATATATGTATAGAATAAATATTCATAATATTATAAAAAAACCAAAATGTTTCAGCTAAAGTATATAAATTTCTGAAAAGAAAAATCCTTTAATATCAAAGTGCAATTTTATGAATTAAGATTTACTTGTTAATATTTTACCACTAGCAGCATGGCCCGGCGTTGCCCGTACTTGATTCAAAAATCGTACAACTCATACAGCAATCGCTATCACTTGACTTAAAATATTTTTGCCCTTCCTTGCCTTTGAAGGAGTACCCTTTGCCGTGCTGATGTTGCTACATGCCTTACTTCTTGCCTATCTCACACTGCGAATTTTTTCTAAGCTCTATACTAAACATTAAATCTGTTACGAAAAAAGAACTAAACAAAATGAACACAAAAAGATCAGCTTTAAAAAAGGACTCGTAACTGGAAAAACAAATGCAAAAAGAATATTAACAACAAATACTTTTTCACACCCAACCCAGTTCTGCGGAATCAGAATCAACAATGAGTTTAAGCAAGCGAATGAGCCAATTGGAGTAAAGTGCCATGCAGATTTAAATTTTTCCCACTTGTGACGAATGCAGCTATCGATTTTTTTGCATGCTAGTATGCTAGCTAACATTTGTTTCAGTCAGCTGTTGGCTCTCACGCTGGCCAATGGAATCATCCTGCTTATTTGTGGCAGCCAGCTATAGGCTCTCATTCTGGCCAGTAGAAAATGGCCGCAAACTACATGAAAACTGCCGTAAAAGCATGAAATATCGATTATTTTCACTATCGATGGGCGTTGTGAAATGCATAGTCGGTTTTGGCCTTTTCGCTTACTTGGAGCATGTGCATGTAAATTTTGGTGCAAATCCGTCGTAAATTGAGGCAGTGCATTCGTTACACATACGCACACGCGCGCAGACACACAAACACACACACAAACACAAACACACACGCAAACACACACACACACATCCTGCCTTTTATAGATAGAGATTTTGCACAGAATAATTCTAAAATCTTTTTTTTTTACATTTTGGCTCGGGTGTAATTACTTTTGTAAGGTCTGGAAAATGTCAGCTTTTAATAATTAGTGCTCATTTAGGCGTAAAAGGTTTGTCGATAGACGTTGCTTGGACTAAAATATCTTATTTTAGTGACAAAAGTAGCGGACTTATTCTGTTTTTCCTGAACAGAAGTGTCTTTTTGTTTTAGGAAGACATATTTTTTTTTTACCATAGCCCATTATTAAAGAATAGCAGGTGGAAGATAATCCCTGTTGAAGCCACAAGTTCATCTCAGGGGGTATAATAATTGAATGTAAGTTGGCCCTGAAAAGAGCCATATTATCGTTCTTAGAGTAGCCCTGAAAAGGTCTATTAACAGTTCATATTTGAAACAACCTTTGAAACGACATCCGAATCTGAGATTGCGGTGGTGTCAAAATTCATGCCATTTGCAGTGGGGATTGAAAAACATTAGCGGCAAAATTTTAAAAAAATGTCTTTAAATAAACAATTATTTTCGAGGGCATGGCAACAAATGAACTAAGTTAACAATTACGCAGGGGTAACTGCGTTATGGTGGACGACTTACAGGACGGTAGACGATATTTTTCATTTTGGCTTTTGGGTGGACACGAAAATTTTGTTTTTTTGCTCTCACTCTCAAGGAACCCAAATAGGATTAGCCGATTGAAAAGCATATGTCCCCCCTAAGTGGAAGCCGGCTGCTGTCATTATTTTGCCTAGCGACTTGTTGATAGACATGGCAAAACACAGTCGTAAGAGCAATTGAAGTCGTCGCAGGGGACAGGAGCATTCCTTACCGGATGGTATTAGCGGTATCCGTGGTATGAAGACACTCTTTCCGATGCCGAAACCTGTAAGTATATTAGCTTCAATGACATCGAGCAGCACATTTCTATCCACTAATCGTGTGCTGAAATTGACCACTTCTTGACCCTCTCATTAGGAGAACTATTTTTTTATTTTACAAAAGACTGCATCGAAATCCTTCGAAGCATGCAAAAGTTGTCCTCAGCTGAAATTTGAGAAGGTTTCAAAAATAGCATTTTTCAGGGTTTGACCATTTTTAAGTGAAATTACAGAGAAAGGTCAAAGGGTCATATGTACTGCATGAACGCCTCTGCAGCGCGCTTCATTTGTGCACGATTAGAAAAAAATCGGTGTTCCTTGGAAATAAATAAAACTTTTCTTTCGTGGAACTATTGACTTTGATTTTGCAAAAAATGGGGTACCTTTAGTTCTATCAATTTTCACATAAACGTTGATGGTATCTGTGTGCACCAATAATGCGGTGGTGGATTGTTTGGGTAATTATGCTACTTAATAAAAACGTTCAAATAAATCGAATGGAAATCGTGAAAGCGGATAAAAACATACACATACATATATTTTCAGTTTTAATAGATACAGATAAAATATATAGACATATATTTTATTATTAGGTTGGTGCAAAAATGATGACGTAATGATGTCGTTTTTTGACGTTAAAAATACGTCAAAAAACGACATTATTACGTCATTATTTTTGAACCAACCTAATATATAACAAGCAATAAGAGCAATTAAAAGAACTACACTTACAATTAGGAAGTAATGATGTGATAAAAAAAGAGTCGGGTTAATTAATAGCAGAAATATATAAATTGTAATTAAGTAAATAAATGTACTAATTATTAAATAAACAAAATAAATAATAGTAATAATTAATAAATAAATTAAGAAAGCTATATAAAGAAAACAATGTATAAAAATTAAATATAAACAATATATACAATTATTATATTATAAGAAATATTATATAGTTATTAAAATAGTATATTATTAAATACTATTATAATAAAATATTACTAAATAATATTATGCTAAATAATTATTAATAAAATATAAAAGAATATAAAAAAAATCATTAAATATTATTGAAATAAATGGTCCTACTTAAAATATAAATACCTCCCCTTAAAGCGTAAACCCTTTAATGAAAAAAGGAGAAATATCATTACTAATTAAAATATAATAAAAGAATAACAGAGGTGTGTCAAAATTTACATAAAAAAAATCTAAAATCAGAAGAATGATAAATAAAGAAACCTTGGAATAAACAACAACAACAACAACACTAATAATAATAATAATAATAATAATAATAATAATAATAATAATAATAATAATAATAATAAGACCTTGAAATAGAAATCTCGAAAATGTGGCATATGGGAACATCAACAATCCCTGTTGTAGTTGGAGCCCTAGGACTGGTTGGAAAAGATTGCAGTAGACTAATTGCAGGGATTCCTGGAAGCCCATGCCTCAAGGAGATACAAAAAATTGTTCTGACAAGTACAGCCCACACTTTACGAAGGGCTCTATCTATGTAATTTTTATTTTATTTTTTTATTTTTATTTTTTTTTTTTGTCAGTGAAAATTGTCATGATGCCATTTCTAACCTTAGGTCCCTCGGTGGGACCCGGAAAGAAATGTGTAAACGCCAGAAAGCAAAGAAAATAAAAATAATAATAATAATAATAATAATAATAATAATAATAAGACCTTGAAATAGAAGTCTCGAAAATGTGGCATATGGGAACATCAACAATCCCTGTTGTAGTTGGAGCCCTAGGACTGGTTGGAAAAGATTGCAGTAGACAAATTGCAGGGATTCCTGGGAGCCCATGCCTCAAGGAGATAAAAAAATTGTTCTGACAAGTACAGCCCACACTTTATCGATGTAATTATTTATTTATTTTTTTATTTTTTTTTTTATTTTTTATTTTTTTTTTGTCAGTGAAAAGTGTCATGATGCCATTTCTAACTTTAGGTCCCTGGGTGGGACCCGGAAAGAAATGTGTAAACGCCAGAAAGCAAAGAAAATAATAATAATAATAATAATAATAATAATAATGATAATAATGATAATAATAATAATAATAATAATAATAATAATAATAATAATAATAATGTAATACCAACGATAATAGTGAAAGTTATCATAGCAGTAAAATTAGGTTGGTGCAAAAATAATGTCGTTTTCTCACATTTGTTACTATGTGAGAAAACGACATTATTTTTGCACCAATCTAATAGTAATTGGGTGGGAAGGAAACAAGATTTAAAGTAATGGTTGAAAAACATAAAAACAATTTTGGAAGGTTAGAGTATAAAAAACATGAGGAGTTACCGTACATGTGTTGGGTGAAAAGAGTCCACGCAAGATCAGTAACAATCTGTATTAATTTAAATCTACTACGTCGATGACATTTGGGAATTAATCCGTTCCTTTGTTTAAAAGTATATTTTGATCATCAAATTTAATTATTCTGATTTTCTCTTGTAAACAGCGACTACATCGTCCTTTAATATTACAAGGAGTGTGGTCGAAACCTATGATTTTCCAGTCAATCTGAGGTTTCATGTCTTTCTCCCTCAATTGCCAAAACTTTTTGGAAAGTGCAGTTTGGAATTTCAATTGTGTGTTGGAAAAAATGTTGTTTACTTTCACCCGCGGAAATTCCAATGTAAATATGGTTTTCTCGTTTTGTTTGGGGTGAATGTTTGCCTGGTAGATCATATTCGAGGCTCTGCATTTTCCTTCATCTAGGCAAAGTAGACTATTTGTACAATTACATTGTTGATCCATACTAGGTATATTGTGGAGACTATAAAATTTATTTAGAATTTCTTTTTTTGTGTGAATCTATAATTTTATATATATATTATTTGGACAGGAATAACTTTTTTTTTAATAGTTATCCTATTCTGCTTCGGGGGTTGTTATTTGGAAATGTTTATTTATAAGCTTCAAAAATTTGTCCGATATTAATTTAGGATAACATACAGATGGGGGTGTTGAACAAAATTACATTTCTTTTTCTATGTCTGCAAATCATTTAATTAACCTTAGTGTTATTTGTGGGGTTCAAGTAAGATACTTTATTTTTAAAGCCCCATATTTGGAGTGCCTTATCGTACAGTTCTTTTTTTATTATTAAAGATATATTTATTAGATGAAAGTTTACTAATTCTAGTGCTTACAGTGATTGGTTTCTGTTGTAAAATAGTATCAGGGCGGTTCGAGTCACTATTACTATAGTTAGATGTTTCATGTTCCTTATAGTAGTATTTGAAGTTATTGCTTTAAGGTAAAGAATGTTATCTAGGTAATCAACAATTTTGAGTTTAGAAGTAATCTCTATCTTGAACCCCAGTAACTTCAAGGCTCTAATAATTATTTCTGTAGTTTCACAGTAAGTGGACCATTAATATTTGGAATAAAAATATGTCTGTCGTCTCTATATAAATTTACTTGCTTAGGATTCCCAATTCTACTAAGAATTTCAAGAATATGTAGACATAGAATATCAAAAGCCTGAGCTGGATCATACGCTACCATCAGAACTTCGACATCATCATTCCTCCATTAAATCCAGGTGGAATTGTTAAGTGTTAGAAGTGATTTCCTAGCAGAGAATATAATATTCATTTCTTTCTCAATAATCTGCATATAGATTTTAGCAAAGTTTATGCAAAGTGATTTCTGTTAATAGCTGAATAGAAATCAGTAATATCAAATTGAATAAAAGTAGCTATCTTTTTACAACTCATTTTACTGAACAATTTATGACCCTTCCTCTATTATTGGTTCGTTATACAAAATATTAAATCTTCTCTGAAGTTCTATCTTCTTGTAGATCGTAATAGTTTAGTATATGCTAATATATGTTCTTTTTAAGGTAAAATGAACAACATTAAATGAGACATTTCCTAAAATTAAAATAATTAAATCATTATATGTTTTCAATATTGAAATATATCAATTTCGTGAATTTCTTCTCATTAATATAAATATATAATTATATCACATAATTTTGAATTATTAGGAATTTGTTAATATTACATTATTGAAAAAAAATATTAATTTTGCAATTTTATTTTACTGACTGTAATATATATATATATATATATATATATATATATATATATATATATATATATAGGGAGCTAGTATTATTCATTGTATTTTTGCCTACGTTTCTTTTACTCTTCTATGAATATTTCATTTTGTTTTTCAATACATTCGATCTTCATTTACATAAAAAAAATTCATTGTCGTATTCAGGATAATTCAATGTTTCCACTTCAACTTTTTTCACACATTAGTAACAGATATATAGAAATGACAACAAAACAAATAAAAGTTGTGTCAACAAATAAAGACAGGATAATTACCATTGAATATGTTTAGAAAATGTCGGAAAATGTCCGGCAGAAATCGTAATGAAAATCATTAATTAAAATTTAGAAAAAAATATCTTGATAGATTTATAAGTCAGGAGGCCATTGTTGAATTGATTAAACTATTTTTGCTTCATTTTTATTTCAGTTGAACTTCAAATTATTTTTTTAATAATTTTTTAATTGAGCTGCTTCCTTCGCCTCCAAGATGCAGCAAAATTAGTTACATTATAACGAACATCGTTATAGAATTAAGAACGCAAAAAAATGAAGTAGCTTTAGAATAAAGATAATATGAACAAAAGACAAAATTCAACGATGCTAGAAGCAGAGAAATCAAGTGTTTTATTTTTGGTACATTTCTTGTGAACTTCTTAAAGTCAAGATTATTTTACTAATAATTTAAAGGCGCCTGCTTTACAGCGATTTTATTCAGGTTAGCGATTTTCAGGCAAATATGAGCTTGAAATGCGAAGAGAGACTGAAATAGAAAAATGTGACACCCAAAATCTAATCAAAGTAAGAAGCATTGCAATTTTGTTAGAAACTATATAACGTGTGCTGAATATAAGATAACGGAGGTCCTCCTAGTTGTAAGTTAATATTGAGCAATTTCTTCATTTTTGAAATGAAGGCTTGCGCCAAGATTGAGATGTTTATATGGAAGAATATCGTGTATACTCATGTTTAAGCAGACTTCATGTATAATGCGAGCGCTGATTTTTTTTCGTGAATTTTGACACCTCCAGAAAGAGTAAATCTGTATACTGGCTCCGATCACCGAAAATGCATGGTTTCGAAAATACTGAGTATAAACTTGTACTATACCAGACTATATACAGTATAAATAATAGTAGCGACAGAAAATGTGAGCATCGATAAAGTTTCATCAAAAATCGTATAAAGTAATTATATTGTTCTGAAGATCAGAAAAAATACATTTGAAATTAAATTTCTGTTACACACACTACAAAAATAGTTTTAGGAAGCTGATTGTCATATGACATACTCAGGGTCAGAGAGAAATAATGAATAGACAACAATACGAGCTTGAGAAAATGGACTACAGAAAATCAGCTGCGAAGGACATTAATTGAACAAATACTGATTAGAATTAATAATGAAAGTTGTAAGAACCAGGGATGTATTTCGCGAAGGTACGGAATGAAACCAGGTATAAACTAAGCCATATTGAAAGATCGAAAGATAATTAATATCATCTGCAAATAAACACAATTTATACGAATAATTATTAAGTATATTTAAATTAAATGAACTTGAGGTGATACAATTCAATGTAAAAACAGCAACCGTTTTACTCTCGCATATAAATACTTGTCACAAAATAAAATCCTTGCATCTGCTTTAATAAATTCCCTCAGCGGAAGAAACACTTCGGCTCTGATAAGTGTTCCTAATATTTTTATTCATATTTCCATTTAACAATATATGCTAAAATCCTATCTGAACTTTTTAAACACACACACACACACACACACACATATATATATATATATATATATATATATATATATATATATGAGGGAGAAGGGCATGTCACGGCAATCAATCGGTGAGAAGAAAGTTCAAACCGATTTCAGACATGTCATGCTTTCCTGTATTCCTTTTTCACCATGCCTTACATGACTCCCGTCGATTTATGAAAGTGTCAACTCCATATGGCTCAGTTTCTTTTTCGTTCCGATAAGATATACAATGATGACATACATGTCTTGAACAAGAAATATTTATGAGCTCTCAAATACGAAACTGCATACCTGGTTTGCCGCCCTCACAACATCAATACAGACTTCCTCATTCGTTTATTACAAGCTATGTTTTAGCTTCGAATCCACAGAATACATCGATCTAATATAGGAGCTGAATGAATCTACATATTGCATGTCTGGTCAGGATCCTAATATTAAAACAACCTCATCAAAATACGACACGAATAAATTAGTGTCCGAGTCTCTTTAAGCTTTTTCTAAGCTTAAAGATTCTTTTTGCATTTACAAAAAGAGTTGTGAAGAGATGGGCACTGATTATTTCACCATTTCATGCCATATTTCAAACGAATATAGTTACATCAGTTCTTCCTTTCCCGAGCCTGATGTAAAGATGAAGAGAGTACCGTGCTGATAAGGTATTCATGGTTGAGTTGAGAATGATCTTGAAAGAAAAAACATCGCATCATCTACAAAGGGCTTTTCAAATTCTAAACTCTTATCTGGAAATGGAATGAAATCATCGTTGACGCATTGCAACAATTCATCTTAAAGCTTCAGGATGCGGAATTAATAGAAACCGAAAAATTGTAAAAAAATTAATATTGGGGAAAAGGAAAATGAACAAAGTATAATCGGCTCCAGACGTAGCTTCACCTATCAGCGGAAATTGCTACCAAACCAAAAAAATTTACCTAAAACCTATTCTTGTTTTTCAATAGCCTCGTCATAAACCAACCTCCCCACCTCCCCCTACCAAATTCCAGAAATATCGAAATTGTCAAATGCATGCACACGCTTTCTCAGATCAATGATTAAAAAAGGCTTTCAGCGAGTGAAGCCTGGGCGTCTTTGCAAAGACTATGCATATTTGAAGTTTGTGGACTGATGCTACTGAATCATAAACAAAGAACTGTATATATTATACACTTATATGTATTATATGCACCTATATGACTATGACACATTTAAATGTATTTTTTTAAATAAATATTTATATCTATACACTTATATGCATGATTAAAGAAGAGAAAAATGAGTGTTTTGTAGAGCTAGGATCGACCTCATCTGAATCGACTGACACGAAGTCGAAAATAGGTGACTGGAAACACCACAAAATATGAAATAATGCATCAGGTGCGGTTCAAATTCTCACACCTTTTTATATGCAGGATGGCGCTAATATACTTTATAGTAACTGTATGAATATATATATATATATATATATATATATATATATATATATATATATATATATATATATAAGTGAAAGATTTGCATAGTCGTTTATAACGATTTTTACGAACGCGTCAATAACGGCAAACGCAGTCAGGAACTTTCATTACGGACAGAAGCTGCAAAGAGGTACAATAATTTTATTTATTTCATTAAGAATTTACAAAGAGGAACGATAAATTAGTTTTTTTTTTTTTTTTCATACCCTCCCTGGTGGCAAACGCTGCTGGTGGCACCTGGGGTGGCAGTCCCACCATCGCCACCGAAACCGTGAGATCACCCCTGATGAAGACAGGGTATCGCACGTGCTAGCACACGTTGCATCTTAATATATATATATATATATATATATATATATATATATATATATATATATATATATATATATATATATATATATATTAGTACCTAAATTCGGGAAGTGCGAAAAACAAAACAGAGATAACACAATTTGAAAATAATGAATATATTTGACCAAACCGACATCACGGAAAAGATCAGTAAAGAAGAAATGAATAAAGACACCTGTGTCGGTTGAAAATAATCAATCATCACCGAAATGCGTAGTCAAAAGAAAAAAAAAAACAACGGCAGAGTAAATTAAGTAAAAACGTAAAAGTACTCAATATAATAAGTAGACCAAAATCTAAAAAAAAAACAAGTGAGCCAGAAGCTACCTTCCAAGGTTTCACCAAACGGAATTACAGGTACTACATTTAGGTAGGTTCTACCTCACTAGGTTTCATATATATATATATATATATATATATATATATATATATATATATATATATATATATAGCGTATCAAAACTAAATTTACAAATTTATTTTTATGGGGCGTTCTTCACAGCAAAACAAGGACAAAAGTACATATGTCTGCAAATCATTCATTTTTTTAGTTATTACTTTTGAAGAACGTTTACGGTTGATGGCGCCGTGTTGATATGTGGACAGGGTTACTTCTATCATTCGTGTACGTTTTGGCTAGTCTTACTTCTATTTGTTAACACGTGTAGTAGAGGGTTAACTGAGCTGTGTTCTGAATCATCGTCCCTTCGCTGATGTTTATTGTCACATTGCTGAAACAGTTATGGGGTATTGCTGCCATATATCGTCTGGTGCCCCTTCTGTTTGCCTCGGGGTTCTTGATAGGCTCCAGAGGCGGATATGCAATATAATTGGCCCTGCTCTGGCATCTCGTCTACAGTCACTTTCTCACAGACGCGCCGTCGCCTCTCTCTGTCTGTTCTACAAATACTTTCATGGAAATTGCTCCGAGGAGCTGCATTCGCTGGTTCCCAGTCGTCATGAGTTCAAGCGCCCCGCTCTCACCCCTTTACTGTCGAAACTCCTAAATGTAGCCGTCTCTTCTACTCCAATAGCTTCATGTCTCGTACCTCTGGCCTGTGGAACTGCCTTCCCTATTCCTGTTTCCCAGAGAGCTGTAATCTCCAGCTATTCAAGTGTAATGTCAATCGAAATCTCCAGTTGCCTTGATCTATCCACTACCCTCCTCATCATCCTTTCTTCTATCACTCATATCTAGTCTTGCTCTAAATTTTCTGTAACCCCTTGCGTTCTAGTGGCATCCGACCTTGCTTGGGGTGAAATGCTTAAAAAAAAAAGTTACTGTCGCACCACAATCTATGCATCGAGGAAGAACGATATCCGCTGGTATACCTGACCATGAAGAATATTTTACAGGCTGTCAAGGACAAACCATGTTTCAACAAACGTCAAGTAGTCCTAGAATGCCATGCATCTCATACTATGGAGGAAACTTCAAGGGCAACTCTTGTGTCAGTATAATTTGCAATATGTAGGGGGTCTTTCGCCTTCGGATTACTCTTCACTAGAGAGCATATGCCGATGGATTTTGCACAAAATGCCAACATTTCTGGGTGAATCGGAATCCCCATATTACGATAAAGGCTAAATTTCTGCATCAGTTTACGATCAATATATATATATATATATATATATATATATATATATATATATATATATATATATATATATATAAGTGAAATTTGAAAAGTAAATTGCCGCCATGTTTTATTTCGCTCGTGAGCATTTTTCTCTTGTATTTTACCGACTGTATTCTATGGTAATGTCAGTTGAGTGCCGTCTGTGATAAAAAGAGCACCATCAAGCAATTAACTTCGCCAGATAGTATGAATCGACATGATGTACTTCTTGCCATTCGCGCCGGAAGCTCCAAAACGAACATGTCAGAATGTTTGGGTATCAATCTCAGACAGTGCAAAGAATTCAGAAAGCGTTAGATGAAACTAACTGTGATCACGAATGTGTTTGAAGTGATAACAAATTTACGTATGCTTTCATCTTCCCACAGGGACACAGGCTGAACAGAGAGGTATACACCAAGTCCCTTGAAGAGTTACTGCTAACGTAGGTCCAGATTTTGGCTGCTGGGAGACCATATATTTGTCAATAGGACTCTGCAGCATGCCACACAAGAAGGAGAACCCAGTCATGGCCGTCAGACAATTTCTGCGACCACATCACCTCTTACATCTGGCCACCTAACTCCCCAGACAACAACTCCTTGCTTGTTATGTGTGGGGCTCAGTTTGGCAAGAGGCCAACAAAACCCCTTATAACATTAGAGATGTACTTAAAGCAAGTATTAAGGTAGCAGTCACCGACTTAAACAAGGAGGCTGTCCAGAAGAGATGTAGGAGATGCGGAAGTCGTAGTGGAAGACAATGGCGGTTTTACTGAATAAATTTACTCTTTAGTATTTCAAAATATGTTTGTGTCATTTTGGTAAATATATTTGTTATAATGAGGTGTCTGTTATTTTCATTTTTGCGTAATTTAGAAGACAATTTATTCATCGCTCACATTATAACTCATGGGTTTTGTTTGTTTTGCTACAGGTAGCAGTTATGGATAATTGGAACTTAATGGGTGTTTCAATAATTTATAGCATTTCCAGTAAAAAACAGCTTATAAATAGTCGAATGCACAATTGTATAACCTATAGCTAAAGCTTCGCGAGTCGCATATAATTCAACCACTGGGTTTCAATGTATTTATGTTTCAAACAAAACGAAAAAATTTAAGAAATGTTTTTATTGAATATTTCTAATATTCCCTGACAACATATGTAGACTTCGTTTGTATGTTTTCTCATGGTATTTCAATACCTGTTTTTTTGTCATGTTTCCTTAATGACAAAGAAATCATACGAAGGTTAACCCAGAATACCATAAGCCACTTCCTGTGCTTGTTGATGCATGAACGAATTCCCCAGGGTTACGTAAAATTATTAAAGAGAGGCACAATACGAGATCGCACTTCTCCGCCAATAAAGAGGAATATGGAAAAAGTAAGATACTGTAGGGGACGTGCAGGGATGTTAACGATTTTTAACAGGATCAGAAAGAAATTTGGTATTTGGTGCGTGTCTCACTGCATCCCCAAACAAATAAATAAATGAACTTCCAGAAACAAATAAAAACGAAATATGTTCAATTTAGAAAACAATGCAACATTTATACAATTTTTATAATATACAGATTGAATCATCAGTGTGTGTAGTGTGTAATTAGTTCGATAGTTCGCTGTTTTTGTGTTTGCGTAATAAGAGTATTTTAAAAGAAGTTATTGAGAGTGGTCTACCCTTAAACGTATTTGATTGCTTACTTATCTTTGGTAGTGAATATAATTCACTGTACATAAGTAAGTTGAGAAAAGATCGTTCATAGAGTCGTTCGTTAAAAGTTCGAAGGTGAGTCAGTGAAGTATCTTAGTGCGCGGCAAAATTATCGTTTAGAACGGCGTAGAGTATATTGGCATCTACGCTGCGAATTCGCGAGACTGACTGGGGCTGTCTGGGTTTGTTTATATATTATTTTTGGTTCCGAAAGTGGCTCACTTAGTTTTTGGCGCAATTCCCGCTTTGCGCGTGAGCTTCCAGTGATTGACCAATGAAGTTGTTTGATTCCTTTCTTGACGTTTTCATTGGTTGAGGTGGACTAAACCTTCGCTAGGTTGGAAAGGTAGGATATTGGATGGGTCCACAATACCCACACAATTATTCAATTATAAATTATTAATTTGATAGGTTTCTAATATTTCTCAGATGATAATTTTATTAAAAGTAATTTGTTATTTAACTTTACAGTGAAAATTTTCCGGCTTCAAAGTGTATTTAAGTAATTTTAAAAGATGTTTTCAGTATGTTGCTGCAGGACATTTTTTCTATTTTCACAAATAAATGAAAGCGACTAATATCCACTAAATATTTACATGGTTAGTGTTACAGTGTAACCCGGATATAAGAGAGTTGTCGGGACAGGAGAATAAGCCTCTTATATCCAGGTTTCTCTTATATCCGGGTTTGGTTTATTTTGTTTTGGTAAGTATGGCTCTAATTTGAGACTAGAGAAAATCTCTCTTATATCCGGGTTTATCTTATATCCGGGCTTGGTCTATTTTGTTTAGGTAATTATGGCTCTAATTTGGGACCCGATAAAACCTCTCTTATATCCGGGTTTCTCCTATATCCTGGTTTCTCTTATATCCGGGTTTCTCTTATATCCGGGTCTCTTTTATCCGGGTTACACTGTATTTACACATTATTATTTTACATTGAACATTTGAGTGATTCAGTTTCTACCTTAATACCATATATGACAGGATATGGCACATAGGTTATCAATTTATAAACCGTAGATTTTGAGAAACCAACTGTGGCTTGCAAGTATACACACCTCTTAACATTCTTATCCAAAACTTATTATCTCGAGAGATGCATCCAAAGGAAGTTCTTTCATCAAAAATTGTAAGTAATGATCGCGAAACTGAAATTAACACTGTAGAATGGCAAGTCTTGATTCGTGAATTTGTAGAGGTAGTAATTCTGAGATTAGTTCCTAGGATGGAGAGTGCGTATTTGAACTCATTGTAAATAGGCTAGAAATAAATGAGTATTATTCCAAATAAGAACTAGACAAGATATTTCTATAAATATGCAGTGGAAAAGGAACAGTCTAATCCTGCAGATTATACAAAGGTTTCAGTTCTGAAGCCCCTGTAGGTTAACTGGATCTACATGCAACAGATGAACGCCAAAGAACACAACTGCTGAAAAGTTGTAATATCATCAAAGATGAGAAAAATATTCCGTATGTAAATCGTGTAAATCTAAAGTAGTATTTTGACAAATATATTTTATATGTATATATTTGTTTCTTTAATGTTTTTTTTTGTCAGAAAACGTGTCTCAATACCGAAAGTTTTTACACAGAAAGAAAACAAATGATCTAGATTTGACATTGGTTATCTGAAAAGACAGTCCATGTAGTCGATGTTATTCGGATTGAAATATTATAACATACTATTTTCTCGTGCTTGCTGTAGCAGGTATGATGTCAAAATAGACACGAGAGAACATCGGATGCATTTGGAGATATTGGAAATGTTTAGATTTAATAAACACTATAATAACGAAACTATAATATTATTGAAGTTAAACTTGTACTTGGACGTATGTTGAAATGAAGAAAATTCCATCCAAAATTACGGAAGAAAATTATTTAATTTAAAATAATTTTAATCAGCCGAAAGCAAAGTAATTATAAAGATTATAAGATTTTTGTTTGTTTTCATATGTTGTGTAAACTGAAATGTAGTAAATTTTGCAATCTCCATATTTGTGTCATTTCTTATAAATGAAAACAAAATTGAAAAATTACAAAATAAAAAATACACAAACAGAAGTAATAGCAAAATAACTCCCGAAATATAAAAAAAAAACAACACAAAACTCAAAAAAATATATAAAAAAATCAAAAAAAATCAAAAAAAAAAATCAATAAAACACCAACGTCTTCTATTAGCAATTCAATGAAAGATACGTCATTTCTTCCAATAAATGTTGTCGAATCAGCTGCATATTTGAAGTGTCGAGATATCACACAATTCTCAGATTTCGGCGCACTTATATTGACTCTATGTTCAAAATATCATATTCTGTCATTATAGGTTATCTCATTTGTAAATCCAGAATATTTGGTGTGCACAGCTATAGCTATACCCGAGTTTCATATAAAAAGATTCATCCAAACAAGCAAATTAACAGAAAACTGTTTATATACACGTAAATCGAAACGTTTTGTATATTTAAAAATAGCGGCATATTCGTCTCTTCATAGTTGTCGATAAAAAAACATACACGTGTATACCAACTATATCAAATAGGCCTGAGGAAACAATGATACCCGAATGACGGACGTTTGTGAATTGCAGCGATTAATGTAATGACTTAGTAAGAACATTGGCTATTGATCTCGAATAAATGCAGATACACTGGCACTCACTTTCATTACTTCAGACGCTTGTGCACTCATTTCAGCTCTGTCATGAATACGTATGCTTAACACTAGTAAATCTTACCATAATATCACTCAATTTGACCTCACATTCCGGATATGCAAAATAAATTTTAACACTTCCGCTGCTAACTACAGAGATCTTCGCTTTTCTTATCTTGCTCCAGCTGGCTAAATACGGAAACCTACGTTTTTTTTGCATACCACTGGTATGAGTGTCCCGTTGCGCCATCTATCGTCAAATCACAAAGGACAATACTTCAAAAGATATCATGTGTATACCCATTACTGATCTGGTAAGTCATTCCCAGGTATTAGGTTGGTGCAAAAATAATGACGTAATAACGTCGTTTTTTGACGTATTTTTATAGTCAAAAAACGACATTATTACGTCATTATTTTTGCGCCAACCTAATATTAAAAGAAATTCGCAATAACGGCCACTTGCTTAGAAAATCACATTTTAGCAATATCCTGGCTGTTAACACTTCCGCTGCTAACTACAGAGATCTTCGTTTTTCTTATCTTGCTCCAGGTAGCTAAGTACGGAAACCTACGTTTTTTTGCATACCGCTGGTATGAGTGTCCCGTTGCGCCATCTATCGTAAAATCACAAAGGACAATGCTTCAAAAGATATCATGTGTATACCCATTACTGATTTGGTAAGTCATTCCCAGGTATATCCATGAAAATGGAATGCTGTAAAACACACTGGTGCCAGAACCGAGGCAGAGAAATTGAAGGAGAAATTAAAGGAGAGCGTCCCTGACGTATTTTCAGCCGGCCTCGGGAGGTGTAAATAAATGACGTCCAAAATCGAACTAAAAGAAAATGTACAACCTATTTTCAAGAAGAAAAGAAATGTAACTTTCGCATCATTAGAAAGGACAGACGAAGGGTTGGATAGACTCGTGAAAACCGGTATATTGACAAAGGTGGAATATAGACAATAGGGCCGCACCTACGGTTTACGTGAAAAAGAAATCGGGTGAGATACGAGTATGCGCTGATTTCTCAACGGGATTGAATGCAGCGATTAAGGGTTATCACCATCTTTTCCCTACAGAGTACAGAGGAAGTTTTCACAAAGTTGAATGGAGAAAAATTTTTCTCAAAAATAGACTTGAGCGAAGCATACCTACAGGTACCAGTTGATGAGGAAAGCTCGAGTTCGTTGTGCATAAACACACATAAAGGATTATATAAGCTCCAGAGATTACCATTCGGGATCAAGGTCACGCCGGCGATATTTCAGCAAATAATGGACACCATGCTAGGCGGACTGGATTTCACGGTCTCATACCTTGATGATATCCTCATAAATAGCAAAAATATTGAACAACACTGGGAACACGTTCAAAGGTTTTCAGGCAGATACAAAATTACGGTTTTAAGGTAAAAGAAAATAAATGTGACTTCTTTATGAAGGAGATAAAATATCTGGGCCATATTATTAACGAAGAAGGACGAAGACCAGACCGAGAAAGAGCCACGGCAATAAAAAAAATTGCCGGCTCCAAAAAATTTAGCCGAGTTACAAAGCTTCTTGGCTTAGTAAATTATTATCAAGAATTTATTCCTAACTTGCACAAATTACGCGCACCTCGAAAGGAACTTTTGAAGAAAGACGAATTTTAGGAATGGTCATATGAATGTCAGAAAACTTTTGACAAAATCATTAAGACTCTAACAGCAGATTTATTTTTAACGCATTATGATATAAAATTGGAAATAATAGTCGCGAGTGACGCCAGTGCCTATGGTATTGGGGCATGTATACTTCATAAAATGCCGGATGGGACACAAAAACCTATCGCGCATGCGTCAAGAACGTTACTACCAGCCAAACAAAATTACTCGCAAATCGAAAAAGAATCGCTGGGGGATTATTTTTACAGTTACAAGGTTCCACAGATATATTTACGGTAGATTTTTCACCTTTCAGACAGACCACAAGCCGTTACTAACAATATTTGGATCAAAGAAAGGTCTACCTCTCAACACTGCTAATAGATTACTAAGATGGGGGACGATTTTATTAAATTATAATTTCAAATTAGAGTATCTTCCATCAAACAAAATCAGGCATGCAGACGGTCTTTCGAGACTAATACCAAAGAAAACGGAGCCATTAGAAGATTCCGTAATTGCAGCTCTACGATATGAGGAAGATGTTAGAACATCATTATGTAGTACAATTCGAAACCTCCTCGTCATATTACCGGAAATAAGAAATGAAGCAGTGAATGACGAATTTATAAAGGAAACGAAAACAAAAATTGCAGGAAAAGACAAGCATATTGCAAACAGTTTTTCGTTATGTGATAATTTTCTGCTATATAATGAAAGAGTAGTAACCCCGAAAACGCTACAAAGGCGAATTCTCAAGGATTTTCACATGGGCCACCCAGGAAAGAACAGGATGAAATCCTTAATGCTGATTTACGTGTACTGGCCAAACATGGATCAAGAAATTATACATATGGTGGACAAATGCAAGGGCTGTTCCTTAGCAGCCAAAGCACCTTCGATCACTCATAAGCCATGGCCTAAGACAGATCGACTGTGGTCGGGAATCAATGTAGATTTCGCAGGTCCATTAGAGGGTCTCTACTACTTGATTGTAGTAGACAGTTACAGCAAATGGCCAGAAGTGTTTCGTTGTAGAAAACCTACATCTGAGACGACAATAAATTGCCTTCACGAGATGTTTGGTCGTTTCGGAGTGGATGATTGTTTAGTCACCGATAATGGGACACAATTTACATCTGCAGATTTTCAAGAATTTTGTGAAGCTTTTCACGTGAAACACGTCAAATCTCCGCCATATCACCCAAGGTCAAACAGGCAAGCGGGGATATTTGTAGATACATTAAAAAGAGCACTAAGGAAAGCTTATGACATACCAACAGAAAAGGCATTACAGCAATTCTTGCAAGTGTATAGAATTACACCGAACAGTACTACGCCATCGGCATTATCGCCGGCGGAAGTGATGTTCGTCCGAAAAAATTAGATCGGTCTTTGACAAATTACTGCCAAAACAGACAAAGCCAGGGGAGAAAGTTTTTTTTTTTTTAAATGTTCAAAAAACAAACATCCTATTGGGAGTCAGGTACCATAGAGAAACGAAACGGGAACGTGATTTACACAATTCAGTGTCCTAAGTTCTTGCATAAAAGGCCCTTAAATCAGATCAGAAAGAGGCTGTTAGAGTATTCTAATGGTCTACCTTGGGAAGAGGAGGAAGTAATGGACACAATATTTGAAACATTCAATATGCAAAAACCTCGCGGAAATCAAGCAGGAAAAGAAAATTTACAGAGCCTTTGATGATTAATCCGAAGAGGAAAAAATATTAAAGACCCCTGCGAGGTAGAAGCTTGGGAGGGGGTGTCATGGGCCCTTACTTATAACTACAGTATGAACTCTTCCTAACACTATGTATACTACGCCTCTCAAGAGAGAGGGTTGAATCGATTCGAGCCGATAGTAGTTCACTCCAAACCAGACTGACAGTCATACTAACACCTTCCACATCTTGTATTATTATTTCGTGTAATATACCTTCGTTGTTTCTACTCTTGTGTTCGTGTTGTTTTCCCTGGTCCTAACCTAGACCATAACACACACACACACACACACATATATATATATATATATATATATATAAGTCGGGGTGCGTGCGTGCGCGTGACCGCCCTCGCTTGTGCGTGGATTTCGGCACCAATCCTTCATTTATACAAGTTTTATTAAAGACGCGATTAAAATTTTCATTAGCTTTTCTTGCAGTCGCCAAAATATTTCGGCAGTTATATTAGCTATTATTAAGGTTTTTTTTCATTTTTAAACGAATATGTATATTTTTTGTGTGTATTTATAGTAATGAAGAATTTGCAATATTCCAAACATCGTTAGCACATTCTCGTCGTGCTGATAGATGCTATTATTCTGATACTATTTGTCGTTGCCGATGTAAAATGAAATATTTTGCCTTGGTTGGCAACCAGTCTTTACTGGTATAATTCTGTAGGTGCGTGGTATGCGAAAGACTTACTCAGAAGTTCATTGTTTAATATATTTACAATAAAATTCATTCATTTGTATGTATGTATTCATACAATTTGCAGTTTTTTCATGTCATACCAAAACAATTTGAGATACGCACTAAATAGTTTTCTAAAAGTATTTGCATCACTCAAGGTTCATCAAATTTAAATTGCTCTTTTTATATAAATTTTAAATACATGATGAAGTATTACAAATTGTTGCTGGACACGTAAATTCTATGTGAAATATAGTTAATAATTATGATTTTTATAGAGGTCTACTGTCAAAAATATACCAATTTTTTAGTATACCTAGAGCAGAGACTAACAAGTCAAATTTATATGGAACCTAGTGAGAATTGATTAAATATTAGTTTGGTGCAAAAATAATGGCGTAATAATGTCGTTTTTTGACGTATTTTTAATGTCAAAAAACGATATTATTACGTCATTTATTTTGCACCAACCTAATGCATAAGCTATAATGTTCATGTACATAGGTTTTAGCTAGTCTGCTAGAAACTGAAAGCGTCGACAGCCCTAATACAATAAATTTGTGGCAATCAATGTCGATCGAAAACAATATTGGTTTTGGTTTACTCATAAGCGCCCTCATGTATAATATAAAAGTTCCTAACCGTCCATCAGTAAAAGTAAAGTCCTATCAAATAAAACGTTATGATTATCAGTCCTGCTATAATAGCGTAATGAGGGTCTCAATTATACTGAGTTTACACCTATTAAATAAATATTATGAAAGTTGAACCCAGCTCTTTACAATCTCGTATTTCATAGAATTTAATGTAATGCTGGAAAATTATTTAAATGTTGATCAATATCTCTTTCTAACTATATTTCGAGTCATACATTTATATTCGAAGTTATATATCGTTAATAAATATATTTTTACAATATCCGTAGCTAGTTTGAAAAAAATAGATATCTTTTCTGAAACAATCCAAATATTTTAAATGTTGTATATGAGCTTCTATGACAGCGTGCGGAAATGTACAAGAAAAGTGATTATATTTCAGACTTTACTTAAAAAACAAAACGCACATATCTTTTGAATGAAGATTTCAAATAAACATTATTTTATCTGTCAAATGTTTCAATTAGGTTGGCTAATTAAATTTTGATTCAAAATGAATATAATTTTGTGGATTCTTAGTATTAAAATCTAAAAGATTTATGGAAAAATGAAATACCCATTCAGAAAAGCATATTCCACTGCCATTCAGATACGATTCAGAATTCACAAATATGGCTTCAAAATATTTAGCCGTCAGCGAGATTGTATTTGTCATTTTATCTCTTAATTTGGGCTTCGTTTATATTTGTCTAACGTTTGCTAAATCCTTTTCTGAATAAGATGCATCCTACGTATTTAATTCCTGCCTCTTTATTAAATATTTCGAATTTTTTAATCTCCATGTGGAAAAATATAAGATCATTTAACTTCATTATGGCAGTTCCTTTACATATGATTCATTATAAATCATGCCCAATGGTAGACTCTTTTTAATGACAGTCTAAAATTTATTTTACAACATATAATGATTCTGGTCAATTTATTTAATATTATTTATGTTAAATAAGAATTTACGTGCTAAATATTCATTCCGTGTCTAGTATGTTCTCCTTTACTGATTAAAGCAAGATTTCTATTTATTTATATTTTAATTGTATTTCCACTGGACTCATTACCTCTGAAGTATCAAGATTATTCTAATCCTATTAATCTAGCAGATTATTTTCTGACATGACATTTCTCTTTTTCCTGTGGATATTAATTAACAAATGTGTTGGTTATATTCTTTCAAACTCTCGCTAAAAGAGTGATACCAATATTCTATTGAGCTCTTGCCGAGTCATTTTTCCTTTTGGCAGATCTGATGCGGTACAACATTATATAATAATCATTTAAGTCTACTTTTTAACTGTTTTAATTAGAAACATGTGTTAGTAATTAATTTTAACGATATATTTCATTAGAATCCATGTATTTCTTAATTCAATGACACTATTTTTCATCAATTACAAATGCCTCTTGAATATTCATTGGGGTTGGAATATTTAAACTTATAAATTATACTGAAAATTTATTTCTGATTCCTGAAACAATGCAAAAGAATATTATTGAAAGATTATAAGCGCAACATACGAGCCGAGAGAGCGCAACGTGTGTGGTTTTGAATGGTTCCTGTATTTTTCATGGCTTATTAAGCCTTTGTGGAATATATAACGTAGAAACATATTTTGGTGTGTAAAAAATGTTAGAAAATATTGTAACTGAACTTGAACCATTTGCAAAATTTAAGAAATAAACTCCACAAAAATGAATCTTATTCATGAGCATTAACCAGATTTTCGTAACTGTTACTCAATGATTCAATACAATGACAAAGGAAAAATATAGAAAAACACACATATTATCTTTTTTATGTGTGTATGTATGTGTGTTAATGCTTGTGTGTGTTTGTATGTATATATGTTTGTATATATGTAAGTTTGTATGTGTGTTTAAGTAAAATCATGTATGAATTCTTTAGTAGAATACATTTTAGTAACAGTATATATTTGCATACTTGATTGGCATAAAAAATATTTCTTCATATTTGATTGGCTGAAAATATTTTTCATTCTTGATTGGCATAAAATATTTCTTCATACTTGATTGGCTGTAAATATTTTTCATTCTTGATTGATATTTCTTCATACTTGACTGGCTGTAAATATTTTTCATTTTTGATTGGCCTAAAATATTTCTTTATACTTGATTGGCTGAAAATATTTTTCATTCTTGATTGGCATAAAATATTTCTTCATACTTGATTGGCTGAAAATATTTTTCATTCTTGATTGGCATAAAATAATTGTTCATACTTCATTGGCTGTAAATATTTTTCATTTTTGATTGGCATAAAATATTTCTTTATACTTGATTGGCTGTAAATATATTTCATTTTTGATTGGCATAAAATATTTCTTCATACTTGAATGGCTGAAAATATTTTTAATTCTTGATTGGCATAAAATATTTCTTCATATTTGATTGGCTGTAAATATTTTAAATTCTTGATTAGCATAAAATATTTCTTCATACTTGATTGGCTGAAAAAAACCGATAAAATATATATTTCATATAACTAGTATAAAATTAGAGTTGGATAAACAAAAATTCGGTCATATCAAAAGCAATATATGTCAGGTAAAATTCTACTGAGAGGAAATTACATATTTTCTTAGAAGAACTTAAATTTTATTATCTCAATATGTTCCTCCTAGTTACTTTCGGAACCCATATTAGCGATTATTGTTAAAAGTTTTCAAGTAATACGTTTTTATTACCTAGCAAATTGGGAAAAAAAAAAACTCTTGGTTCAGGATTTTGGGATCTGGTAAATATCATCTGGTGAAGGAGACTCTCTTTGTGACATTAAGAATTCATTTTCTTGCAGTCATTCTTAATCATTCATGTAAGAAAAAAAAGTTTCTATATAAATGAAAATTTAAATATTTCTGAACAGTTTTGAAGCCAGACCTAAAATGCATATCAGAAACTACATTTAACGAGGATCTTCATGTATTTATTTATATTTTAGGTTTCTACGTGTGTCTAAATGGCTCCTATGGTCTGAGATATCTTCAGATTTACTTACGCGCAAATACCAGTAGGAAAAAAAGCATCCTTCTTTTTTCACCAAAACTATTGTGATAGGAAACATTTTTTATCATCCAAACACGGTCATCATATTCTGGCCGTATTCATAGTTATATTGAGTGTTTGCTTTTTGTTTTTTTTATTGTTTGTTTTATCAATAATGTTTCCATTATATTTAGTCGTTTATTATATATGGATGAACATATTATTAACGTATGTTGCGGGCGGAGATTTTGCGATATCCGTGTCGGTTTAAAATTAATTAATACTTATTCTAACAGAAATTAATGCATTTTTTTTCATTTTAACTGATGAAAAAGTATTCTTACAAAAACAAAGCATATTAACTTAATTTAAGACTTTGTGGAATATCCTTTATTGAGTTCAACAGCTACCAGTCTATTCCTGTGCGTCTCAACTAATGATTTGCACACATTGAGTGGTATTTTGTCCCATTCTTCTTGGCATATTGTCTTCAAATTCTTGATATTTGTTGGTGCGCTTTTCCCAATTTGACTTTTCAAATATCGCCATAAATTCTCGATTGGGCTCAAGTCTGGGGACTGACTTGGCCATTGCAAGACATCAACGTTACTTTCAGCTAACCATTTCCTTGTAGATCTAGCGGTATGCTTAGGATCATTATCCATTTGGAAAACCCAATCAGGAGGTAGCCGAAGTCTCTCAACAGAACGAATTAAATTGTCTTGCAGGATTTTCTGGTATCTTTCGGCATTCATCTTGCCATCTATTATTGATATTCTGCCAACACCTTTTGCAGAAAAAAACAGCCCCAGATCATGATACTGCTACCACCAAACTTTACAGATGGCAACGTGTTCTTTGGTAAGTAGGCTACACCGTCCTTCCTCCACACATGATTTCGATAATTATGACCAAACAACTCTATTTTAGTTTCATCTGTCCATAGTACTTTTTTCTAAAACGAATATTCTTTATCCTTATGCTCTCTAACGAATTTTAGCCTAGCATCTCTGTGTCGTTTTCCTTGGGATGCGTCATTTCGGACTGTTTTTGCGTAGTTCATTTCTTATTGTATGATTGGTTACTTTAATCCCTAATGCACACAGATGTTCCTGGAGCTCTTCTCGGGTGACCTGCGGATTTTGTATCTGGCGTCCTAATATGATTACTGATCTTAGAGAAATCTTCCTCTGAGCACCTGTTCGTCTTTGCTTTTCGACGCTGTTATGAGTTTTAAACCTTGCAATGAACGAAGCAATTCTAGTAAAAGGAATATTCAGGTTGTTAGAAATCGTTCTGTAACTGTTCCCATCTTTCCAAAGAGACAAAATGTGTTGTTTTTGGGAAAAAGTCAATTCTTTACATTTTTTACGTGTATGTTGACAATTTAAAATAAATTTCATAAACCTTCAAATATTTAACACAAAAAGCAATTACTGTTAGTTAAGCAGGAGGTATTGCTGAAGATATCCTTTTGCATTTTAATAAGTTTCCAGATCAGTGTTTTATATTTTTTAATTAGTCTTTTGAGAAAAATCAATATAATATATTGGAAGATATTGCAATATTTTAAAAGACTACCATCCTAACATCATTTTAAAATAATGCCGTTTTTATTCTAAATAACACAATTTTAATATTGGAAATTGTAGATATGAGTAAAATACCTTGGGAAATTTGTATGTTTTCCAGGCAATACGTATTTAAGCAAAATATTAATAATATTTAGTAAAAGGTAGTTTCAAATGAAACGCACTTCGGGAATATATTGGTTAAATATCTAAATTTCAAACGTTTCAACGACGTTCAGATGCCAACAAATATTTACTATATAAAATGTTATTCTCAGCTGAATTCAGTAGTGATGTGAAATAATTTCTTTAGTAATTTGTGAGAACAGATCTCTTATCATCACTTTACGACGAGTGTCTTCTCTAGATACCTTTTTATTATTTTATAGTATGAAATAGAAAAACGTAGACAATATCTTACATGAGCAACACAAACAGCAATTGTCAGGGTAAGATTTAAAATAGATGTCTAGGAGGTTTCCATGAAGTTTTATTGTGTCGGCAATACGAGTAGGCTTATCAACTATTTCGGTTAGGTCAAAGCCATACATAAGTCATAATACTATCTCCCTTCTACGCTGGTTCTGATTGAGTCATCTTACCACTTCTTGTAGTTAATATCCAAGTCAGCATAAACATGGATTCTAGCTGCTTAGTTATGATCATTGTTGTTATAAAAAGAAGAATGCAATTGTTCAGCAAATTGTTTTTTTTCAGCTTAAATGTTAACTTGTTAAATAACATATCCTTCATTGAAATGGAAATTACTATTTTATTATTCATTGTTTGTGCATCTAACAATGATATAATTCTATATTTTGCTCTGATTTCAAAATCAGTGCCGTTGTATACTTCCTAGTTCTATATATCTCTTGTTATATTCGGTAAATTTCTCTGACCTTTGAACTGTTTATTCAATCCACGGGAACAGTTTGTTTATTTTTTCATTCCCATGATACATTTCTTATTTAATAATCCTCAGCCTTTTTCACGAGTTTCTTATCTGGAAGCTTTTCAGCATCTGAGCTCTACCAGAAAGCGTAATATGACTAACGACGATCAGAAAACCTAATACATTTTACATTACACTATTTTTGTAGGATATTAAATAATGCTACATAATGCGAGTAGACATTTTGTGAGATAACTGTATATAGTTTAATAGCACCAGTATGATATTTATTAGAATCTCTCAATTATAAATCCTTGAATATCAACGGAAAAAAAATATTGTTCTACTTAATGAGAAGAAGATGCCACCAAGACAAGCCTAATGGGAGAAAGGCGTTCGTATTGCGTTTGATAATATTTTCTAATAAATTTCTAAAGTAAGCGTAGAGAAAAAAAATAATAATTCAAAGGCCATTGGTCATTAACGCGTTCTTTCAATTCGTACAAACCAAGCGTTTTGCTTTTAACTTTGCTGTAATTTGGATTCTCTGTGAATCTAGCCCAATGGTTTCATGCAGGCTGGAATGCCACCATAGGTCCACTACAAAATTCTCTATGGTAAAGGTTGTAGTAGTAGCAGTTACGGTTAGCTATTGCTGCAACAGATTCAGGCATAAAGCAGGGCTAGTTATTTGTTTTTTATTGTTATTTGTGAGGGTGGATACATTTGTGCATGTCCGTGAGGATCCATTCAGATCGATGCTGTTCTGGTAGGTCAATTTTTTAAAGAAAGCTGAGAGATAAGCTTCCTCAATATATGATCTGAAGCTTTCTTAATCACCTTTGGCGTACTGAAAGATTGCCCTATGAATTGATAAGTCAGGCAATGCTTTCGATTTGGCATCACGTTTCCTACTGATCAGCGATTGGTGAGATAATTTAAGGAGAGATCAGAACTTCATAGTAGTCCTTTTCAAACAAAGCTCTAGGAGAATTGCTTGATGTTTCACTGTATCAGGTACGCGAGTGGAAGTATCAATTGTATTAGATGTTATGACAGCATCTTCCTCCTACGCAGATTCTGTTTGAGAAGACTAACCCTCTTTGTATTGAATATGGAAGTCACATCAAATATGAATGCTAGGCGAGTGATTATCAGAGACGTTATAATAATTTTTCAGTTTTCTTGTCAAATATTCAAATCCAATCGTCACCTTCATGCTTAGCCGCTATAGCCCACATGAATCACTACTTCCGTCTCTACCAGAGAGATACGTCTAATTGCAATAGACGTCTCTTTGTTTTTGACCGTAACAAATGCAATATTTTCCTCAAAGAAGCAAACACACTTTTGAATAAAACAACGTATAGCATCTCGCAATTTCGCTTCTAGAGATCATTGGCGAGTTTGCATGAGTTTGTTGAACAACAGCATATCTTCAGACAGTTCTCTGTTCAATAAATTCGAAGTCCTGTCATCTGGGGTAGATAAGAAATGAATGTTTTGCACAGAAATCCCTTCCAACGCAACAATCGACTCCGTCACTGGCCTCAGGCATCATTTGTAAATTAGACTCCCCTAAGGGAAGTGGAGGTGACGGGATCCAAGCTATCTTCCTAAAAATATGTGCTCCAGAGCTGGCTGCAGTCTTCTCCAAACACAACAAACATGGGCTCGTTGCTTCCTGCTTTCCTGCTTTATAGATGTGCTCGTCTGTAGTTCTGTTTTTTTAATAATTCTGGAGATTCCTTCCTCATAATGTGTCCCCGAAACTTCAGCTGCATCTTCCTGGTATTAAGTATAAGACTCCTCCTTGTTTGCATCCTAAGACCTTATCATTGCTCACACGTTCTGTCCATGATATCCTTAGCATCCTTCTGTAGAAACACAGCACCGTCATCTGGAGTCTCTTTTTCATCTTTGAGGAAATTATCCAACATTCGCTGCCGTAAAGAAGGACATATGTCACGTAGAAGCTCAGTATTCTTTTCTTTGTTACCAAAGAAATCCTCCTGTCTCGCAATACTCTGCCCATCAGGAAGAAAATACCCACTGCTAACTGATCATCATCCATTATTAATTATATTCGGTTCTAACAAATGGGTTACCACGTAGACTGTAAACAGATTACAGCTTTGGGCTACGATTTTATTGAATGATAATTTTAAGTTAGAATTTTTGTCGTCAAAAAAATTGGGACGAGCAGATGGCTTATTCAGATTGATATCGAAATCTAAAGAAGATTTTGAATATACTGTGATTGCTTCGGTGGAATCCGAAAGCGAATTTAAACCCTTGTGTGTTAAAGAATTGCCGGTCACGATAAACGATATCAAAATTCGGTCTAAAAAGGATTTAAAAAAAACTATGAGGTGACGTTAAGTCGAAACCAAGTAAAATTAAAATTAAACCAGGATATGAAAATTAATACATCATATTTTTTTGATGAGTACTTTGTGTACGCGAAAAGAGTAAGAATTCTGATATCACTACAAAAAGGATTCTGAAACAATTCCACAAAGAGCATCTGGGAATAGTGAAGATAAAGTCCTTGATCAGAACTGAGTTTATTGGTCAAAGATGGAAAAATATATTTAAAAGAAAGTAAAAAATGTAATGGTTGTAATTCAGCATCAAAATCCCCATCTATAAATTTTCAGTCATTGATAAACCGGCGGCAAGACTATATATAGTCTACGCTGGATCACTAAACTGTTCATACTATTTAACTGTTATCGACGATTTCACAAAATGGCCAGAGATATTAAAGTGTCAATGACTTACTACTGCAATAACGATTAAATTCTTACGTGAACTATTTGCTAGGTTTGTAAAACCTGATGGTGTCGTATATGAACCCAGTTTACTTAGATTGAGTTTAAGAATTTCTGCAAAACTACGCGTTTGAGCATTTGACAACGCCAATTTATCGGTCGAGGTCGATTGGTCAAGTTGAGCGGTTTGTTGACACCTTCAAAAGGGTATTAAGAAATGCTAAAGGTTTAGAAACTGAAGAAACGAGACTATAAAGGCAAACGTCACCTCAAAAATCTCACTTATGTTCGCTAGGAAAGTTAGATTAATGCCAGCGAGTAAAAATATATTTCGACAATTTGAAACTAACAGATCATTACAGAACGAAGGTGAAGTTTTCTTTAACAGCTTTAAGGCCGAAGAGGAAAACTGGTAGAAATGAAAAAAAATATTGGACGCTTTGGTAGTATGATTTACATTGTCAAAATGGTCTGTTTCAGTATAGAAGTCATATAAATCAATTGAGTTCTAAACGTGCAAATGTGACGTGCAAGTGTGATGCCAAAACTTCGAATTTACTGAAAAATAATGAAAAACAGTCTTTCTTATCCGAACATTTCTGGTTGAGGATTAGAACTTTTTCAACGACTCTCGTAATTTGGATAGTGTAATATTAATTCGAAATGTCAGTGTTCTAGTTCTCAAATAAACTATTTTCTATGTTGCTATTCTGATTTTTCTTTAATTCATAAGTTTTAGAAAGGCTTTCTCCAGTTTACAACCCATTCCAATATTCTCCTTCTTGCGCTATTATAAATATTTCAAGCAGGTAAAATAAACAATTTACATGCTGGAAGGATACATTTAAATTCATATTTTTTATGTTTTCTCATAGAAAATGTTTACATGTTAAACGATTATTTTATTTTCGAATTCATGTAATGTCCGATATATTGGTTCCTACGTCAGTCGCATTATAGAAACGATTGGACATGTTTGCGATTTTATTTGATTTTAACATTTGCTGTGCCAAATATAGAAACCAATATGGAGAATAAATGTGTTTCAGTATTTGCTTCATAAATACAAGCGGTGTGATCATTAGTTGTATAAATATGTAGGGCAACGTAATCGATATTGGAAAGCGGAAAACACAACCTAAGTATGTGTAAAAACAGAAATATACAAAGCGAAGACATGATATATTTTGATAAAAATATAAAAATAAAAAACGTTTTTACACCAAAATAATGACGAACAAAAAAAGGTAATAATCCGTTTAGAATTCACTGATGGAGAAGCAAAGGATTTTGACCTTGTTCAAGTAGTTCTACTTTCAAACTACTTGATTAATATGCTTGGTTTCTGTACAGCAAATCTCTGTTAAACAAAACAGTAAAATAATCTCATTCGTAAATTAACAAGAAACAGTTGATATTTGATACAAACCATGATACATGCATGTAATTCCGAAGAGATTACACCCTTTGTAACTAGAGTACAACAGGTTTATAACTACTGAGCATGTAGAGAATGCGGCAAGTGAAATCGTTCTTTAGGCAAATACAGACAAAATCTTCAGGTCCTTTAGTCAAGAATGCATCATATATTCGCTGTCTGGTAGGCGCTTAAAAAAGTGTCAATCATTTAATCTATCTTACAACTATAATTCATTCATTCAAAGTGATGGCGCATTTCAATTAGCGAAGCTTGTACTGGAATAGATAAAGTTTCACTTGTATTAAAATCCGCTATACAGCAAAAAATGACAAGATATTTCACACAGCAAATAACATCATCTATTTATTTCGATAACACTACATGGATAATAAAACGCAATTGTATTAGAAGCTAAATTATTTAAATGATACATGTTTAATTGAATCTATCTGAGAAAAATCACCTCACGAATAAGCATTTCTCTGACCATCTACTTCCCGTATATCAGGTAATTCGGGAGAATAAAAACAATATATTTGCAGCATTGAGAGAGAACAATGATGTGTTAATGACTTAGCAGAAGACTGTAGAAAAATATTCGTAAGGATCCGTGTAAGGTGAATGCCCTGATGGTGAAATGAGCAACAAATGCATCGAGTTGTTCATTTATCCAGAAAAATATATTCCTAAATGCATCTGCATGTTTTATCGTTAATAATAGAAAAGCACACTGGGATATTTGAATATTCGGAATTCATTCATATCGGAGCGCTTGTTCAACATTTCTCACCCCTATCAAGAAAGCGTTTCCTTAAAATGTTAATGGTTTCACATTTGGACGCATATTTCTAAGATTTTCCGTCAGAGAACTTTTATGCATCCCTCCTATTAACACTTAATAATTAATCACATATGCCCGAATAAAGGGATAATAAAAAACAAAATGCGAACATATTTCGATGTTTAATCATTGGATCAATATTGACGGCCCTTGTAATTACCGCAAGATTAGACTCGATGAAAAAGGATGGGGCTTATATACGTACCGAAATTTATAATTTCTGCAGATAGTATCAACAAACTTATGGTACAGTACTTAAAAAAAAAAAAAAAAAAAAAACGGAATGGCGAAAGTTTTTTTACTTTAATTATTACAAGGTAGTACTTAAGCAAGTCCGCTTAAAAAAATATGTCCATTCTGTCCGTCCGTAGGGGAACTCGAATCTCACGTCAGCTGTCAATAATTGATAGACGGCATCAATTCGCACTTGTCAATCCATGCGTGGTTCAAATCGGCTCTCTTTTATTTAAAAAAATCATTTTTCTACGAAAAAAGTAAGTAAAAGTTTCTTTTAAATTATTTTAAATAAACTTCAAATTTTCTAAATTTTTTCGAATAAATTTTGAAATACGTATACTTAATTTTTAAACGAGTTTTAAACGAAGAATTTAACTTATTTAAAAAAAAAATTAAAAATGGCTTAAATGTAGAGGGGCCCAACTATAAAACAAAACAAAACATGATTTGGTTTCCTCAAAGCCTTGTGCTTTTAACTAATTTTATAATTAATCTCCTCAAAATCGAAATTATAGAGTTTTCGTACAATTAGTTAGAGGGGGTAATACATATGAAACAAAAAAAAATTCTGCCATGACTTTACAAAAAAAAATGATATTTATAATTTCCATCATTTGTGAATAGTTTCTGAAAGTTTCGCTAAAATCCGACAATTATTTTTATTTTTGCAAGATTTTCCAAATTAATGTGTGTGAAACAGGAAATAAAAAACGCGCTAAAAATGTTATATGTTATTTTATCAGCCTAGTTCATAAAAAGAGAAACAAGGTTTTTTTTAATCAAAATTTACAATGTTCTAAAAAAGAAGGAAAAATTTTAAAAAATAAGTAAAAAATACTTTTATCTTTCCTCTCAATAATAACATAAGCTTTTAGACGCTAAAATTTTGTTTTCATCAACTTTGGCGTATTTTTCATCATGCTATGCTCTGTTTTTAGCGATCTCATGAAGTTACCTAATTTTGAATATTTTATCATTTGTTTTTGAAAGCAATATACTGCTTCTTATTTTAACATAATCATCATCAATCATGATTCCGTCGATGAAATTAACCTTTCCAATGGAATTCGAAATCAAGTAATCACAGATCATGAAATTCCGAATACAACGCTACTCTGCTGAAACTATTTTTAATTCACAATCAAGACACCAGATAAGTCCGATAAATTTAGTTTGGATTTATAATCTAAAAAGAGTATATTTTCAAATAATTTTCATTGTCAGCCTCATTTTCAAACTTTAAAAAATCCATTTTCTTATATTCAGTATGCGTTTCCTAACTTTCTTTGCCATATAAGCCTATTAGTGGGTCAAATTATTAGCCAGGTGTAAAAAAAAGAAAATAACACTTTAATTATTATGTTTGTGCGTTAAAAGGAATGATGAGATGGAATACAATTGTTTCGACTTAAAATCTGAATTTCTAATCAAAAAAGAAAAGAAAATTGAAAATATATAGAATGTACATTAATTTCGTAATCTACAAACGTACATTTAAACCCTGAATGTTACAATAGATTCCCTTTTCTAAATTAATTCTATTAATATAATATATAATAATAATTAATATAATATATAATAATTAAAAATATTAACAATAAATATAACAATAAAGTTATGTGAATATTGCCAAAATTCAAAGTTGAAGGCTACTCATTTGTGTCTTTACAGATTTTAAATATGATATTTCATATATGCGTAAGTACGAAATTAATTTCGAAAATACCCAAGAAAATAATTATCTAATTGTAAAAGTATAAAACTAAAAAAATAAATTCCTGGCATAAAGCAGAATAGAGCTAGCCTGCATGGTTGATTTTAGTATAACTCCCACTTTGCGAAATTTCTTTGAATTCTGAACAGTATTTTTTTTAATTTCAGTTGTGAGAATTATCGCTATGCTCGTGCAAATAAAAATGTATGTATCTAAATATCAGTAATTATTTTCTACGTGAAGCCATAATTGAAAAAAAAATCTATATATGTACACCTAAAATTATATCTAAGAACTCTTTTATCAGTGTACGTTCTACTTTCTTTCAAAATTACCAAAATCTCTTTAACCTCAATATCAAGTTTCTTTTGGAAAATGTTCTTCCTATGCGCATTGAAAAATACCTTTGGATTGCTATATTTTTCATAGTGCAAAATCTTTGATATTATGTACGATACTGTGAAGGTGTCTGTAGTAATTACCTGAAGCTTCCATATGAACGAATTTTTTCAAATCCAAAACCATCTTGCTCCTATTGGTGTAACCCGTCCCTGATTGTTCCGGTGTAGTCATACTTACCAGTTTGACCAATTGAGAGTTGGTGTGAGGATGTTTAAATGAAACGTGGTGTAGACAGATGTTCATACGCCTTTTAATAGCTCTTGTTTTTTGTGCTGTTGAGTTTCCACTTACTCTCCTCACTAGAACAGGGACTGGTAGGTGAACGGTTTTAGCCGCCTACCACTCAGGTTTTTATTAGGTTGGTGCAAAAATAATGACGTAATAATGTCGTTTTTTGACGTATTTTTTTAACGTCAGAAAACGACATTATTACGTCATTATTTTTGCACCAACCTAATATTCATTTTTGTTATTCATATATTTATTTCCAGTAAGATTTCTTTTGCATTAGGTTGGTGCAAAAATAATGACGTAATAATGTCGTTTTTTGACGTATTTTTTAACGTCAAAAAACGACATTATTACGTCATTATTTTTGCACCAACCTAATATTCATTTTTGTTATTCATATATTTATTTCCAGTAAGATTTCTTTTGCATTAGGTTGGTGCAAAAATAATGACGTAATAATGTCGTTTTTTGACGTATTTTTTTAACGTCAAAAAACGACATTATTACGTCATTATTTTTGCACCAACCTAAAATTTGAACTCGACCACTGACACCCAATCTGTCCTGATATCAACTCATATCCGGGGGAAGAAGAGTTGTATACCTACATTTCCTAATGTTATTTGCAAGTAAATCAAATAAAAAAAAAAAAAAATAACTGTAACTGCAGTACAAACTCGGCTCTCCGATTACTCAATCCGAGCAGCTATCTATTAACCTACCCTGCCTCTGATTTTGTAAAGCATTAAATGTACAGCACATTAAATTGTGTAACGATATTAACGATTACAAATATTTATTAATATACAATCACCTTAAATGTTACAAGCGAATCATATGTAAAATCATGATGGATTTATGTTGATCTTTATTCAGTTTGTGTCTTTTATTTATTTTATTCATTGTGGTTCGTCTTTTAGAAATCGAACAAAAGAATGAAATGCGATAAATATGAAAAGAAACAAAATTTGAAACCTATACCAAAGTAGGGATGAAGTTATTGTTATGTATGACAATTATTTAAGATAAAAAAAATCAGAAACAAATACAAGTAAAGGTAAAATGATTAATGGATATGCCAAAAAGATTATCCTGATGCAGGCAGGTAACATGCTAAAGAGAAATATCGAACGATGGTAAATGAAGAAGCAAAAGAAAATGAAAAAAAGACATACAAAGACAAAGGCAAAGAAGGAAACAACAGAGAAAGAAATACAGATAGCAGTGCTGAAATATATAGAACGAATTTCCCCAGGAAATAAAAGAAGTAGATGCAATAGATACACAGAAAATATATTGAAAGAGAGAAACCCTAAGAAGAGAAAATACACTTTTAAAGGAATGAATGGTTTTTAGCTTTCAGACCAAATGAAATAATTTACATGCAGTCTTCAACACGTGGCGAATTCCTTAAAGTCTTAGAAATAGACCGTATGTATGAAAGCCGACGGAGAATCTAACATAATATTCAAAAGTAAATCTGTGAAAATATGCAACGTGTCTTTCAGCAGGGGGAACTGTGTAAAATGCATAAATGGAACACCTACTGAAAGAAAGTGAAAATGGTACATTTGTTGTATTCAAGTGTCAAGACTCAGCTTATGAATGAATTGCCTCGGGTTACCGAAAGGTTATCCAAACAGTACTACCTGGGGCTCAGGAGAACAATAACCCCAGAATGACATTTGACGCACCGTAGGAAGCTCAGTTTTAGTCTCCCATATTTTAATACTATTATTATTATTATTATTATTATTATTATTATTTTTATTTTCTTTGCTTTCTGGCGTTTACACATTTCTTTCCGGGTCCCACCCAGGGACCTAAGGTTAGAAATGGCATCATGACACTTTTCACTGACAAAAAAAAAAAAAAAAAAAAAATTACATAGATAGAGCCCTTCGTAAAGTGTGGGCTGTACTTGTCAGAACAATTTTTTGTATCTCCTTGAGGCATGGGCTTCCAGGAATCCCTGCAATTAGTCTACTGCAATCTTTTCCAACCAGTCCTAGGGCTCCAACTACAACAGGGATTGTTGATGTTCCCATATGCCACATTTTCGAGACCTCTATTTCAAGGTCCTTGTATTTTGACAGCTTTTTGAATATCTTCAAAGATACATTGCAGTCAGCAGGGACTGCCATATCAATAAGGAGGCACCGTTTTTGTTTGTGGTCTTTAATAACAATATCTGGTCGGTTGGCCTTGATTGTTCTGTCAGTGTGAATTGTGTAGTCCCATAGAATTGTAACAGGTCCTATCTCTGTAACTGGGTCTGGGTGGTGTTGGTACCAGTTTCTTTCAGTTTCCTTCCCGTAGAAGTTGCAGATTTTCCAGTGCAGATATTGGCCCACTCTGTCATGTCGGGTTTTATATTCAGTGGGTGCCAACATCGTGCAACCTGATACAAGATGATCAATCGTTTCTGGATATTTATTATTATTATTATTATTATTATTATTATTATTATTATTATTATTATTATTATTATTCAAATGCTCTTTAATCCATGAACTTCCGCATCGCATAATGAGAAACGACATGGGGAAAATTAGGTGTAAAAATGTGGTTATCTTTCAGGAAAATGAACAAGCCTACCACATATGAGAAAGATGATATTCTGTCCATCATTGAAACCTGTTATTACTTCTTCGTGTTTGTATTTCACATGAAAGCGCGTAAAATCAAACACATTATATATATATATATATATATATATATATATATATATATATATATATATATATATTACGAAATGGACAAAGTCCGACAATTTATTTATTAAAGACATATTTATGTTTAACGTTCTTTTTATAGATACAAGTATTTAAGTAAATGCTCTGTTTATAATAAACATAATTTCTCGGACATTCAGGCCGGTAAATGTTATTTAATACTGTTTATTATAAACAGAGCATTTACTTAAATACTTGTATCTATAAAAAGAACGTTAAACATAAAAATGTCTTTAATATATATATATATATATATATATATATATATATATATATATATATATATATATATATATATATATATACACTGCTTTTCAAATTATTAAGGAGGTAACACTTTCCCATCCTATCCAAAAACTACTGGTTGGAATTTAACGAAATTATCAGAGAATGATGACAACATGTTTATGCAGCTAATCTGTAAAAAATGTAAAGTTCTAGAAAAAGAAAGAGAAGATACGTCATTATCCTAATTTACATAAATTATTAGTGTGCCAAATTATTAACCAGGTGTAATAAAACACCTCTAACAAAATAAAATAACACTTTAATTATTATGTTTGTGCGTTAAAAAGAATGATGAGATGGAATACAGTTGTTTCGACTTAAAATCTGAATTTCTAATCAAAAAAGAAAAGAAAATTGAAAATATATTGAATGCACATTAATTTCGTAATCTACAACCGTACATTTAAACCCTGAATGTTACAATAGATTCCCTTTTCTAAATTAATTCTATTAATATAATATATAATAATAATTAATATAATATATAATAATAATTAATATAATATATAATAATTAATATAATATATAATAATAATTAATATAATCTATAATAATAATTAATATAATACATAACAATTAAAAATATTAACAATAAATATAACAATAATGTTATGTGAATATAGCCAAAATTCAAAGTTAAAGGCTACTTATTTGTGTCTTTACAAATTTTAAATATGATATTTCATATATACGCAGGTATGCAATTAATTCCGAAAATACCCGAGAAAATAATTATCTAATTGTAAAAGTATAAAACTAAAAAATACTGTGGATGTTTCTCCAATTTCAATAAAAATATTTTTTTATGCATTTTCATTAAATTAAAATCTTAAAAATTAGATATTAACATTTTCCTTGATGAAAGTGGACATAAAATTGATTACCCCAAGTTATAAACACAACGTGATCAACAAATACCACCCATAGATACATACCACATAATGGTATATCATTAATTCGATGAAGATACCATTTCCCCTAAAGTCTTACTATTATATGTGGAAGGTATTTCTATCTCACACTGTAGATATGGATAAACGCAGACAAGATTTAACAATGGGAGATGTCTCTTTTATTTTAACTCTTATAACTCAAGAGAAATTGTTATTATTATTGTAGTATGTTAGTAAAATATCACCGAACAAATCAGGAAAATATAATATCTGCTTGATTCTGACTCATACATCGTTGGTGTGAAATGAAGTTAATTCTAAAACAAAATACATCATTTTACTCTCTTTTATATTTCAATCTTTCCTGTTGATGAAAACTAAATTATATTGTTAGATTTGTTTATATATCTAGCGTGAATATAGGCTTAAACATTTTTCGTGCTTCAGAGTAGAAAAAAAAGACACTATTTCTTCAGGATTATTCACAAATTACGATATTTAAAATAATGACATATTCTTCGATAAACATTCTGTGAAAGCAATTATATGCAACTATTGCTTATGCACTGTTTGATCTCTGACTGTGCATCCGTAATTTTAAAAGAAACATCATGTTATCAGAATATTTTCACAAAAGCAAATGGAAATTATACCTTAAACACAAGTACATTGTTATATCCATAAGTATTAGCTTTGAAATTCACTGAACAATCTCTCATCCAATTATTTACATGAAAGAATTCAAAAGACAATCGGTTAAAGGAGACAACATATTTCAATATACAAGTGCATGTTATTATATTTATTATATGTACTATTCCAAGGAATATTCTTCCGTATCAGTCTATTTTTCCTTAAAAACAATTAAGGATATTACATATTAAATCTATAATGGTTATATTATTTAATTAAAGTATTACGGCATTAATATAATTTATGATAATATTCCGATTCTAGAGATAAAAATATACTTTTTATTTAGATACTTTCTTATAATGAGTCCATTTAAAACAAAATCAATAAAAGAGTATTTACTAATATAACAAAATAGATTAAATGCATTTAAGCTTGGTTTTCGAAATATATTTAGAAGTGTTTAACGGACGAAACTCAGTTCTACAAAAGGACGTGTAGCGGATAAATATTCTTTTCATGGGAAGTTATATTTTCGTGGTACATTTGACCCGCTAACAGTTTTAGTGGACTCGTTTATGCCCAAAGAAATAATGACAAAATTTGAACCAAGAAATATTAACAAATATGTTATCAAGACATTTTATATAAGAAAAGATGAGAAATGAAATGTTGAGTGTCTGTAGTTGATTACTCACACTTTGCAGGAGCGAAATGATTATGTCTTTTCCGCTGAAAAGTCACCGAGAAACAGACTGAATCTGGAGTCTTTCAAATCTCGTGCCGGCTGTAAATTGTCGGGAAGTGCGGTATAATTCCCAGATATCGCTGTAGTGAGAGTTTATTAATCAGGGGTCGGTAATCTTACAGCACTCCCCCATATTGAAAGATTTCTTATAAAATGTGATTTCTATGTATGTCTCTAAATGTCGTAGCCATTGTATAGGGCGACAACCATATTGTTAGTGGAGGTATTGAAATTTTAGGTGAGGTCATGTTGTCGGTTGATTTGCTTTGACTTGTGTTAGGTTAGACAATTAAGGTGGTTGCAATTCTTTTTTTTACCTAACAATAAAGATCGAGGTTTACCTTTTATCATGTCGCATAAGAAATTCGAATACCCGAAAGTGATAAGTAAGCTTTCAAGTTTCAGTGAAGTATCTTCCTTGAATTTCAAATGTCTAACATCTTATCTTTTCTGGCGATCGTCTTTTAACTTAAACTTTCCGGTTTTATTGAAGATATGGAAGTTCGAGAAAGTACATCTGCAACACTATTTTCTTCACCTTTTACATACTGCAGGTCGGAAGTAAATTGTGAAATGTCGTCGAGATGTCTTTTTCAGGTGGCGAATATTTGTCGGGCTTGAAGGAGGCATAAGTGAGTAGCGTAGGGTGAGTAAATACCGTAAATTCGTGTCCCTCTAAAATATAACGGAAATGTCGAATAGATAAATAGATAGCGAGATGTTGACTCGAAAATGCGCTGTATTTCATCCGTGGGGAATTCAGCTTATGAGAGAAGAAGGATATAGGTTTGTTTTCTTCGTTAATATTTTGCTGTATGTTAAAGGACCTTAACTATAATAACATAATGGACTATTCCATACGTAATAAATACTACGCCTCAAGAGGAAGCAGGGAGTACAGTCCGAAGTCGGGCGACCGGCTGATTGGCTGTTCGGTTGAACACTCTTCTTTCGGGCGGAGAGGAACCCGAACGAGTCTACGCCGAAGGGCGGAGTCTCTTTCGGGGAGGTAAACCGACCCTGAATCCGTTTATACGGGTTCAAAGGGCATATTTTTGACTGAGCCCACGGTCTCGGAGATCCCACGTTAAACCGGCCTTGTGCCACATGATGCCCTCGTGGGGGGTGACTAAATGCCATTCAGTCCGACGTCGGGCGACAGGCTGATCGGCTGATCGGTTGAACTCTCTGCCTAGGGGCGAGGAGGAACCCGAACGAGGCTACGCCGAAGAGCGGAGTCTCTTTCCGGGAGGTAAACCAAGCCTGAACCCGTTTATACGCGTTCAAAGGGCATATTTTTGGCCGAGCCAACGGGTTCGGAGATCCCACGTTCAACCGGCATTGTGCCACATGATGCCCTCGTGGGGGGTGACTAAATACTGTTCAGTCCGAAGTCGGGCGACAGGCTGATCGGTTGAACACTCTGCCTACGGGCGGGGAGGAACCCGAACGAGGCTACGCCGAAGGGCGGAGTCTGTTTCGGGGAGGTAAACCGACCCTGAATCCGATTATACGGGTTCAAAGGGCATAATTTGGGCCGAGCCAGCGGGTTCGGAGATCTCACGTTCAACCGGCCTTGTGCCACATGATGATCTCGTGGTGCGTGACTAAATACCGTTTAGTGTGAAGTCTGGAGTGAAGTCCGTCATGAGTCTGTAAGTCAGAGCGTGCGAGTCAGTCAGTCGAGTCAGAGGCAGTCGCGTTCAAATAATTAATACTAAACCTGATTGTTCGTACTAACACTTTCTACTTCTCTGTATATATTCCTGTTTGTAATATACCTGTGTTATTCCATATACGTGTTCGAGTTCTTCTTTATTGGTTCTACCTTGGACTATCACCGTGGTACAAGGAACCGGACCATAACAGGATCTTTAGTTATTACTTCTCGTTTTCCTTCCCTGCCTTCCTGATGTTAAGTATGAATAACCATTTTATTTCCATTTTCTATAAAACATCGACGTTGTTCACATATTCAGTTTAGGTAATTTTCAAAATCCTTCTGTACAGTGACATTTCTAAGTCTCCTGTTTGTAATATATCTGTGTTATTCCATACCTGTGTTCGAGTTCTTCTTTATTGGTTCTACCTTGGACTATCAACGTGATACAAGGAACTGTATCATAACACAATAAAATGACACCAATAGCGTTCGATGAGGCACATGTGGATAAAGTTAGCAGTTCGTTTTCATTAACACTTAGGTAATTTAGTTTTACGAAGTTCACCAAGTTTTTCTTTTCTTTCCGAACAGGGTTAAAAGCGGGAACTTGAAGCAAATTTTTTTCCCTTCTTTTTCTGAGTGTTTTTTAATCTCTTTCAGTGGGGTTAAATTTTATGAAAAGTGTGGCTAAAACTTCCATTGTAATTTATCATGTCAATAAACCTTCGATGTTGAATGTTGACACTGGTTTAAAACATTTTATAACATTTTTCCTCTTTTGTTTGGTTTATTGTATTTTTCCTAAAAACGAAAGTTTTTTTTTTGTTTTTGTTTTTAACACTACACCTGTATTTTCGACGTTAATTTTTAATCCAAGATACTGCAGGCGTTCAAAACAAGTTGCAGATGTTCCATAATGCTCGTTGGCATTTCCCCTTGCTGTTAATACATCGTCGACGTATGAGAAAATGAAAGATATATATATCCGATGCTTGGTTGCATTTCCTGTAAAGGGGTTTAAAGCTAGCAATCTAACATTTGCTGTAAGGTTTTATCTCATTAAGTCCCAAATGTTTAGACTGGTTCAAAGTTTCTTTGGCAAAAAAATGAACCCACTTAATCAATATATTTAAGTCGCTTTTTATGTCATTGTGGTACTTTTGTGATCCATTTCTTCCTGTTTGTAAACTGTTTATTTAGCTTTCAATATGCCCTGTATGTGTTAGCTGTTAGGTTGGTGCAAAATAATGACGTAATAATGTCGTTTTTTGAACTTAAAAATAGGTCAAAAAACGACATTATTACGTCATTATTTTGTACACCAAACTAATACTTCACGACTTTGCTCAGCATGTAAGCCAAATATTTACTCTCAGTTTATTAACACTGTTTAGTTTTCAGGAACTAATATATTCCTGGAAGATTCTTCATTCCACATACGACACCTGTCAAGTTTGAATACTCTTAAAGACTTCACAATTATCTAATGGCGAATGCAGAACATCCTGATTTCTCATAATATACATTAAACAAACTATTTGAAATTATTTAAATAAACCTTTTTTTTTTAATTTTTCTGGAAGACATCTAGAGAAAATATTTTTGAAATAAGCCGCTGAATATTTTCTATTTTGCATTCTTAAAAAACAAAACAAAACAAAAAAAAATAATAACAAAAAAATTCAGACGCATAGACAGCAAAATCGGTCTGCATATAGCGTTTTCTCAGACCGCAAAAATGGTTGGGCATAAATAATTTGGAGGTAAGTAGATCCAGCAAAGAATTGGCAATTGCAACAATAGAAAGTATCATCAAAACCGTTGGTTGTTTTGAGACAAGGTGCTCGAAATGTGGCGAACATATAAAACAAAGGGGGTACTTAAAAAAACAACGGTAAACATACAGGTAGACGATAAAAGCAATCTAATCATCAGAATAGAAAAAACTGAAGAATCATGGCTTGAATATAGAAAATTTACCTCAAAATATATGAAAAAGAAATGGGTCGGATAATTGTGAGAGAAACATCATCAAAATTAAAAGGGATTTACATACGAGAAAGCCGTAAAAAAGAACTAACAGAAAAAACAGAAGATTATGAAAAAAGTGGAGAAAGAGAAACTATCACTTTACTCCAATTGGTTCATTCACTTGCATAAACTCAACCTTGATTCTGATTCCGTAGAACTGGGTTCGGCGTGAAAAAGTATTTGTTGTTAACATTCTTTTTTTCATTCGGTTTTTCCAGTTACGAGTCCTTTTTTAAAGCTGATCGTTTTGTGTTCATTTTGTTTAGTCCTTTTTTCGTAACAGATTTAATGTTTAGTATAGAGCTTAGAAAAAATTTGCAGTGTAAGATAGGCAAGAACTAAGGCATGTAGCAAAATCAGCACGGCAAAGGGAACTCCTTTAAAGGCAAGGAAGGGCAAAAATATTTTAAGTCAAGTGATAGCGATTGCTGTATGAGTTGTACAACACCGGGCCATGCTACTAGTAAAACATAAAGCAAAAAATAAGGAATGATAACGCTGTGAAAATACTGGTCTCTGTGTTTGCAAAAAGTTATAAATCATTGGATTAGGTTGATTTTTCCATCTTTAACATTATACTCAGTGCAAACACTGCGATTTGATACGGCACGTACTGACGCTTTTAGCAATTTTTGAACATTTAGTTTAAAACGTCGTCTGGAAAAAATGTACAGAGATACATAATTTCCGCATGTTTTTGCTGTCAAATTGATTTCAAAATTTTACTATTTGTAGAATGAATCAAAATAAAGCTGATATTTTTTATTAGATACGTCGAATGGAAAGTATATTCAAACGAAAAATCTAATTATGAATCATTACAAGTTAATATGCAATTTTTACTGTATTCGATGAGTGAAAACTGTAAAAATTGAAAAAAAAAAAAAAAAAAAAAAAAAAATTAATCAGTGAATAAGATCTGTCACCATTGTTATAATTAATTAAAAACAGATAAAATTATTTACATTATTCGGACTATTGTCCTCATATTTTTCGCCATATTTATCACAACGTTTCGGCCGTTGTACGCTCCGGCCTTCTTCAGTTCGACATTCCAACCACCTGAAGAAGGCCGGAAACGTTGTGATAAATACGGCGAAAAAGATGAGGACAATAGTCCGAATAATGTAAATAATGTACATAATACCTCATCTCAGAAATATAGACAGATAGATAAAATTATATATAACACAATGATTTTTCAGGAGGAAAAAGTATCAGAAAAAAATGCTTAAAATTTCCATTTTTCATTAAAAACAGAATTAAAACTATTTCACACTACTACAGCGTAATATAGTTAAATTGTTCAATTAATTAAATAATTAATAATAATTAATAAATAAATAATAATTAATAATAATTAATAAATAATTAATAATTAATAAATTTAATTAAATGAAGGTCTTATTAGATAGCAGAATAATTTAGTAATAATGTGATTGTTACTTGCTTCTTTTCCCTATAAAATTCGTGAAGCTTTACTAGTTTAACTGCACTTTCTATACCTTGAGAATGTGCATGTAAATTCAATTGCAACATTGTATCAATCATTAGAAACTCTTGAAGTGCATTATTTCAAAAACATTCTGAAAGCAGAGGTTCATAAAATATTTTGTGTGAGGTTAATCAAATTTAAGTGTGTCGCTTCAGAATTGATGAATGTTATTTGTTCATCTTTTCTTTGATGGCTTGCTACATACTTGGCTATTTTTACACATACTTATCTATTTATTTGTGATGTAATTTGAATGGAAGTTTAAAATTAGTCTTGTGAAAAGAAATAAATAATTAAGTATGATTAAATATTTACTTATCTCATGGAAGATTTTAAAGCCTCTCCGCTCACCTCCAATTCATCTGGCTTCAAGATTGAAACAAGGTGAAATCATTGTACTGTAAATTTTGCAATGTAAGTTTCTGCATTTTGGTCGACCATTATATTGTCTGGATAATATTTAGTATACACAGCTTTGCATAAGGACATTTATGAACACTTTTAATTTCAATCCAACTGCATATATTTCAACTGTAATTTTTTTAAGGCTGTGATTTGAGGCTTTCACTGATCATTGGAATGGAATTTCTACGCACCAATTTTGGACATTAATTTTTTAATCTCGTTTCCGCGTAAAAACGGTATTTTTAAATACATATTCTGTGAATTTATTTCTCATGAAAAACACCAAATCTCAAAGTGTATGTAATACCATGTTTCCAAAATCGAACTGCCCCAATAATTCATGCGCTATCAGAAAACGTGCCCGTCACTTTTCGGTTTGTCACACTATCTCTAGATATTCAAAAATTGGGGAATCACATTATTAACCATTGTTAGCGATTTCATGATGATAAAGCACACGCGGGTACTGAAAATGATGATTTTGCTAAAATAACTAAAAGCAAACTACTTGGCATATGATCCTTTACTGAGACATTTACGTCTAACACTATCTTACTGTATGTTCTTTGCTCATTTACAACAATTAGGCTCTTGAAGACAATCAGTAGAAAGTAATTCAAGGACAATTAATACTCCAAATAAATTAAAAAGTAAACACTGGTGTCATCAAATGCAAAAGAAGCATGTGAACCCATTATGTTATATAAAATAGTAAGTTCTCTCTTCAAAATTTTCTCTGAGAAAGTAAGAATACATTGTTCAATTTGTCTGAATGTTAGCAGAGGCATTTTATAAATCGATAAGCAAAGAATTAATAGATCGTAAAAGCATAAATAAATCACACAGTATTTTTTAAGTGTTTACACCGATTAATAGACGTTATTAAGAAATATTGCATCTATTTTTGAGACGTTTATATCTCAGCTTCACATTGAACGTCGAAAAGTAATCCTAAATGATTAAAATAAAGACAATGCAAATATACATCCTATTTCCATTTCGACATTCCATTAAACTCGACAAATGATTTAACAAATATTTAAAAAAAAAAATACAAGGATAATTTTTTTGATTAGAAGGTTGCGATGCTGATGCAGAAGTGGGACGAATTAGAGGCTGAAATTATATTTGGAAACAACAGAAAGAGAAAAATACTGAGAAATACAGCGTGCGGCGAAAGTAATGGCCATTTTAATTATCAATTCTTATTGAACAAATTGAATTACATTAGTTTAATAACATTTATAATTGTTACATCAAAAGAACATGATCTGTTAGATTGCCCAACATGTTCAAATTGTCCAATAAGATGTTGAACCCTCAGCAACACTTCTGCTAAACATTTTATATATCTCTACATTGATTTTAGAAATTTATCAAAAACTGTTTTAATTCAGGAATTGTATGAGAATTTAAGCACGATCTTTCAGTACAGACCACAAGAAAAATGTATGGTGATAATCGCTATGGCCATTATATTGCTCCACGTTCTCCTCATCATCACAGCTCAAAATTAGGGTGTTTCTGTTGCCGCACCCTGTAAATAGCTAATAAATACTGAAACCTATCTAAAGCCCTCACAAAAAAGAAAGGATTCATTTAGTAAATGAATTTTAAGAAAAATCACCACTTTGTCAAATGTTGAAGAAAATGTATACAACGAATTAGCACATTGATATGCAAGGGTGATATGGTTATAAACACATTAAAAAAATGTGCTAATTATGCGTAAATTATTTTAAACGTATAAACCGTCCGCGGCTTGTGCAGTAAATGCATTATTTTTAAAATAGAAAATAGATGACTATAATTACAAATTTTATCTATCCATATACAGTTCAATACAAAGATAAATAAAACTGTATGGCAGACACTATGCGTCGTTATGAGATAACCGAAGTTAAATTCGACAAACTGATTCCGCTATTATTAATTTGAAATCTAAAATGACCAAAAAGCATAATTATCGTATAAACTGAAAAGATATGGCATTTTCTGAGGTTCATAAGGGATGTAATTAACTGGGAGTTATATCATTTGTACTCACTATATATATATATATATATATATATATATATATATATATATATATATATATATATATATATATATAAGTAACTATCGCCTCTGAGTGCTGAATTCAATGTTCACTTTGATATTTATATTTACATACGCTATATCAGTATTTATAAATGGCATTCTTTTAGTGTTTCTGTGTCTGTGTGTTTGTCAACTTGTTACCACATCCTCAGCAAACCGTTCGTCGGATTGGCATGAAAATTCATACACACATAGGAAATTTAAAGCATTCGTACATGACGTCTTTGGATTTTTCGATTGTTCCTCCGTTTTTGGAAAAAATCGCTAAAACCGATAGGGGGTCGAATATTGATTCGACAAAAATTCATCAGTTTTTCATTGATACTTTTCACAAATTACAAGTGATATTCACCAAACTCACGTTCAGCAATGTCCTTACTTATAGTTTTGAGGTACTGTTCTTTGTTCTTAAAAATTGATATAAGTTAACAGAAAAAATCGATAAAATCGATCACTTTGGGACGTCCGATTCAAATCAAATGTAGTGATTTTTGGCTCTGTTTTTCGTAAACTGTAAGGAATTTTCATGAAAATCATGTTGAGCATTAGGTTTATCAACAGTTATTAGTTGCTGACCTTTTTCTTTAATATCGGTATCAATTAACGGGAAAAATCGATAACATCATGCCGCTTTTGACTTCCAATTCAAATCTAGTCAAGATGATTTTTGGCTATATTTTTCGCAAATGGCTAAGAATTTTCAGCAAAATTCCCGTTGAGCATAGTGTTTACCGACAGTATTGAGATGCTGACTTTGGTTTTCAATATCGGTTTCAATTATCGGATAAAAATCGATGAAATCCTACCCATTTTGACTTCCCATTCAAATTGAGTTTACCTGAATTTGGCGATGATTTTCACAACTTGCTTGGGATTTTGTTTAACTTTATCGGCTTTAGTAGTGACAGTTGAAAACTTTTGCCCTCTAAGCTTCTTTTAACCAACTAATACCTGAGGGAAGTCGATACAATCATGTCTTCATCGCAATTTGCTAATACACCAATCAAACGTATGTTCAACTGAGACGTCTACACTACAGACTCTACAGCTGATTGTTATTCACACACGCGTGACCATGTTTCACAAAACGGTATCTCATTGGCTGAGTGCAGTACACGGTCGCTGATTGGTGTTCGAAACCCTAAGACTCTCGCTGATTGGTACAAACAATTGGTCAGTCATTCTTTGCATTTGAACCTGCTGTGCACAGATGTGGGACGAAGGTCTCACTTCTGTTCCTGTTACGCTGCCATCCGGTTGATACGATAGGCTCCTTCAACTTATCCTTTCTCCTCCCGCAAGTTTTTTCTTACGTTTTTGTTTTCCGTTTGTCTGTTTAACTAAATTTTTCCAACTACCATGAACAATTTATTTTACTTAAATACATGCCTTCTCAATTCTGGCTCACGCTTTGCGATACTAAGTTAGACTTTGTACTCCTGCAATTGAGCAACCCTAATCAAACATTACTAGCATCACTTTTCCGCATGCCGCCAAAAAGGAGGGTATGTCTTAGCCTTCGGTCTGCAAGAGCGTCCGCTATTAAGGCAAGAAGGGCCCGCGAGTCCCAGAAGCAGACTACAATGCGACTGTCACAGGTCGCTGAATGTAGCAGGCCTCGCAGTCACAAGAGGAGCGTGCCACCTGCTTTGCTGGGAAAGCTGCCGATAACGCTTCGTTGCGATCAAGGCTCAAGAATGAACAACGGTCGAGAATGAACGCACAGGCTGCTGCGACCGCCTTTATCTCATGGCCGCTGTGCCCTTATCTCAAACTATCCAACCTCGCCGCATACGCCTCGAGGGCGACATTCAGAGCCTTGCGGCCGCCCTTGGTATTACCTTTCCCAGTAGCTCTTTTTTGGTTATTCTTGGCTTTCAACTATGACTCCGGCATTAACTTAACTAAGCGTGACGACATCTATGTAGCGTCCATGACCTGCGTTTGCCAATTCTGCAACGCCCGCAAATCGGCCAGAGAGCCTGCAGGTATGGGCTGCTCCTCCGACAAAGTTCAACTCCCACCTCTGCATGAACCATATACCCTGTTGAGGAGACTAATAGCCGGATCCCATCCCAATTCCAACCACTTCCTTAAAACAATTAGGCGAAACAATTTCTTTCAAATGACCTCATTTGGGGCTCAGTTGGTTCGAGAAGAGGGTTGGATGACCACTTTCAAATTACAGGGGCAGGTAGACCACGGCATTTGGTCTTTGCCGCCTGAGGAGACATCTACGCCTAAATTCTTTCAACTGTACTTTACTCGACAGCCTTCGAAATGAAGTCAATCCCCGCGACTTACGGAAGCTGTGCATTTTGCCTTCTACCTACACTGGGGGAGGGGGCATTACATGCATGAACGCACGCAGGATGCTATGACATACGTTAGACAATATAGGGCGGTCAGATTTATAACGTTTACCTGCAACCGAAAATGGGTTAAGATAACGCATGAACTCCTATCCGGATAGGATTACACTTACAGACATGACATTACCGGCCGCGTATTCCGCTTAAAACTGAGAAAACTTATGGACTTAATAGTGAAGGAGCGATTCCTACAGTGAAAACTAATTTAAATTGTCAGAATTAAAAATCTTGACCGATTATGAACGGGTTGCTCTCTTAGGGTAAGCACGGAGCAGCAACACATCAGCCACCTATCGCTAGCGGTTTCCCTTGATCTCATTGATTTTGCTATCATGGTATTCCCGGCTTTCGAATGATCTCAACAACGGCGAATACGTGCGTAATTTCAATAATTCAAACCCCAAAGCAATTTAACTACATAAAACACCGAGCAACATCGGGCTTTACCGCTAGTCTCCGATATTGAGCATTTATCCCATAAATATAGCACACCTTAAATCCCCATATATATATATATATATATATATATATATATATATATATATATATATATGTTTTGGTCAAGGAAACTTCCCAAATTTGAGGACCAGTCGAAGAAAAGGCACCAAAATGATGGTTAATAGCGCCAGATAACTACCAAAATGATTTCCCATGTTTATCTAAATGCAGAAAACGATATTGTATGCATTATACATTTATATTACAGAATTCGTGGTAAAGATCATCAAATTGCTAATAGTTACACTTTTGGTCTGTAATCATTCGTTCTTTCTCTATATTTAATTGTGTATATTTGATAGCAATACATTCGAAATGGTCATTGTAGAGTACTATTTACGCTTCACCGCCTATACATTGAAGCATCTAACAGAGCCATTTGCTACTTAAATGTCTATTCTAATATTTCCTACAACAACTCTAGAAAAATAAAAGTAACCTTACATCGCAGTTCAATCTGATGGATATTATACTTTGTTTCTGCGGATTATTCTGTTTAAATGTAACAATGGCAGCTTCCGCAGTGAATTTCTATTAATGTAAGACTCTTTGAGACGTGTTAACTTGGAATGGCTTTTCTATAAATGATCTCTATCTATAAAAGGCAGGACGTGTGTGTGTGTGTAACGAATGCACGGCCGCAATTTTCGACGGATTTGCACCAAAATTTACATGAACATACTCCAAGTTAGCAGAAAGGCTAAGACCAACTTTGCATTTCCCACCTCCCATCGATAGTGGAAATAATCGATTATTTCATGCTTCTACGGCAGTTTTCATGTAGTTTGCGGCCATTTTTACTGGTCAGAGTGAGAGCATATAGCTGGCTTCCGCGAATAGGCAGGGAGATTCTATTGGCCAGCGTGAGAGCCAACAGCTGACTGACACTTATGTTAACTAGGATGCTAGCATGCAAAAAAAAAAAAAAATCGATAGCTGCATTCGTCACAAGTGGGAAAAATTTAAATCTGCATGGCACTTTACTCCAATTGGCTCATTCGCTTTCTTAAACTCAACGTTGATTCTGATTCCGCAAAACTGGTTTGGGTGTGAAAAAGGATTTTCGTTAGCATTCTTTTTGCATTGGGTTTTTCCAGTTACGGGTCCTTTTTAAAATCTGATCGTTTTGTGTTCATTTTGTTTAGTTCTTTTTTAATTACAGATTTAATGTTTAGTATAGAGCTTAGAAAAAATTCGCAGGGTGAGATAGGCAAGAAGTAAGGAATGTAGCAACATCAGTACGGCAAAGGGCACTCCGTTAAAGGAAAGAAAGGACAAAAATATTTTAAGTCAAGTGATAGCGATTGCTGTATGAGTCGTACGATTTTTGAATCAAGAACGGGCCATGCTGCTAGTTCACTATAAAAACAAAACAAAATATTCAGTCGTTGATTTAACAACGGTTATCAAGAGACCAATGTTTATATTACATCGGTAATAACTACGAATATTTACAAACTCTTTTATTATATGTAATATCTACCAATCTAGATGCTCATTAATTAATTGAAATATTTGCCGATACACTAAATACACACACAATATATATATATATATATATATATATATATATATATATATATATATATATATATATATATATATACACATTCATATATATATATATATATATATATATATATATATTGTGTGCGTGTATTTAGGCAGCATTTTTTCATTCATACATGTTTCATTAAATAATATAGACATGTGTTGTCTATTTATTTTATGTAAATTCTTTTCATAACGTCTGATAAGCTTAATAACATTATCATTAAACGAAGAAAGTATATCACAATATTGATCCATATTTTTTAATCCAGTCTAACCTTTCGGCTTACATAAGCCATTATGAAAGGTAACAATTATAGTACAATATATCATGCATTACACTGACAAGACAGGGATGGTAGTCTGTTTCTGCTTATATGTATGATTTCCAAGCAAAGATAAACACATTTCTGGAAGCGGAAATCGCACCGCAGCTCATGACGTCACACATGACCACGCGAGAGTGAATTCGAGAAGTGTTAAGTATGAGAAGCCGTTGGTATAAACCAATGACTTCTGTTACCAATTATAGACATTTAAGAATATTTGTGGAGAGTTTATTTTGTTTAGGTTAGGTTTCAACTGTTTTATGTATATAGCTTCAAGAATTTTTAGCTTTTGTTTATTGTTTTCATGTTTAAGTATAGTTGTATTTTCAACACGGATTTTACGGAATTGTGTATGCGGCCAGGCATGTTGTTTTAAATGCCTAAAAATGTTAGAGTTATCATTCAAATGTAGTGACGGTTTCCCATACTTAATACTTCTTGAATTCACTCTCGCATGGTCATGTGTGACGTCATGTGTGACTTTTGTAGCAGTAAATAAATTTAATATTTTTGTTATGTACCAAGTAGGTTATGCGTTGATTTCCTCTGTCCGTCTTGCTTTCAATCTGTCCCGCAAGTATCAGATTTTCCAAATAAAATTTCTCATTATGTTTTCTAGAAATTTCAAGTGTCTCTTACTGATGTTATATATAAGTTTCATCTTAGTTTCCATATTCTCTAGAACATCGTTGTTGCTCGCATATTCGGCCCATTATATCCTCAGCATGATTCAGCAGGACCATATATATGTTGGTTCAAGTCTTTTAATGATCCTAAAAGGGAAATTACTGGAATAATGTCAATAATTTTGGTAGCAAACATGTATCCTTTTTTTATCTATGAATATTGGCCTCCATTGAAACTATTTATATTTTGCTGGATTTTTTTTTCTTTTGTTGGCTTGTCATGCATAAAAATAATGCGATAGTAAGTCTGATCAATCCGATGAGTTTAAGCTGTTAACTGGGGTAAAGAATGGCTTGTCAATTTTAACGCCTCTAAAAATAACCATCTCTTTCTTAATCATCTGAGAATGACCTTTCTTCCTTCCAACAGCATGGCTGATACTTACCTCCGAGTCTGTGACTCATTGCGCCTTCTTCGGCTAACCTTATCAGCTGACAGTTTGATGACTACATTAATTCCTTTGCTATATCAGCTTCTAAGAAAGTCGGTTCACTGTGTCGTGTTAGACATTTTTTCTCTACTACATATATCTTACATAATTATAAATCCATCATTCCTCCTCCCACATATGACCCGGTTCTCCTAGTATATATCTAGATATCCGAGAGAAAATCCAAAAAGAATTAGCAATAATATTTGAAGGTATCATCCGTCGTTATGCCTCCTACTATGTCACTAATAAGAAATATTGTCAGCTTACACGGTAACGGGACAAAGAAAACATATATATTGAATGATTATTTTCTCAGGTGATTCTGTGTTCTATGAACATCAGACGTCCCGTCTGTAATCTCACATTCATATATTTATCGTATGGTGGTAAATCAATAAACACACTATAGATTTATTTCTCGATTAACTGTCAAGCTTAGACTAAGGTGTTTTAGTTTACAAACAAAAACGAAAAAAAATGACATAAACATGAAGATAGAAACATCTTATTTGTATAAATTGTATAATATAATTTCCACGAAGTTTATACTTATTTTTTTTTATTTTTATTCTTTTCTATCATGATGATTTTTCCTACCTTATTTTCCGTGAGAGTTCGGTTTGCTTGTTTGGTAATTGATTAGACTTCACAAAGATAAACAGGGCTATTCAGAGTTTTCATTTCGAAACAGACAACAAAAAAAAAACTAACATACGGACAGACTTTTGGCGCCGTACTTTTTTTGTTTATCATCAAAGAGAAAACGAAGGATATGTTCCTTTCGAGACGCAATATGTTGTCAAGAAAACCGAATAGAATTCCACTTATCATCGTGCAAATACACGTATTGGTGATCACTCTCACAAATTATCTCTTCTTTCTATATTTTATATTTCATCAAAAAAAAAAAAAAAAATTATCCATCGGCCATTTCTTTTATTTTTGCGTTAATCCAATATACCACGATATATTTTCTGCATATTTAATTTTCTTTACGTCCTCAATATTGACATCTAAATGTAATATACATTAAGAGTATATTACAGATTTACTCTAAAACTCAGCAATAATTAAACATTTTATATTGAATATATACCGGAATGACGAAGTAATTACATTTTCATAGCCTTGTAAACATTGGCTGACACGATCTCAAATTTTAAATGTATAAAAATTGTATACATTTATATAGATACATTTACAAATATATTTGCCATTCTTAAAAACATATTATTTTTTTTATATATTAGATTGGTGCAAAAATAATGACGTAATAATGTCGTTTTTTGACGTATTCTTTAACGTCAAAAAACGACATTATTACGTCATTATTTTTGCACCAACGTAATATTTATATTTTTTTTCTTCCGTTTTCAGGTTTTTGACTCGTGTTTTCTGTCGGTGATAAACGTCAAAAAACGACATTATTACGTCATTATTTTTGCACCAACGTAATATTTATATTTTTTTTTCTTCCGTTTTCAGGTTTTTGACTCGTGTTTTCTGTCGGTGATAAATGAACGGAAAAATAAGACAAGACTAAATATATACTGTTCCATTGCACTTGGATAGTCGTCTCACAATATTACACCACTCTTAGTGATAACTCGTGAAGAAACTAAAGTAAATTGCATTTAACCAAAAGAAAAGCAAAACGATCTATACTTAGAAAATTCAAACAAAAAGCAAGAAGTGCCAACACTTGATGGAAGTGAAGAGACATTACCAAGACTCAATGGAAAGCTGCGAATCCCTGCAGCTAAAAATAAGTTAACTTCGACATTATTACAATACGTAGAAAATACTTTTAGTCGAACATTATTTTTAGTCTCTAATGACGTAACAGGAAATGGGACGTTAAAGACAACACATAATGGGCAACGTAGAACGTTTCGACAACATATCTGACAAAGTAGCTTGTATATTAATCATATCATGCAACTGTGTAAGTAATCTAATTGGATGCACAATCACTGAGGTTTTCGGCGGATAAAATTAAATTTGTTTACAATCACATCAATAAGGTTACAAATGCATAGAAATAAATTACAACATTATGATATTCGATGTCAAAGCAAAAGTCTAAGTAAATATGAAAAATCTAGTGGAAGTAAATTTGAAAAAAATATAATAAGCTTAAAAGTGGGAAATGGCGATTATGTATACCATTTACAAAAAGAAGAGTCGTATGTGTATTTGCAAAGTCAAGGACGTAAAGAAATAAAGTTTAAAATTGGCTGATTAATCCATTAATAGTAAAAGTGTAACTTTTTTGACGAATTCACTCCTAGCAAGGCGGTCAAGTGAGTAAAACACAAGGGGTTACTTGAAGTGGAAAAAGTAAAAAGCAGAAAAATTACTGAGGAGCGAAAACAAAAGAAGAGTAATCAGGAGGACAATTGATAACGTTTGCATTTACATCTTTGAAGATTACATTCGACTGGAAAACATAGAGCCAGAAGAGAGTTCCACAAGTAAGAAGTACGTGGATACAAACTGATAACATATAACTTACCGATACATCTAGCCAACTGAATTGTAAATAGATGAGAACTCGTCGCTAGTTTAGTACTGCGCTCAATTCATAAAGTCTAGGTACCACAGCGAAGATTTTATCAAGGACCTCCAGATATATTGCATGACACCGGATCATATGTGACAGCATTATTCTAAGAATGGACAAATGGTAAACATAGATATGCAAGATGGATTCTGGCAAGAAAAATTGTCTAGGACGACAAAGTGAACCAACTTACTTAGCAACCGACATAGTAATGGATTCAATATAGTCTATCCACTTTATGTCGGAACTTTTAGCTCGGGAAGGCGCAACGTGTCACTATTCTGGTGTTTAGCATCAGCTATGCTGTTGGAAGGCACTATGGCATCGATCAGATAAATATTGATAAAAAGTTAATATGGAAACGACAGAAGGAGAAGGGTTAAATTCAACGGAAACATCAAGAGAAACAAGAATCTCCTGTCACTGAAGAATACGAATCTCTCAGTAGAAACGAATCCAATGCTTGTCTAATACTAAAATCACATCGACAATATGATTCCAGGGTTCATAATTGTATTTAAGAAAGCAGGATAAAAAAACAATCAGAAAATAAAACGTACATAACAATAATTAAAAATAAATATGCATAACTCCAGAAGTGATCGTTGATAGATTAATTGATATTTTCTTTTTGAACATTTAAAGCCGAATTATTTTCGATTGTAAGACTAATTATTTATATTTTCGGGGCGAGGTGTATTGAACATTGATTAACAATGTTTATAGATATCGATTACCTTTGTAGCTAAAAGTCCAAATATTTAACGCACTGCATTATGAAAAGAAATAGGTTCATATATTTACCAACGGTAAGAGAGTGTAATGAACATAAATAGAATACGAACTTGAGTCTCCGATTTCATATTCTGAGTCGCTATATTTTGCAACTCCCTAACATCCATTTTCAGAATTGATGGAACTGATGAGATACAAGTTTATTTCCCAAAATAGGCAGATATCGAAAGGAAGGAAGTCATTTTTAAAATACAAACAAAATTCAGGCATGACTATGTAATACTATCACCAATCATAATATTGAAAATATGAATGAACATTTGTGCGAATATCGAGTAACAAAATGTGCTAAAGTTGTAAAAAAAAAACAAGGAAAATACATAAATAAAAAGAAATCGATTGAAATTTACGCTGAACACGCTGAACATTTTGCGTATTACAATCATTTAATAAACTGTCAACATATACAAGTAGATCGGATATGTGAAAAATTAAGTCAAGATCACTGCTTCCAAGATAAGAGGAAGCATCTTCTTGACAGCATTGTAATATTACAAAGCTTTGTAGGATCCAGAATTCTGAATTGCATAACACGCATATTTTCGTTCAGATTGTGTGATGGCATTCCAGCAGGATTCATTAAATACAGGAATTGTATTGGATAATTTACTGTCTGCTCTTGTTCAACCACTGTGTCAATGGAAAAGTACTATATATATTTTGTGGGGGGGATTTCTTGAAATTTCCAGTTGATGCTATCCTCAGTTTGATTCTTGGGATTTAATATGGTCCTTCTCACAAAGCTCCATTTTCAAACTGCAACAAGAAAGCAGAAAAAATCCTTCTGTTTCAATGTCACCTGTGATACTGTCATGTCTGTTTTTGATCATGGCTCTAGATGTAAGAGTTTATCATGTAAACATTGAGTTCATCAGCTGGAATTTCTCTGGAAATGACAGGAAATGTTGGTCTCAATCACATTGATACCGACCATGATTTATGATTTCTGTCTAATATCTTTGAGTGTTTTATCTTGACCCTCCAATTCTCGCTTGCGTGCTATGATACATTTATCTAAGACAATGAAGCTTGTCTCTTAGCCAAATTCGTTCCTCTTTTGATGTTGCATATAGGCGTTTCATTGTAGGTCAAATCCAATAAATGCTTGAAGGTGCTGTATGCTTTATATCCTCCAGACAAGACTGTAGCAGAAATAATGCTACTGGTAGAGTTTCTTTTCTTTCAAGTCCTACTGCAGATAAAAAAAGAGGTTAGTTACCAAAGTTGTACCATTACCTCCAGGTGCATCCAAGAAGAAAATCCATCCATTGTTGTTGCTGCTGTCATCAAGGAACTGAAAAAGTTGCGTTTGGTCTTGCTTCAATAGGATTTCATTGTTTTGAACACATTGCTGTGCGTGTTTTACATATATACAGAGGAATATCTTTCAAGAATTACGCTTTTTTTAATCAGTTCACCAGCACTTAGTAAAACGATAATTCTCCAAGACTCAATTGATTACGGAGAGTGATGGAAAATGAGATAACAGTCTCAATAACAGACATAAATCAGAGTGATAGAAGATTGTGTTTCATATTGAATTTAAATCTTTGAATATCATAATTGGTATGAAGACAAGAACAGATTTCAATGTGTAAAGCGCGAGAGAAGAAACAAAAGATAATTCTTCTCTGTGGTAAATGCTTAGTCAAGGAAGAAGAAGAAACACTTATGGATCACATTATAAACTTTTTGTGAAAAAAATAAACTGTCGAAGGAAGAAATGGAAGTGATCAAAAACTTCTATGAATTGAAAGACATTTTTAGATGTCAGTTCTTAAAGAACATGTAGTAAATGAATTAGGGGAATATCGTAGAAACGATCTATCTGAATTCTGAATGTCTGTTCTTCAACAAGAAGCAGAGTTGAACACAAGAGTAAACAATAACACATTAAAAAAATGAAGGTCCAGACATTTAACTGGAAGGTTTTATGAAAGCCAGCGTTAAATATTACATGAATTGGAATATTTCTATTTTAGCAATTAAAGATGATATTAAAAAGTAACCATTGTAACAGAAAATAAAACATTTCATTGCAAATAAAGAAATAATGTTTAAAATATTTACATGGTTCGGAATGCTGTTCTCGTCTTTATTGCCATATTTCCGACATTTCGGTCGTTGTACCTTCCCACCGTCTTCAGGTGATATACGTCAGTATTTCAAACTTTACACTTTATTTAGTCTAGAGGAACGTGGTCCAGTGGATTAAATCGTTGGTTGAGTAATAAAAAAGTGATTTGACCCAAACTGTTTTGAGTTCAAAATCTGGCCACACAAGAGGGAACAGAACTTGGAAAGTTGAGTAACCAAAGGGGATTTGATACTGAGACATCACAAAATGGCATGGCACGTGGAATTAGAACAATCTACTACGTGGACTAAATAAATGTCTCGATTCAAAATTCCAACGCATAACACTTGATGAATGGCAGATCATACACCGGAACGTTATAAATAGGACAATAAAGATGATGACAACAGTCCGATCGATGTAGATAATCAAAATACCTCATCTCCGAAATATAGACAAAGAGAGAATACTGGGTATCAATGTATTTTCAACAAATTTCGATGGCAGATAATTATGCATAAATTTCTTCCAAATGAAGAGGAGACATAAAACAACAATTCTAAAGAATTTTGATGGGTATAACCTTAATGGCATATGTCAGCAACGATTAAATTTTAAGGAAAATGCAAAACAGTACGCATGTCTTTAGAAAAAATAAAGAATTTTAAATTCTAGGCAACAGAGTGAGCAGAGAATTTGACATATGCCGCAAATATTGAAGGCAAACGTGGGAGAGGTCAACTCAAAGTAAAAAAAACAAAACAAAACAAAAAAAAAACAAGATTTGCCAGGAAAAATTACCTATACGCAAATATTTCCATAGAGTTAAAGCTTTTCGCATGGTTGGAAACTGAATTCTAAGTCACCCCTTCGTTTACATTGCTGTTGACTGGTTAAAGAGTGCTGACTATATGCCGGTTCGAACGCACGTATGCAAATAACCTGCCTAGTGATAAGCCCTTGTTATTATCCCAAATGTTACCATTATATTTGATAGTGTTATATTTTTTATGAAAATAGGCCCACTTTTTCATAAGAAATGGAATCACGAGGACATGATTTTAGTCTTTTAAAGGTAGATATTTTAAATATCAAATCTAATTTCTATGTAATAATGTCCTCCTCCACAAAAAGGGACGAAGTGCCATCCCAAGTAGACAGTGCTTAAAAGTGTTGTGTGATAGGAATCTAAGAATGAGTAAGATAAAATGGGGATAAGACAAATGTCCCTTGACTTGAATATCTTATGTGAGTAGTATACTGGTAAGCATCTACGAGGGTGTCTGTTCTTAGAAGTTTCTGCGAAGAGATTTGAGTGAAACATTCTCATTAAAAATATACTCTTTTTACTTCACCAATATAAGTGCTTTCAAAGAGAGTAACTGCGGAATACCGTAAAACAGCGCATCAATTTCATTCCAATGCAAGCAAATCCTCTCAGACATTCGGTTAAAAAGATTAGTAACATATGTTTCCGTAAAACACGATCCGTAGTATTAGGTTGGTGCAAAAATAATGACGTAATAATGTCGTTTTTTGAAGTGAAAAAATACGTCAAAAAACGACATTATTGCGTCATTATTTTTGCACCAACCTAATAGTAAGCTAGCTTTAGAACTAATAATGGCGCATGTACCATTAATTTTCTTCCTAAGAGTGATCCGAGAAAATGCATTTAAGTTAACTAAGAACTGTATGCTGCAACTGTTTAACTGGGAAATCGATCGATACCGTAACTTACTGGATATCAGAAAAAAAACACTCAGACCATCTTCACTACTGCCACAAATGTATTCATTTTTATATTCCAAACCCATACAGTGCATGTCTCTCAATTTTAATCCTATTTTGGAACATTGAAGCAAGTTAGTTTGGGCTGAGATTACGAGTATATTTACACAATGTTCAGACTGGTTGGCTGATTTTACTTCATGTAAATGCTTCAGAGTGATGCTCAGAATAGCGATGAAAGTGATTGATGTTTAAACAACAATTAACACTATAAAATATCATCTATAAACAGAAACTTATCCAATCTGCGGTGATGCAAACCCAACAAATATCAAACCCTAGTTGTACAGAGAACATCTATTAGCAGAAGATAAAAATTATGCAGAGTACTATACATCAGCAGGGAAATTTTATTTTACAAATATCAAAAAAGGCAGGAGACAAGAAATACTGAACAAATTAGGTTTTGCGAGACACATATTTAAAATTTCGCATCATTGTTACTTTTCTACTTATCTACGACACGTTTTCACAAGGAAAACAATGTTGAAATCCATTAGTAAAGAAGTTTTTCCCCAACACATTGTAGTGATTTATGATTTATCAGTCCGATGCTGAATATTTGCCAAAATGAATAAGGTTTCACAGGGTAGAACTGATCTAAAATCTGTAGAGAGAGGTACGAAAATGGCCATACACATATCAATTCATCCGTTTCCACAATTGCAGAACATGTAAAAATAGTCCTTTTCTATCGTCTATTTTTTTATTATATTTTACTAGAGAGCACATTCTGTTTTTTTATATTTTTTTATTTATTTAAGACCCTCACTAATAAATGTATACGGATGGAATGGTTGCTGGGACATTGTACAATATGTCTGATTCATAAAGTTGATTCTTTAGTAGTATGGTTTCCTCTCCGCATTATTTTTACTTACTGGATACATATCCATCAATGGTTTAGCCCTGAAGTGCAATGTTGGCTTTTTCTGTTAAAATCTTCGATCCATCACCTTCAGATGAGCAATATTTCTTATTTTTTTATATCCTTTCTCATTATCCCGTGTTGTTTTAAATTACTTGTTTATTGTATTGAACATTTTCTTTCTAAATACGCCCGTTTTGAAGAAATATATTATAAGACCAAATGTTAACTAAATAAAAGAAGAATAAGAGTTTTCTAAAATTATGTAAATGACTACATTTCTAAAGTTAAAATCAATAAATTGATAACGAAATGTTTAGTGAAATGATTAAAAAAAAAAATGTTCTAATCAACAAAAATAGCCTTAAGTAAAAAAAAATTATGATAAACCGGAAGTATGCTCCAGAGGCGAAAAAGACAAGAAAAGGAATTATTAGGTTGTTGCAAAAATAATGACGTTTTCTCATATATGTTACTATGTGAGAAAACGACATCATTTTTGCACCAACCTAATAATAAAATACGATTACATCTAGCGAGTCTAACAGTAAAACAATGAAATCTATTATCACTCTAATGTGCTTGAGGTACCAATGAGGGGTGCTCATTTGCACAACTGTCATGAAATAATTTCTAAATGACAGACGGAAGACACATCACGGCGTTAGAGCAAATGACTGAAGACGTGATGCCAGATTTGGACCGATAATATCACAGTTCTTTCTTTAGATTTTGCTCATAATCCCAAAATATAGTGAGACAACAATACCACATATAGCCGCAATGGACGGAAGAATTGTAGATTTACGAATGTGCAAGATGGATTCTGACGAGAAAAGAATTTCTGCCGTGACACAATGAACTAAAATTATTATTAGGTTGATGCAAAAGTAATGACGTAATAATGTCGTTTTTTGACGTATTTTTAACGTCAAAAAACGACATTATTACGTCATTATTTTTGCACCAACCTAATACAAAAGAAATCTTACTGGAAATAAATATATGAATAACAAAAATAAATATAAGGTTGGTGCAAAAATAATGACGTAATAATGTCGTTTTTTGACGTTAAAAAAATACGTCAAAAAACGACATTATTACGTCATTATTTTTGCACCAACCTAATAGCAGCAGATCGAGGAGTTAATTCAGTATAATCTTTACACTTCATGAGAGTAGAAAACATCACAGCAAGAAATCCAAATGTGCTGCTCACCTGGAGGTTAGCATCAGTCATGCTAATGGAGAGAAAAAAATATTGTCTATGTTGACTAAAGCATAGTAATTCTGTCTTGGAGATATGATGCATTAAAACTCAACCCGGACACCACGTTGTTTAGCAGGGTGCAGCTTCTACTCGTCAAACGCTTGTGGCTAAAAAATTAACCTTCGGTTATATCGTTACCAAAGAGTGAAAATAAGAAATAATTCCTAGCACTAAATCAGATTTTAATCTTTGGTTGCAACCTACTTCGATAGGCGAGCGAAGGAGATATAAGGCTTGGGTGAAGGCGGGGTGCACATTTCAGCGGCACTCTTTCCTGTTCGTTCTTCGAGGACCGCTTCGTCCATTCTGTGTGCCTTTTCACGGGATGGTCAGTTTTGTAGATAATTTCTTTTGTTTAGTCATCTTCGTCTAAATAAATAATTTATTTTCCTTATGTGACTTTCCCTATGACTGTTTTGTAATTTGAAGTTGATTAACTTAGTGATACTTAAAGGTTCCATATCCAGGCGAAAGCTCTGATTCTTTCATTTTAATAGACCATATATGACTCATATTGCTACAATCGTTAGAATTTACAAGTCATTTCTTGCCCCTCTTAACAATTGATTGGAATTATAGATTGAAAGTTATTTAAATCTAATAATAAAAACTAAAATTTAACCTAAAATGTAGTAATCCACCTTCTACACATTCAGTGTTGAACGCTGGTGTTTCGGAGCGATGTACAAATGTCAAAAACTCATGGACATTTCAAACAGATTTGTTCCAAATCCAAATCCGATTTAAATTAACACGTATTTTGCATGATTTGAAGTAGTGTCATGTGTGACAAATGAGTTTCTCTTCTAAAATCGTGTATTGAATATTTTCCCCAGAAGGCCACGAAAGATTCGCACGTTTGTATTACTTTTTTTATATTCAAATGAACAACATATTTGATATTACAAACAAATCCTGATCACGGTGTCCAGTTGGAATTAATCATTCTTTGTCTTTGTTGCAGCCTTTAATCAACATTAAACAATTCCTTTTTTATTGGATTTTTTGTTCTATTCAATGGTTCACTTTTTTCTTTTCACTTGAAGCGACGGCAATCCAAATGCAATTCACTTGAAAGACAGAAATGAAAATCAGATAGTATTCGAAGTTTCTGCAAAGCATAACACTTCTTGGTTGGTTTTTATTTTTCTTTCTTGAGCATAGCTGACGTCTGAGCGCTTTTCATCTGCTTGCATTTTTCATCGTTGACATAAATTTACGTGTCAAGCAGCAAAAGAGAGGTGACGAAAAAAAAATATGGCTGGGAAGTAAAACATGAGAAGAGAAAAATAGAAGTGCTAGAAAGAAAATGACAATATTGTGGAAACGATGGGAATACAAGCCCATAACTCAAGAACTGGATGCTGAAGTTTGAATGGAGTCTAGTGAAGGGACGAGTACATAGCAAGAGAGTGAAAAAGAAGAAGAAAAACTGGGCGTGTCGAATGCCTTGACATTATGTGTCAGGGCGGAAAATCACAATGCCAAAAACGTGAGGCATTTCACTGACTTAACACCTCGGGAAATTGATGGTTATAGAAGAAGCATAGTTTGCTTGGTGGCACCGACGTGGCAGTGATGGTGAGCTGTTGGTCTCTGGGAGGTAGAAGGCGGTTCTGGGGATTGAAAAGAAAATTCACACAAAGAGACAACTGAAATTCCTGGACAGGGAAAATGTTGTTTGCCATTCGGTCACTTCTAAAAATGAATAAGACGAAAAAACTAAAAGGCATAAAAATGAAATAAACAGAAAACCTGCTGAAAAAGTAAGATTCAATGTGTAAGAGAAGAGGTGTCAATTCATATTAAGGAAAAAAAAAACGACATTAAAATGTTTGCAGAAGGAATAAGCGAAAAGAATAAAATGTGAGTGAGCGTCAGTTCCTATGGTATAATTACACAAGGAAATAAATATATTCATGAAGTGTGTAAAAAAAGACATATACAACGTGAAATTTAAGATATATAGGTTAAAGAATAAACAGAATAAATGTAAAAAAAGGAAAATGTTTAAAAAGTAATTCAATTATGGCAATGTCATATTCAAGTAGACCAAATTGACATTTACTATATAGATATAACATTCCCACGATTTGAATTGTTTCTTTTCTCAGGTGTTTAACGTAATGACGTAACAATGTCGTTTGTTGACGTTAAAAAATACGTCAAAAAACGACATTATTACGTCATTATTTTTGCACCAACCGAATACTTTGGCAAATCCTTAAAAAGTATAGCAGATTATGCCTATGAAATGTTTTAGCGTATCATATATATATATATATATATATATATATATATATATATATATCAGGCGGTCAGTTGAACACGCTACCTGAGATTAGACCTTAGTTACCAAACTATTTAACCATACGTTGAATTTAAAAGAAAAAACAAACAACGGGTGTCCGTTGATAATGTAGAAAGTATTAAAAAAATTACAAAACCATACAACAACCACAGCCTTATTTGCAACATCTGCAAACAGAAAAAATTAGCGATTATGACATTACCGCCTCCAAAAAACAAAAAAAAACAAAAACATTTAGACCAGAGATCCAAAGTCTTAAGGCCTTCATTGCTTATCAGAAAATTTTTATTAAGTGCATATGAGGCTGGATAAAATATATATATATATATATATATATATATATATATATATATATATATATATATATAACTTAACCTCCGCCCCACGACGCATTTGCAATACACTTGCTTCTTTTCTCTATTTATATACAAATTGTGGCCAGTCTTGTTATGCTAGGCAACCAACGCATTTGATGTATTATTTTGTAACGTATCCCTTTTGTGTTCATAGAATATACATTTTTCATTCATTGGGTTTTTCAGAAGGGGCCTTTTTAGTTTTGAATTATTTTGGGGTAATTTGCTCTCGCATTGAGTATGAAATAAGTAGTGTCTTGTAGAAATTTGAACGTATTTTCAACGTATTTTCAATGTCTTTTTCCTCTTCGTGTAAATAATCCAAGCTGAATATTATTAGTGCTTCTAGAAAGTATCCGATTATTATACCGGATTTTATGAGGAGAATAGAAATATAATACGTCGTATTTATTTGTTGCTACACACACACACACATATATATACACACACACACACATTCTAGTATAGAAAAATCGTTGTAGGTATTGCTTATAGTAGGATCATATCTAGTCCATATTTTAAAATATAAATACTGGTTAATTAAGTTTAAATATTGTGTGAAACTCGCATAACAGATAAGAAAGTAATAACTCTCTCAAAATGGATTTCCAAAAGATGATAATTTAACACTGCAGAAACGAGACTAAACGAATAATGTATTACTACTGAATTATTGGGCTTTTGATTAAAAACTGTATATGTAGACGCTATATTGTCTTATCGATTTGTATTTAAATGATTCTTGATTAATTAAAAATAAAATTGTGCAATTTTATTGGTCCCGACATGACATTTCTGTTCGGCTCCTTTCTCATGTAGAAAAATCAAAAATTTAACAAATAGTCAAAAAAGAAACTAAGAAAAACTGTAAAAAAATAAATCAAGACTTAGCTAAGTAAAGGTAGTGAAAAGTTCAAAAAAATTCTCTGAGAGACAGAATGAACGTCTAACACGGTCAGACAGGAAACGGTGTAAAAACTTCCGTTTCCTTGTCAAGCAAGCCAGTTGATTTTACCTCATTTTATAGGAGAGTGCCTAATACACCAGTTAGGTTGGTCCATTTTGCTAGAATAGACCTGCGTAATACGTTGGCATGAGTGGTCTTTATTCACCCATTTTTTCTCCATTAAATAACTCAAATCAGCTTTTATCTTTGGCTACAATTGCCTACTTGTGTGTTAGACCACTGGCAAGCTAACCAATATTCTACAAATGGCAGACAAATAAGTGTGAATCAGATTCCGGCGAGATGATTGATATAGTAAACCATTTCCTAGGTTGAAGTTTCCGTAAGGTAAGTGACCTAGCAGCAAACCTAGCAAATGATTCAATATATTTCCCATTGATATCCGAAGGTGAAAAGAAGTCATCTTCCTAGGTGTTCGCATCAACTATGCTGATGGAAGAACAAAAAGGTCTTCCCAGCCGATGAAATTAGAGCCGTTTGTTCAAGTTCTTTTCTCATCTAGTAAACTACTATTCTTATGTTCCTTAATGTTCTGAAATCATAACGAATTATATCGATTTAGGATAATTTCTATAAGAGAAATTAAATAAAGCAAAACAATTAAAAAAATACAAAAACAAAACATATATTGTGCTGTCATCCGAGATTATCTAATTAAAGTTGTTTTGAAAATTAGCAAATTGAAAATAAAATGATACAGTTTTAAATTAGTTTCATATTGCCAGTAGCAAATTTGTCGGGGAACAAGACCGTCTATCACACCAGATTGATTGATTGCAAGACACGTGAGTTATGAGAATAACGAATCTAATATTTCAATTTATATACATATATATATATATATATATATATATATATATATATATATATATATATACACACACACAGACATATATATATATATATATATATATATATATATATCAAATCGACATCGTGTGGTAGTTATCTAGCCCGTCTCGTTTGTTTTGGGGTTTCTCTCTCTCTCTCTCTCTCTATATATATATATATATATATATATATATATATATATATATATATATATATATATATGTGTGTGTGTGGTTACATATTTCGGCAGCAATGGCTCTTTCAGTATGATTTTGTGAGAGATATAAGAAAATGTATCTCGTTTTCTATGAGTATATATATATATATATATATATATATATATATATATATATATGTATATGTGTGTGTGTGTGTGTGTGTGTGTGTGTGTGTGTGTATACGTATGTGTGTTTCTGGATAAATATTTTAGACGACTGGGAGAACGTATATATTATGAGTGAGAAAATTAACAAGTAGTAGGAGAAACATTGTCAGATATAACTTTGCATATTCTCGGATAATAAAAAAAAAAAAACATGACGCAACATTTAACTGTTAAAAAAACACGAAATGCATAACATTGTGATTATCGCTGAAAGGAAAATGACCAATTTATTAGAAGTTATACTTCGATCTATCGATTAATATATCTTTTATCACCGTCAATATAAAATACATCTGAAAGAACATTAGTAAAACGTATCATTATTTGGCAGGCCAATCTACGGTTTACCCCTCCCACATTGTCTCAATTATATATCATTTCTATTCTGTCTGGCTATATAATGAATAAAACCTTGATCACACAAACTGTTCCGTCGATTATTCATTACAAAACAAAGATTGAAACTCATCTTTTACATTGTGTTTCAAAATATCAGCGAAGGAAATCAATAATCATTCAACAATAAAATTTTGATCAGAATTACAGGGATGGGGATGTATAAATAGCGTAAAATAATTCAAACTATAAATTATATAATTTCTTTATTGTCTATATTTCTGAGATGAGGTATTATGTACATTATTTACATTATTCGGTCTATTGTCCTCATCCTTGTCGCCATATTTATTACAACGTTTCGGCCTTTCAGTATCTGTCTATATTTCTGAGATTAGGTATTATGTATATTATTTACATTATTCGGACTATTGTCCTCATCTTTGTCGCCATATATATTACAACGTTTCGGCCTTTCAGTATCTGTCTATATTTCTGAGATGAGATAATATGTACATTATTTACATTATTTGGACTATTGTCCTCATCTTTGTCGCCATATATATTACAACGTTTCGGCATTTCAGTATCTGTCTATATTTCTGAGATGTGGTATTATGTACATTATTTACAATTATTTGGACTATTGTCCTCAACTTTGTCGCCATATTTATTTCAAAGTTTCGGCCTTTCAGTATCTGTCTATATTTCCGAGATGAGGTATTATGTACATTATTTACATTATTCGGACTATTGTCCTCTTCTTTGTCGCCATATATATTACAACTTTTCGGCCTTTCAGTATCTGTCTATATTTTTGAGATGAGGTATTATGTACATTATTTACATTATTCGGACTATTGTCCTCATCCTTGTCGCCATATTTATTACAACGTTTCGGCTTTTCAATATCTGTCTACATTTCTGAGATGAAGTATTATGTACATTATTTACATTATTCGGACTATTGTCCTCTTCTTTGTCGCCATATATATTACAACTTTTCGGCCTTTCACTATCTGTCTATATTTTTGAGATGAGGTATTATGTAAATTATTTACATTATTCGGTCTATTGTCCTCATCTTTGTCGCCATATTAATACAACGTTTCGGCCTTTCAGTATCTGTCTATATTTCTGAGATCAGGTATTATGTACATTATTTACATTATTCGGATTATTGTCCTCATCTTTGTCGCCATATTTATTACAACGTTTCGACCCTTCAGTATCATTCTATATTTCTGAGATGAGGTATTATGTACATTATTTACATTATTCGGACTATTGTCCTCATCTTTGTCGCCATATATATTACAACGTTTCGGCCTTTCAGTATCTGTCTATATTTCTGAGATGAGGTATTATGTACATTATTTACATTATTCGGACTATTGTCCTCATCCTTGTCGCCATATTTATTACAACGTTTCGGCTTTTCAATATCTGTCTATATTTCTGAGATGAAGTATTATGTACATTATTTACATTATTCGGACTATTGTCCTCTTCTTTGTCGCCATATATATTACAACTTTTCGGCCTTTCAGTATCTGTCTATATTTCTGAGATGAGGTATTATGTACATTATTTACATTATTCGGACTATTGTCCTCATCCTTGTCGCCATATTTATTACAACGTTTCGGCTTTTCAATATCTGTCTATATTTCTGAGATGAGGTATTATTTACATTATTTACATTATTCGGACTATTGTCCTCATCTTTGTCGCCATATTTATTACAACGTTTCGGCCTTTCAGTATCTGTCTATATTTCTGAGATGAGGTATTATGTACATTTTTTACATTATTCTGACTATTGTATGCTCCAGCCTTCTTCAGATGGTAGGAATTTCGAACTGAACCTTTTTATTTCGCTCACTGGGGTAGACTTTTCTAGTTTCACGTGCCATGTTTGATGGATGTCAGGTATCAGTTATCTCCTGCTAATTTCCCTCTGAAGGTTCTCCACTGCCTTAAACGGGTATTGAACTCACACTCTTTGGGTCCTGTCACTGGATCTGTTATTGGGTCCGCACCTTTTTCATATGTGGACTCTAGCAGAGTTACTTGGAGTGCTGCCGTTAAATACCCAGAGTTACAGTCGGTAGGCGGAGAGTAGTCGTATAGTGAGAGGATATACGTATGGTTAGAGAATATACGAACGGAGATAGTGTGAGGTAACCTCTGGTAGAATCAGTTACAAGCACGTAGACTGTAAGGAAGTCCTACTTCGTGACTGTATATATCTATCTGTATTTGCTACTAACTACGTTTCTGGACTTACTAACTCTTTGTAGGATTGTGTAAATACATTTTATTTCTTATATTTAATTATTGCATTTGTCATTCCTTGGAGACCGAATTCATCTCGGAATCCACAACAGGATCAAATCAACGCTTTTATCCACTAGGCCACGTGAGCGAAATAAAAGGGTTCCGTTAGAAATTCCAACCACCTGAAGAAGGCCGGAGCGTACAACGGCCGAAACATTGTGATAAATATGGCGACAAAGATGAGGTCAATAGTCCGAATAGTGTAAATAATATATAATTTCTCTTCGGAATTCTGAAATGTTTATTTCGGAGTGGTTTTCTCAGTTACGCAATACATACGAAAGTGAAGCCCGTAGCTGAGAGAAATGATTAAGGTTGCCATTAAGTTTCAATTCTTATATCTCTTAGATACGAATCAACCGAACTTTTGCTCCAACTCGTGCTCTTCTTTTCTGCAAAATTTCCTTAGCAAATATATACTTGTCAGCGCAACATTACTCATAATAACACCGCTACCAACACCTAGAGACAGTTTCTGCAGGTCGAATGACACAAATGTTAGAATGTTTTTCTTCAGTTTTCTCTTTATTTTAGAACAGGCTGGACTACAATCAACGCTCATTGAAACTATCACGCGTATTTATATGAGTCTGTTTGAAATTGAACGGGACGAAACTGAATTGTAGAAGGAATACATGAGAGAAAGTATGATTCTGTAGACGGGGATGGACGCAAACGGGAATATTAGGAATAAAATAAGATAAAAACTAAATACTATCAGTAATGGGAAATAAAGAGAGAAACAGAACCAGGCAGAATGTATTCGTAATGTGGATAAGATAACACATATAAATGTAAAGAAAAATCAAAAAGAAAGATTTGTTCATGCCGAGGGTTACAGCGTTTATTTTTTCCAATTGAATATTCCCTATTGCTAACACAAATTACAATACAAGTAACCACATTGTCCCGAAGTGTGAAAAACACTGACTGATCAGTATTTTGTCTAAATAATTCACAGAACAAATAGTGATTCTGCTGTCTGCAGAAGCCGCCAGGTGGCAGAAGAAGCACAACGCGTATCGCGAATTTTTTTTTTAGCTAAGTTTGAATTCTTCAACCAAGAATATAAACAAAAGGCACTGAATCGAATGAGACAGAGAATATCATGGGATTTGAGACACTAAGAGAAAAATTTGAATCTGACGATGCAATAGTTTCTATCGTATTGTCTAATGGAGGAGGATATGTCAAATAATTCTATTCCAAAAGATAAGTTATATAACACTAGGAAAAATATTTGCTTATATTATTATATAAAATTATGTTTCCAGGAGATATTTATATGAAATAAGCATACGTGAATATTTTATTAACAATTACAATAATTTACCGATATCATAGTAATGACTAATCTATATATACATACGTATACAAACGTGTATATATATATATATATATATATATATATATATGTATGTATGAGAGTATCTATATATGCATATATATATACACGTGTATATACATACATATATGTATATATATATATATATATATATATATATATATATATATATATATATACTTATACATACACACGTATATATACGCATATACATACAAGTATATATATATATATATACACACACACATTTATTTATATATATACACACACGCAGACACACACACACATATATATATATATATATATATGTATATATACAATATATATAGCACTATATATGAACACCGATATATATATAAACAAATATATATATTTATACATATATATATATATATATATATATATATATATATATATATATATATATATATATATATATACACTTATGAAGAAAAATATACGGAAAAAAACAAACAAAAATCCTTATATGCAATTATGCTGTTTTAATGTTAATATAATGTCAACGTCGGACGTTTCGGTCTAATAAACCATCTTCAGGACATATTCATAAAATATAATTAACATTATCAATTCAACATGACAAAGACGATGGACATAAGAACAAGACTTATCCAAACAGATAACTGAAAGTTTTATATGATCAGCTTTCCGTTTAAACATGGTCACGTTGTCGTCACGTGCGCGACGCATTAAAACAGCATAATTGCATATAAGAATTTTTGTTTGTTTTTTCCGTATATTTTTCTTCATACTGTCGGATTTATATCCATATATTTGCTTACATATACACTTATATATGCATATATATATATATATGTACACGTATATATGCTTATATTTATACGTATATGTAGACGCAAACATATATATATACTCTTGATAAAAGACAAAAGATTGAAGAGATGCAACAATGATACCTATATATAAGGGTAAAGGTACCCGGGAATTATGTGGTAATTATAGAGGGATGCTCTCCTTTTTCGGCGGTTAAGATATCAGCCTCTGTTCTATTAAGATTAAACCTGAGAAGAGTTGACAATATACTCCCTTAGTCACGGTGTGATTTCCGACAGCACGACAATCCAGGAAAAAAGAAGTGAACAACTGGACATTTATCAATTATGTGTAGATCTGAGGAAGACTTTTGACACTGCTAATTGTTCTCTTGTTTGGAAATCCTATCCAAATTCGGATATCTCCCCACTTTCTCAAAATTCTGAGGTATTTCAATGACGGTATGTGAGCCTGTGTCAGCGGTATGCTTACTGGGAACATCAGGTTTGAAAATGGAGACCATATATATATATATATATATATATATATATATATATATATATATATATATATGATTATTTATTTGAAAATTCTAACAAAATATTTTGTTTCAAAATTTCTGGAATCTTATCAAGTGATGGAGTATAGAATAAAGTTCTTTAAAAGGTTAAAATCAATCAAACATCAAAATTGCTTATATATGACCGATGACCAATCAAAATACAAGTATATGAGAATTCAAAAAACTTAGTTATAATAATTATTTAATGTTAGGGTTAGGCTAAAATAGAATTCATTCTAACTAATAAATATTAAATTATACTATAAAATTAAAAATTACCAATTTCAAATTTGAAATTTAATCTATATTAAGTTTAAAATTATGAAATTATTTAAAGGACAAAAGTGAGGAAAAATACATATGTTTTTTCTATTTATTTTGTTTTTATTGAAATAATGTTGAAATAAACGTTAAGATCTAATACTTTTCTGAACTTCACATGAAATTGGATACATTTGAAGCAAAGAATAAGATAGAAGGAAATCTTGGAAAAGACAAAACATACTCAATCAGATTATGATACACAAAAACGCAGACATATTTAGATATATAAACACGGAAAAAAAGCGATGAGACAGGAAATACCCCGACGAACTTTAAAAAAACAAAAAACTAAAGACAACATACATACACAATGAAAACTACACACATATATCCATAGACACATACACCGACAAAGACACGCACATACACATTAATACTAATACATTGACACCCACCAAGAAATATTCAAATGTGAAAGTGGCATTAAACGAAATCTAACATCTTATTAAAATATGACTTATACAGGAATATATACATAGATAAATATAGAATAGATAAAATTCAATATGGGCAGAACAGAATAAAAACCAAAAAGACATTAGGGAAATAGGAAACTAAAACATATAAATATGGACTGAAAAATAGATATATACGCATAAGAATAACACCATCTAATATATAAAAAAGAAAACTCCCAAATATATATAAATATTTCATATATATATCTGTTATGGTTCGGTTCTTTGTACCACGATGGTAGTCCAAGGTAGAACCAATAAAGAAGAACTCGAACACGGATATGGAATAACACAGAGATATTACAAACAGGAGACTTAGAAATGTTACTGTACAGAAGGTTTTTTAAAATGACCTAAACTGAATATGTGAACAACGTCGATGTTTTATAGAAAATGGAAATAAAATGGTTATTCATACTTAACATCAGGAAGGCAGGGAAGGAAAACGAGAAGTAATGACTAAAGATCTTGTTATGGTCCGGTTCCTTGTACCACTGTGGTAGTCCAAGTTAGAACCAATAAAGAAGAACTCGAACACAGGTATGGAATAACACAGATATATTACAAACAGGAATATATACAGGGAAGTAGAAAGTGTGAGTGAGAACAATCAGGTTTAGTAGTAATTGTCTGAACGCAACTCGGTTTCGGACTGCCTCTGACTCGACTGACTGACTCGCTCGCTCGCTCTGACTGACTGACTGACAGACTCCTGACGAACTTCACTCCAGACTTCAGAATGAACGGTATTTAGTCACCCCATCACGAGGGTAACATGTGATACAAGGCCGGTTTAAAGTGGGATCTCCGAGCCCGTGGGCTCGGCCAAAAATATGCCCTTTGAACCCGTATAAACGGGTTCAGGGTCGGTCTACCACCCCGAAAGAGACTCCGCCCTTCGGTGTAGCCTCGTTCGGGTTCCTCGCCGCCTGAAGGCAGAGAGTTCAACTGATCAACCGATCAGACGATCGCCCGGCTTCGGACTGAACTCCCTGCTTCCTCTTGAGGCGCAGTATTTATCACGTATGGAATAGTCCATTATGTTATTATCGGTAAGTTCCCATAACAATATCTATATATAGTACATAAACACGAGTACAAATATATAAATGCGAAAGAAAAAAAATGCATATAGAGATATGTGTACACATATTCTTCACTACAGACAGAAATACAGAAAAACAAACCTACAGACAAGCATATACCTATAAATTAAGTTCCCATTAACGCCCTCTAAAACACTATTCAATTGCCCAGCATTGCTCAACCATCCAGTAGAGAATGTTGCGATATTCACGTGAACTGCGTGGCTATATGGAAGAAAGTAAAACAAGTGTGTGTGTATATATATATATATATATATATATATATATATATATATAATTTTTACTAAAAAATCACTAAAAACACTTTAAATCTTCGTATTAACGAACTTCCAACGTAATAAATTTACACTAAGAAAACTCTATAAAAATGCATGAGTTTTGTAAATTGAAAAATACAATGTTTCAATTTCAAGTAACTTTCGTTCTTTCCAAATTTTTGTAGTCGGGATAATATCACACATTATTTTGAATGTGGATTAATATTATTAATATCCACGTAATCCTTAGAAAATGCTTGTAGGCAAAATGCTTTGTAGCTTTAGTAATTACTTAATCTTCTTTTACCAATGTAGCTTAATGAATTTTTACGTGAGTTTTGCCGTTATCTTCATTCGTAGAATATCGAATTCGTGAATGTGTACTTGAGTTCTGTTCTGTCGAAATCTTTGTTCGTTAAACGTACTGGCAAACGTTTTCTTGAGTTGGGGCAAATATTCATCGAAAAAATCTTGTAACCTAGGAAGGGTTATTGAATGAGGAATAAGAAAAACGGAGGTTTGAAATGAAATAGTAAATGTTAAAAAAAATACTCGCCAGCGGCGTGAAGTAGGTAAACCACTGCTAGTGTTAGACTACTTAGACAGCAGATTAGCCCACACTAACAGCAGAGTCCAACGTATTGTTATTTATTGTATTTAAAATACAATTACGGCCCAAGCCCAAATTGGGAGGGGTTGAGGCTGGTCATCACTAAACATCTTATACCTAGATAATCTGATTCACGACCCATTCACATATAAAATTTCTACATTCACCATAAGAACTCATCCGCCACCAATCGGATTAGGTCCTGATAAAGACGGTTGCCTCGCAATTCTTCCTCCTGTTGCATCATACAAATCACCATTCAGGCCGTGGCCAGCAGCGTCAGAAACATTCGTTTCGCTCCAGAATACGGGGGCGACACACTGTCACACGCGTATGCGCGATCAATGAGCACGATCTTTTCGGGAGCGATACGAGCCGTCAACTTGCCGAAATGGTCCCATAAAGGGGCGGATCCGGCGACAATGGTAGTAGGCGTGCGAAGCCGTTTCTTCTAAACCAAGGTCATACAGTTCACAGACTAGCAAATCCGCCAAACCCCATATGAAGTGCTTGTGACAGATAGACAGCGGATTCCGAGCCAATCGCCAAGTAAGCGAAAACTCAGGGTTACTGAAATAATATGCCGTTGGTTCCCAAGACCAGGAAGAGCGAAACTCCTTCTCCGGCAAGTCGAGCCGCTCACGTAGAGGATCCTTCGCACCCCACTCCGCAAAATAACGATAGAGGATCTTTCTAGGCTGTGTAATGTCACTGGTCCGAGGAATTATCGCCAAAGCGTACCGACATTCGCGAAGGAAATCCGATTGATCCCGGGGTTTACGACGGCGCTCAACCCGCGAGATGGAGGGACTGATAGTAAGTAAGGGATCGCGTCCCGAACAATCCCCGCCATAACCGAACCTCTTGTCAAAGAGCGACGTAGCCCCCCATGACACGGACGTTCTCTGTCGACGTGATGCTTGCGTCCCCTTCACAAAATGGAGGATAGCGAACGCTCGAGCGGCTTTCTATGGTCTTTATAGAGAGGAAGTAGGACAATCGATAAAAGAGAATTGGGAAAGCGTATGTAGCACACACCTCCGCTCTGCTCTTCACGGGCAACCTCCGTCGACGCCAAGTGTGATCTTTGCTCGTACTTCAGACCAATTTTTCCCCAGATGGAGGTCGGCTCCAAACAACAAAGAATGCGGACAGGACCGTCCGTCCAACCGAAGCGTCCCGGAAGACCGAACTCCTTCCAGGCATCTAACCGCAAACCGGACGACTTGTCGCAGTTTATCTTGACCCTTGTCCCATTTTTGTACTGATAAAGCGCCTTCAGTACAGCATCAATGTCACTGTGGGACAACACGAAAGCAGATACGTCATCGGTGTACGCGGAAACCCTGGGACGAGCTCCTCCAAGAACGGCGATTCCACGTAGGGCCGAACTGCATGCCCTGTCACTCAGCCGGCAAAGGAGAGGCTCCAACGCCAAAGCATGAAGTAGGAGCGACAGTGGACAACGCTGACGAACCGACTTAGACAGCGTAAAAGTATTCGACAGCGTCCCGTTCACCTATACAGCACTGGCAGAAGTCGAGTTCGAATCCGGCATCATTCAGGATATCAGCAAGTTAGCGATGGTCAACCCTATCAAATGCCTTGGACTGATATAAATTGATCCACGCGGCCTCATCGTCGTCTTTTACACCCTCTATAATCGTGCGGATCAGATGCAGGTTGCTCTGAATTGTTCAGCCCCTCACATAGAAAATCTGCTCAGGACCCAACAGAGACTCGGCAACTGCATACAAACGCTCCTGCAGGATCTTGGCCCAAATCTTTAATTCTGTGTTTAGCAGAGTTATGGGCCTGTAATCATCTAATTTTCCCACGACAACCTTGCCCTTATTCAACAGCGTGATCACGCCCCTGGTGAACCGGTAGGGGATGGTCCCCTGCCGGAACCATTTGTTGAAAACAACTGTCAAAATCGGGACAAAGATGTGCGACAGCCTGAAGTACAATTCATAGGTCAAACTTATGGTAAACCTTGGTAAAGCCGCTCTCGAAATGCCGAAACGCCTCACACATGTCATTAGTGTGTCCCTCCGGGTTTTTGACTTCATGAATGTGCCGATTGGACCCTCGACGGATCTTTCCTTGTGCAAATCAACGCCCATATTCACCGTTTCGGAAGACATCTTGCTTAACCTGTCTAATTTTTCAGTCCCCCCCAGCTACCGTCCGGCAAAAACTAGTCTTGAGCGTTTGCTGAAATCAGTGTTGAAGAACCTAATCCTATCCTTAAGTCTCTCCCACCAGTTATTCCCCATAACCACCCCTACTATCTCCCGCTGCATTAAGATAGTTAGCTGTTCCTGGAAGTGCCGCCTCTCCAGTAAAGACAGATTGAGCTTCCAGTACCCAGCCATTGTAAGCCTACGACCTAATGGCACCCGAGCCCAAACGAGTTTGTGATCCGAATAGCCTACCCAGTGCAAGGTGAGACAATCTAACAAGTCTACGTCGGCTCCTCTAACTAACATTCTATCCAGGTAGCTAACTACCCGGATACAAGGCAAATTCAGAGCCCAAGTCCACATTTTCCCCCGGGGTGATCGACCCGGTATCTATCGACGCGACCAATCTCTTCCATCAGATCAACAAGGCTACGATCGCCCCTTTCCCCGCTATCTCCCTGCCCCCTATCTAACTTGGGGTCCGGGATGGTATTCCAACCCCCCATTAAGATTAAGGGCGTTGAATCCAGCTGGAATGGCACCAAATGCTGAAAAAACGAGACCCGCTCCTCCCGCTCGTTTGGCGCATAAACCGCAACAACTCTGAACGAAACACTTTTCACGTCAATATCGGCCATTCAATTTTAATTGACATCTTCTAGGCTGAAAAAAAATAAAAATAAAAAAGTGAGAAATGTAAAACCTACTCACATACATGTCAGAAATCTGCTTCAGCCAGGACCCCGAAAGACTGTTCTAGGCTCACCACACCTAGCTCTGACGTCATTCGTCCTTCCAGGAAAATTTCGCCGACGTCCGTGGGATAGGTTAATTTAACACACCTATATAGGGATGGATGGAGCAAGAAAAGGGCACTCCGAGAAAAATATTGTCTTAATTTCTTCAAATAATCGTCCTCTGTTGTAAGCATTTTAATATTTTGGAATTTGCTTCCACTAGATGCGCCCCAAATTTTAGGTAGCCACCTGTGTCCCTTACACAGGATCATCTGGAAGGTTTCTGGGGTCCTCGATGGATTTACCATCTAAATCGACATTTTCATCAAGAGACCTAGCGAGGAGTTTTTGTGGCTTGAAAGGCCTTCCTTGACTTGCTCCACGTCTAGTCTATAGATGTTTTCTGCGTCAGGGAAGGTTCATTTTTTTATTTTTCATATCCCTGATACGGTGTGGCGGGGGAAAAGTGGAAGAGTGAGGGAAGTTGATAAGGAATTGGCAGGCGAGGTGGAGGGAGAGGAGAAGGGAGCTCGAGTAGGTGAAATGGGGACAGTCTTGACAGTTCTTCTCTAGCTTGTCCTGGGGAGTCAAGTATCAAAGACCTGCATTTTGGCAGAATTCTTTTGGCTCTACTTCAGCCGACATATTTTTCTACCCGACTTTTAAGATATAAATGAATGAGAGGAAAACATAGAGAATTGTCATTAAAAAACAGTAAAATCAACCATGGTGACCGAACGCTCCTCTGTAGCCTAATCGGTTAAGGTTATATGACTGTTCCGTATGGGAAACAGCATTTCCTTAAATATTTGTATGTATAAATAGAATGTATAAATATAAAAAATGTGTTAAAAAGAAATATATGTATATGTATACATGTCTATACATATATATGTATATATATATATATATGTACATATGTGTATGTATACATACATATGTATATATATATATATCTATATATATATATATATATATATATATATATATATATATATATATATATATATATATATACCGCAATATATATGTATATATATATGCATATATATATATATATATATATATATATATATATACATGTATAAGAAGATATATACACATATATATATATATGAATGCATATATATAAATATATAAATATATATATATATATATATATATATATTCAAATGCATACACACACACATATATATATATATATTTAACATTAATATTATGAATATATTTATATATACACATACATATATACTCACATATATATATATATATTTATATGTATATACATATACACATATATTCATGCATTGTCATTCACATATGTACATATATATATATCTATATCAATGTCTTTGTGTGTGTGTATGTATATACATATATATATATATATATATATATATATGTATATATATATATATATATATATTGATATTCACGCATACACATACACATATATATATATATATATATATATATATATATATATATATATATATATATATATATATATATATACACACACAAAGACATTGATATAGATATTGCTCAATGAAATAGTTATGAATGTTTCATTTTTAAGGTCAGCCCTAATATACATAATGTCGATTTTAAACATAATACTTTTAGCATCGGCCTTTTTTATGTATTTTTTTCAAAGTACTTGATACTGATCCTTTCTAAAGGAATTTTATAAAAAAAATATTTGTTTATTTCTCATTTTCAAATCATTTGCTATCCTTCATTATGTTTTCTTATATCTTGTGAATCGGTTTATACAAATATTTATTGGTTAGGGTATATCTTTAATAACAACCTCCTAAACACCATATGCTTCGCAATTTTAGCAATAATTGTTTTATTTCTTCGAACTATAAATCATTTTTGTTTCTTTTAAATGCAGCTGTGATAAGAAATTATGAATTTACAATATTATTAATTTTATTATTATTTACTCAAATGTTTAAATGTTAACATTTCTGATGTTTAGTATTCGCGCTGAAAGCGAATTTGTAATGTACTTATTTTTCTGAGGAATTTCTATAAAGAGAATTTCGGATTACCTATGCGCTCTGTTGAGTATTTCCTTTATCACCGCTTATATTATAACTAGCTTCAGTGTTCTGAAAATTTTATTGTTTTAAAAAGTGGTGATTAGATTTGTAATCATTGCTAAACTTATAAATGTGTATTTATACATATTTTTGGTTCATGACAACCAAAGTAATAAACACTGTTTGTTTATTTACATTATTTATTATATTTGTAATTTAGACCATTGGCACATCTCTTAATTCCCAATAATTCGATCTATATATAACGGTAAATATTAGGTTGGTGCAAAAATAATGTCGTTTTCTCACACATGTTACTATGTGAGAAAACGACATTATTTTTGCACCAACCTAATAGCAAGGTTTTTACTTGTTTGTTAACTTATTTTAATAATTGAGTACTTGTTTATAAATTTGTAAATAAAACTTGCATTGGATTTCATACATATGTATTGGTTTTGTAGAATGTTTCAAATATAATGTAATAAATAAATATTATTAAATATTTTTGTTGTAGATTCTCAACAAAAAAAAAATGTATCAGTTCATTTTTATCATGTGTTTACGTATTATGACAATTATTCTCATTGTTTTTAAATGAATAAGCATTGGCAAGGAGTGAATGTAAATAAAATAAAAGCGATATCATGGGAAAAATAACCTTTTGATAATCCGAATTTTGTGAGCGCAAACATTCTTGCTTGCTAAATAATCATATTTTTTAAAAAAAGATTGCAAATTCTAGAGCATTTGTGAATAAACAATAAGTGACAAATTCGTTTTCAACTTTTAATATATACTTGAATGAAATACAGTTTTGAGTAACAAGGATATTAACATTTTAGAAAACATGAGTGCAGATGTTTATGGGAGATATTAGATATTATATTTTGTAATAATGGAGAAATATTTACGAGGATATTCTACAGCTTTCCGCCACCTGAAAAACTCAAACAAATCAATACTTTTTTGAAATAATGCACTTCAGAATATTTTTGTTTCTTTTAATTTTATGATAACTGTCCGAAATATGCTCCAGCATTATTTTATTTATTTTATCCCAGATCAATATTATATAATCGTATTATTAAAAGAAATGGAACTTTTTGGAAAAAAAAAAAAAAAAACAGAATCTATTTAATCACGTTAGGAAAAAGATGAAAATAAAACGAATTATATGAATGATTTTTGTCAGGAGATACAGAATAGCAATAGAAACGATGAGATTTAAAACCGAGAATCTACAGACTCATATTTTGCGTTAATTTTTGACATTGCTTCTTCTAGATAGGTTTATCCGATTTACCAAAGCATTTTCCCATAATATTGCATTTTTGTTTCCTATATCATTTTAACCATTACATCAGTTGTCACAACGCACCAAATTGCCCGATGCCTTGGAAATATAAGCAGTTTAATAGATTTGAAAGACATGTGATACACACGTCTATAGTTTTTAAACATTACTTTCAATCATACGTTTTCTGTAAGCTTTCAAACAATACGTTATCGAGGCAAGATTCAATACTAGATATTTTACAACGGTCTACGCGCAAATATAGTCTTCGTGTTGGTCTTGAGTCACTTCAGAGTAAATTCATTGATAGGTACGTAGAAATATATACATGTTTCCCTATCTGCCATTCATGCTGCTTTTTCCAAATAGGTTGGGGGTAAAGAAAATTTGCGATTGGTTTATGTGTTTTGCAGACGCTGGTTTACGAAGTTTAGATGAACTATTCAAGTTATCCAACGACGTCTTGAGTTCAACCACATTTATTTTTTTGTATTATTATGAAAAGATGGGCGACTAAAGCAGCTCCGTGCATTTCCCTGTTCTGGCTAAGTCTTCACCAGCAACACATAAACAAGAGCTGTTAATAGGCGAAAGATCTCTACTCAATCAACGGTCAGTTACCCCAGCAATGGCTTATATACTTTTATATAGGCTACACACTTGACGAGCTTATGCGTCGAATATAGCTGCCTCCAACAGGTGTAAGAAGGTGTTTGATTTAGATTAAAAATATGTCTCTATAGAAACAGAGAAGAAAATTAAATAACGACAAATTTGTTTTCATTTTACATCATCAAAAAATCGCATCGTCTGTGTTCAATTAATACAAGATTAAATACTCAGTATTTGATGACATATACAGATCAACACTTACACAAATTGTATATTAATACAATTATCTCTTGCTTGGGGGTGAAAACAGAGCTTTGTATAGTTGACGAAATGCATTATATTAGGTTGGTGCAAAAAAATGACGTAATAATGTCGTTTTTTGACGTTAAAAAATACGTCAAAAAAGGACATTATTACGGCATTATTTTTGCACCAACCTAATACAAAAGAAATCTTACTGGAAATAAATATATGAATAACAAAAATGAATATTAGGTTGGTGCAAAAATAATGACGCAATAATGTTTTTTGACGTAACGTCAAGAAACGACATTATTACGTCATTATTTTTGCACCAACCTAATACAAGACCTCGTTTAATTGCTGATTTAAGTAGGAGGTAAGATAATTGAACAACTTAGAAATATTTAGTCCAATCAAAACAGAGAGACAATCATTGTTATGCCAACTCTGAATTTATTTCGAAAATTCTGCAGATCCTTTTAAAAAAGTCATGGGCTACTAGTACAGACGCTCATCTTATTCAATTTTGCAGAAGGAAAACGATCGAGAGAATGTTGTAATTTCTGAATCTCCAAAGGTTTACGCAATATTTAAACTTCTACGGTGCAGTCGTATTTACACAAATGACCATGATCTTTAGAGTTTACCAGATTACCGTCTCTGAACATCACAAGAGCAACGTGCATATAAGTGAGAGTTCTGCAAGAGACACGCCCTAATTTTTTTAGCACTGAAATATTCCCAAAGCTGGTTTGTGAATTTCCTGCGGTCATATACGCCCTCCGCTTCGCTACTGCACCCCTTGAACTCTCTCTAAATGCACATCTTTCAAACACGCATTGATATTGGCGTTGGATAATAGTTTTACTGCGACAAGAATGTTTATTGTATCCTTCTTACTGACATTGAAGGAACATGGACGAGAAAATTTTAATGTACAGTACCTCTAAAAATGTCTTATTTGACAGGGCTATTTGACCACGTTGAACTTGATCACTGTATGTAACACTGTATTAATCGTAACTCAGAAAGAATATTCATATGTGCTATTCTGTTACAATATACTTGAAGGAAAAAATTTCTTAATTAGAAGACATAGTACCTATCCAGATCAATTCAAACTTATCTTTCAGGATTTTACCAATTATTATCCTTCGATGTATACACATATGACTCGCATTCTTATCAGATCAAGAAGACACACACATACATACATTATATATATATATATATATATATATATGTGTGTGTGTGTGTGTGTGTGTGTGTAGTTAAATACCCAGATCAATTCTGTGGACAAGACAGATTGGTATAAAATGACAATTGGAAAAAAATCTTTGATTTTACCGAAGCGTTTCGTCTTCCAACATTTTCAAGGCAAAAATGAAATCGAAATGTTTTTGTTGTTATAGTTACATTAAAAAATCCAAATTTAAAAAGATAGACGCTTCTGTCTAAGCCTTTTTTTCTGGTTAATGTAAATTACCTTTATAAAAAGGTTTTTTTTTTTTTCATGTCAACAATATAGTTAATTTCCCAGATCAGTTCTGTGGACAAGACAGATTGCGATATATATATATATATATATATATATATATATATATATATATAGTGAGAGAGAGAGAGAGAGAGAGAGAGAGAGAGAGAGAGAGATACATATAAATATATATAACTGAAAAAATGGTGACAATATTTTGCAGCTCGGAACAAGAAACAATCGATTTTGTACAGATAAAATTATCTAAGTATGCGATAAATAACCTATGATCTCTAGCTGTATTAACCAAGAAGAACTCTGAATTCAAAAGTGTATGTAGCCCTCGCGAAATACATACTCTGAAAACTTTCATAAGTTCAAACTGACACTTTAATTTCCACAGCGCTGCACACACACGCACTCACACACACACACACACGCACTCACACATACCCACCTATGTGTGTATATGTGTTTGTGTGTCTTACTTCTTCCGTTTTATTAGGTTGGTGCAAAAATAATGACGTAATAATGTCGTTTTTTGACGTTAAAAAATACGTCAAACAACGACATTATTACGTCATTATTTTTGCACCAACCTAATACAAAAGAAATCTTACTGAAAATAAATATATGAATAACAAAAATGAATATTAGGTTGGTGCAAAAATAATGACGCAATAATGTCGTTTTTTGACGTTAAAAAATACGTTAAAAAACGACATTATTACGTCGTTATTTTTGCACCAACCTAATACAAAAGAAATCTTACTGGAAATAAATATGAATAACAAAAATAAATATTAGGTTGATGCAAAAAAAAATGATGTACCAATGTCGTTTTTGACGTTAAAAAATACGTCAGAAAACGACATTATTACGTCATTATTTTTGCACCAACCTAATATTATTCTCAAATATTGTTATACTTTGCCTGCCACTTCCACATGAGTCTCTATGTGGCATCTTTCACAAAGGTTATACCTCCCGACAAGCTAATGTGTAAATGGTTAGCACCGTATCTCTGACGTATGGTTATATTTGGAACGAAAATGCGTTTTAGTAAGAATTCAAGAAAAATTTCACTTCATTCATCGTCGAACATTTTAATACATTTTCTTAAAGGTTTTGAATGAAATTGAATTAACATCTGAAAATCACAATCTATATTCACAGCGTAAAAGATTTTGATAGACTGTATTCCATGTAATCTGTCGGCTATTGTCTTAGGACAGTTTCCCAATGTCATAACTTATATTTTCTCCAAGTTTCCCCAGTTGTGTGTTTTATCTAGTCATTCATATTCCTCCAGCATATATCATTCAGTTCTTTTAATTTCATAACTGAATATTCATTTTTAACATAATTGCTTGTTTTTCACAGAAGCGTAAATATAAAAGATATTGTAACATTCACTTATCCCCAGCAATGATTTCCGAAGTTTTGTTACACTGACTGTTTTTATGAATGTTCCTTATCGGCAACTGTTATTAAAAAATGAATAAAGCCGAAAAACGAATACTCAATTTATTTTATTTTTCTCAATATTTAGACTATGTTCATAATAAGTGAATGACAATTATAATCACAGACTAGATATTAATTGCCTCTTCGAAATAGTAAAATGAATAATCTTAAAAAGTATTTTGAACAAGTTAAATTTACTATAGGACATCACAAAAATAAGATTTAAAATATTTTTTTCTTAAATACAATTGGACATGTTATATTCTCTACGTGTGATTTATTGAAAAACGAATATTAAATCACTGAAAATAGCGCGAAAACGGAACTGATGTGATTGCATGTATATTATAATAATAATAATAATAATAATAATAATAATAATAATAATAATAATAATAACAACAACAATAACAAACCGTATTTATTTTCAGATTTAAAAAAATATACACAGACTTTAAACGGGAGTGGGACTTACCTATAAGATAATCTTCCGACAAACTCCCCAATTTATTTATTTTTTCATGAAAATAAAATGATGTAAAAAAAAAAAGAAAAATATATAAAACAAATGAAACAGAACAGTAAAACACAGCAACAAATCAATAAAACAAGAGTGGCACTTGTACCCAACCCCCTAAAAGAAGAAAAAAGATAAAATACATATGCATACACATATACAGGGGGTTGGTAAAAGCCAATAAGAAACTGACAACAAGAAAATAGTTCAATAATTGTTTAAAAGAGCAAGAGAAATTTATTCTGAATCCAAGAAATATTTTCTATTATATCTTTTACATGAGTACAAAGAAATAATTTTAATATTTATAGCTTTTGAAATTTCACTGAATTTCTTAATTATCAAGACAAAAACGACATAATCCTTAGTTTAGTTTTAGCAAAAGAGGAATCCATTTGGCATCTATTCCTAGTGTATGAGTCTTTATACGGTTAAACAGATATATGGGCGCTTTTTTAATTTTTTTTATATTGAACATTAAAAAGAGGTTATGTAGCAGTCGCCTGTTCTTCATATTTAAAATATTATTTTTCTTTAAAAAGGCACTTAAACTATCATATAACTTCATAAACGCCTGCAATGAACTTATGGGTCGGTTATCCGAAGCACAAGTAGTCTTGCTAATTTTATTGTTTGTTTGTTTGGGTTTTATGGCATATCAACCACTGTGGGTTATGTAATGCCTAATCTAGTTTATATGAATTTTAAATGCCTATTTTGTATGGAATAAAAAACGTATAGCTGGCAACATTATTGTTTCAAAATCGTATAGCTGGCAACATTATTGTTTCAAAATCGTATAGCTGGCAACATTATTGTTTCAAAATCGTATAGCTGGCAACATTATGGTTCCAAAAACACGTATAGCTGACAATATTATCTTTTACAAAAAAAAACGTATAGGGGGCAACACTATTTCTTACAAAAAACGTATAGCTGACAACATTATTCCCTACAAAAAACGTATAGCTGACAACATTATTTTTCCGAAAACATTATCTGAGGCCTTACTGTTGGATATAGTTTATCGCCATACCCAGGACGCGGATGTAGTTTATCGTCATACCCAGTACGTTGCTAATTTTAGGTATTGGATTAACTACTGCATTCCTCCATCTGTTTGGAATGTATTTGTTTTGTAAAATATGGAACTGTTTATTATAACTGTAAAAAATATATGGAATGCTTAATTCCTAATTTCAAGAAAATTACACTAATTCAATATATCCCACATGCATTCGTTTTTATTGAAGGAACTTCCCTGGTGCTCACTAACTTCAGAAAATGAAAAAGATGGTCGTAAGGATATCTTCGAAATAACATTAATCCCAGCGTTAACAATATCAAATTTTATCTCAGCATTTAAAAAATACATAATTCAGCAAACTTGGATCAATATTGCAGTGATCTGCGTTATTACAGCTTCTTAAGGTTTGGTGAAATTGTCTTGCATCTTTAAAATTTGCATTGATTCTTTCGTTGAATATCTTAATCCTCTCTTCTAATTGTGTGGGATACGGCATTACTATATTTGTGCAGTTTATGATTTGTCCAGTTTAAATTCATTTTTATATTTATCTTTATTGTTTATTAGTTTTTTTTTTAATGTTTTCATTCAGCCATGGAGAAGCTGGACGTGTTACTCAAAATGTCCTACATGTTATATGTTAGTCAATACCATTTTCAAAGATTGTTACTTTGTTATCAGTATCATCATCCTCAACCTTTAGAATATTACCCCCTCGGAGAAAATTCCATGTCTCTCACTAAAAGCATTTCATCAAAGCTTCTAAAATCCCTCTTTCTAACAATGTTGGGCTTGAACTTGGTTTTTTGAGCGAATACACCATAAAAATTAAGCAATTATCTGAAATGCCTGGTATGTCAACAACATCATTGACCTTAAAGTTTTCAAAAATAGTTTTCAGAATGAGATCAATCAAGAGCAAATTGTTCAGTAACAAAAGAATTAAAAAATCTCAAATCAGAGGACTCAACTTTTAAATGATGAACATTCATATCGCCAAGTACGAGACAATGCATATAATTTGAATTGACAAAAAGGAAATTTTCGTAAATTGCATCAAAAATAGACTAGGGAATAAGAAGAGACTTATAAATAACCCACACAGATATCTTGACAGCTTAAATAGTTATTTTAATGAAGATCATTTATGTTTTTGTATTAAATCACTACGAAAACCTATCATTATCGGTTGCTATTCAAATCGCACAAAAATACCTAAACACCCTCTGCAGGATATTTTTCTATCAACTTGAAAATAACATGATACGCCGGGATATTAAAAGATTCACTAGCAGTATTACTAATAATAATGGATTCACACGCACCCAAAACCTCAAAGGCCACACCATGACAATTTAATTGCCTTGTGCAAATGCTTCAGTATAGTGAGATCATTAATATATGCAACCTTTAAAACTTTTCGTATCCCGAAACATTTTCCTTTTAATTTCGTGAGGGGTAGAGAAATCATTACTAAAATACACTACACTTGGTTCAGTCAATTCAAAAGTTGATTGATAAAAATCAAATTCCTCCTTTAACACAATATAATCAACATGATAAAGTGCCATAATCCATAACACTTTCAGAACTTACAACTCACAGCAACTTCAAAATACGCACCCGTCAACATAAGTCTAAAATTGTAATACATGTTTAATAGCATTTTATCAAATGTATTATATAAAAAATAAATTCTACATAATAAATTAACAAGATAAATTAAGTCACCTCAACAAGCCTAAACATCAAAGTAGGTTATTTTAGAACAAAAAAAAAAATAAGTAAAAAAAAAATACATATATAAATAAATATAATAATGATCCATAAAGAAATGATTCAAAAGTAAGTGGTTTGAAAATAAAAATCTTTTTTGGCTCTAAGTTGTAAACTTACCGTCGCGCTATTTTATTCTAGAAGTTCCTTATAAAAAAAACATCCCCCTTCTGAAGTTAAGGCTGGAATAAGCATTCGGATATTCTATACATTACAGTGAGATTTTCAAATTTTAATCTACGACGCTCTGCAAGCATTTTCCTTCTTAAATCGGTTAATAGCTTAGACAGCTCCGCCATTATAGAAAAATTTGTTCCTTTTAATTCAAATTCCTTTCATATAGCCTCATTTCTATCCTTCAGCCTAATTAATGTTATAAACATATGATAGGATATTTCCCTTTTTCTACCTTCAGGAAACCGATTTTTAACATTTGGTAGACTATATATATATTACGGAATAAAATATTATTTATTTGGTTTGATTTGAGTTAGGTCAGCTTTAACTTTATTTCAGTTCGTCTTTAGTCTATCTTCGATCATCACTGCATTTAATTTTATTGATTCGGTAAATTTCTTTCATTTTAATCGATCAGATAGTTTTGAATCAATCTCCTCCAATTTGACACTCAAAGCATTTAAGGCATCCACTCCATTGTGGTTGTTTCTTACCTCCATCAACACATCTGCAACGTTGATATTTCTCAGGGCCTTCGTAATTTTTTATATCCGTATCCATAATTTGTTGGAAAACCATTTCTTAATATGTTTTGAAGATGACGATAAAGATTACATATAATTAAACGTGTAATAACATTACATCTGGTTAATACGAAGCTATAAAAAAGTTATTTATCTTATATAATTTACAGAACGAATGTAAAAATAACATTTTGATATCATCAAGCATTTACCATGTGAGAAATTAAAATTATTTCAAAAATTTTAACATGATTAAAAGAAAAGACCTTACCGTTTGAGAATCTTTCTTCTACATCAACTTGATACTCACCTAAAAGTAGAGAGCACAAGTATAACATTGTTAGAAAAGATTACATTAATTATCACAAAGCGATAAGGTATGTTATACAATTTACAAGAGGAATATGTTAAGCAGATTATCCAGATCATTAAGAATTAAATTATCGGGTGTCGCTATCCTGCAGTCTATCCATAGGGAGGGTGCAGTAAAATCAACTAATTATTTAATACATTCCAATATTATATATATATATATATATATATATATATATATATATATATATATATATATATATATCGTTTTTTTATTTCATCGTTTTAATGAAAAAAAAATTCATGGAGCCTCATGCATATTCTACATATATACATATCAATTTTAAATTTATAAAATAGAAGGGAGAATTTTAATTAGTTATAATAACCGAAAATGCTAACATGCGAGAATGAAATCAGGAGTTTTATTGAATTTAGACACGAACATGATCCGAAGATGCAATTATATTTTTCATCAACTGGAATGTTACGGCTCAAAAATCAGCTTAATTCATTAATATAATATAGAAAATCTACTGAAATTATTCAAAGTATAAAACTATATATATATATATATATATATATATATATATATATGTATATATATATATATATATATATATATATATATATATATATATATATATATATATATATATATATATATTCTGACTATATAGAAGTTTGAGGAAACAGTTTCCCAGTTCTTAGGACCGAAGAGACATACTCACTTCATATCATTTCATTTCCATGGCGAATACTTTTCCAAAAAGAATCATATCTTTTTGATGGACTCCATACAGTGACTGGTAGATATATCTCCAAACATTCCTCTTTAAGTTTAGACTTTCACCTAGACTGTTATCCAACCAAGACTATAGGGTCAAGTCTGTCTTGATATTTCATCATAGAGAAGGAGAAATGCATTACCGTGTGTATTTACATGTAAGTGTATGCAATGCGCTGAAAAATCAGCCGCTACCCATTAAACCTCTACATCTCTCACGCATATATAAACTGCGTTTAGAGATTATATGCAAAAGAGGCATTTTCAAATATTTTATGTAAAATAAAATGTAAAAAATATTTTATGTCATAGATATGTGTTATCCAATGAAATAATTTGTACTATTATGTATAGCGAGTATGCATGAAAGCAATTAAGTCCCAATTTTCAATTTCAGATTGATATTTAGTATTTTTTCAGTAATTATAGCAATTTGCAGTGTCAAGAGATTAGTTGCAAGAACTAGAATTTAGTATTTTGGCTCGTAAAAAAGAACTAACAATGAATGAAAAGAACAATATAATCAAAGAAATTAGCAAAGGAATGTCTTCGCTTCAAATTTCTAAGGATTTGAAAAGGGATCATCGAACAATCAAGAAAATATCTCAAATGGGAATTTAACCAAGAAAAAAAATGTCTCAGGCTGAATTCAGGAATTTAACAAAGCGAGATCTATCACATATCCGAAGAGAATTAATAAGAAACCCAAATGCGTCAAGTGCGTTCATATTTGAGGCCCGCTGGAGCTCCTATGGTGTCAAGGGAAACAAGGTGTAAAGCATTAAGGAAGTTTGCTGATGTAAAAATCAAATAAAGAAACCCATTTTAACAAAACAACAACAACAAAAACATAAGGAAAGAAGATTGCAGTGGACAAAAAGTACATGAAAACTGATTTCAGTAAAGTGCTTTTTATAGACGAATGAAGAATCACCCTCGATCGGCCCGATGGATGGGCTCGAGGATGGGTTTGCAAGCAAAATGACTCAAGAAAATTTTTTAAACGCCAACAAGGCGGGCTGGGATCATGATATGGGCTGGGATTATTGGTAATGAGCTTGTGGGTCCATTTAAACTGAAAGACGGGGTTAAAATGAATTCCAAAACTCACTGTGATTTTCTAGAGCAATATTTCTTTGAATGGCTTGATAACCAGTCTTTAGCCAAGCGTAGATCTATGATCTTTATGCAAGACGACGCACCAAGTCATGCATCAAAGTCTACTAAATCCTGATTGAAAGAAAAGGGATTTGTTGAAGATTCACTTATGGACTGGCCTTCAAATAGCTGTGACTTGAATCCCATTGAGAACCTGTGAAGCATCCTCAAGAGAGATATTTATTCTAATAGAAGGCAATTCAACAGCAAGTGTGACCTCTTGGTGGCAGTTAAAGTTGCTGCAAACAACTTACCAGCCGCTAAAATTTGCAAATCTAACATCAGATGTTGACAATAGGCTGCTAAGAGTTATTGAAAAGAAAGCATTTGTTCATTAAATTTTAGGAGATTATTTTTTGTTAATATATCTTTTATTTTTAAAATAAAATGTTCTTTTAATGTTTTTCTTTTCACAAATTGATGAATTTCTTCTAAAATCTTTTCATATTTTTTACATTAGTTTTACAAGGTATAATAATGTAAAAGTATCAAAATAAATAGTTGCAAATAAAATACTGACAGTCAAATTAGTCTGTTTTGTTAACTTAGTAAATTTTTTTCCAACCAAAACCAATAGTTTTCTCTATCACTATATATCTAAGTTAATAATATTGAGTAGAATCTAAACAACATCATAATAGGACTTTTAACATTAAACTCTTTATACCAATTCATAACTTGCGTATAATTTCTAGATGCAGTTTATATATATATATATATATATATATATATATATATATATATATATATATATATATATATATATAATGGTAATCATGTACGCAATATAAATCTTAATAATATTCATTAGTTTTGGTGAAAATAAATCAGATATTTTACCTTAGCATCAAAACACATTAACATTGTTAGTTAAATGGTTGATTGGGTTCATTTGATTTTAATGATAAGACAGTTTGAGTGTAAATTTTGCAGTGAGTAATATAGAAAGGAAATCAATAATGCGAAAAAGCGAGAAGCTGACTCTATGTTTTTACACCTAAAAGCGATATACATGCACACATGTCTTGATATCATTGTTTGTAAAATGTTTTCAGTTTTGTGACATCTATCAACTTAAAACAGAGACATGAAAACATATTTTCCGGAAATATATCTCTAATTATTTTGTCAGGTGCTTTCAAATTTTATTTTAGCATCCAATTTTAAACTCTAATCAGATTATGGTTTCCAGTTTGGGTCCAGTCTCTACGCTTTGTAGTTGTTAAAATGTTTCACGGCAGAAATCTCACTTTTATCTTTACGAAATGCTCTATAAGGCTTCGATGTAAACAAAGTTTAAAAAACGAAATGCTAATAATTTTTGTGTTTATGCATGAGATTTGCCATCGGGTAAACGATTTCTATTTTTTACTATATCGATATGCAGGGAGTGGAAATTGAATGAGATCAAAGACTGGCCTGAACAAGTGTGCTTTTCCATACTCCGATAGAAGGATATACACAAGGCAAGAGGGACAACGAAAGCGACTTATAATATAACTAACAAACCTACGTCAATTGCAGGCAGAATAAGGATTAGGGGAAATGACAAAATTCGTTAAGGTGCTGCAAAGAACAGTATATTGTAGAGAATCACGATGGCTATGACCTGAAATTATATGATACACAGCACAGAAGAAAGACTTGAATGAGAAAGATGGAAAACCTTCACTTCTCTTCCCAACAAAATTAAAAATAGCTGGGGAAAACTGTCGGCGAGTCTTGAGTGAAACACAACAGACATAATCTGCTACATTATATATATATATATATATATATATATATATATATATATATATATATGTGTGTGTGTGTGTGTGTGTGTGTAAATATATAAATATATATATATAAATTTATATATATATATATATATATATATATATATATATATATATATATATATATATATATATAGTAGAATAGGTTTGCTGGCTTTCTGCTTCAAACATATCTAGAATATGGATGTTGCTCCATGATAATTTTTCATTAAAACTACGAAAAAAAAATTAAAAAAAATTAAAAGGGAGAATTTTTCCCTCGGATATATATATATATATATATATATATATATATATATATATATATATATATATATATATATAGAGAGAGAGAGAGAGAGAGAGAGAGATAGATAGATAGATAGATAGATAGATAGATAGATAGATGAGTGTGTGTCTATGTGCGCGTGGCTAACTGTGTGAAGGAGCGAATTGTATCTAACAAATATTACTATAGAAAATAATTTATCTTCGTTGCACATTTTACAAGTACTTATAGCACAATCAAATTATTACTACAAGCAAAATATTCGTAATAATAAGCTAAAACTTTAGGGGTACATTTATTCTATCACCTGTAATAATTACTACAAAATACATAAGGAAAACCTTTACGATTTAAAAGAAGTAAATGGCTTTTCTGTCTTGTATTGTGTGAAGAAACTAAAATAATAAGATAATATTTCATTTGCGAGGTAATGTTCGCTTGATACTGCGGTAAAAGATGCTAGGTTGCCTGGCGTCGATGAGTTAACCCTAAGAGAACAGTTAATTGGTGATAGAAAAATGAATTCTCTTGCGACGATCCTTCGAGGGAGATGGATGTAAGTCCGTAGAATCTGGACTTTCGCTGTTGCTGTAGTTGTCAAGTGGATATTCTGGAAGAGTTCGTGGCTTTTCTTTTTTTGGAAGAGAATCACGTATTAAATAGAAAAGATGGAAGTTGGGCTAGGATCGTGTCAATCATGGTGAAGGTAGCTTAAGGCAAAGTTAACTATAAAATGTCTATTACCGAAGTGTAGGTGTTTGACCCGTATGGTGAAGAGAGAGAGAGAGAGAGAGAGAGGAGAGAGAGAGAGAGAGAGAAAGAGAGAGAGAGAGAGAGAGAGAGCGAGAGAGAGAGGAAACGCGTCTTCTCGGCTCGATGCCCGCAGATCGTCTGTCTACACGTGGATACTTATTGGCAGGGTTACGTTAAGTCACGTGATCTTTGACTAGCGGTAATACTAACCGCCAAACCACTTTCAATGGGTATCCATTCAAAATGGTCATGTGCCTTAACGTTGACAGCGTTGGGTCGTTGCTCAAAGCGTAGCAACGTAAATAGTATATGAAAAGCGTAGAAGAAAAAAGAAACAGTGAAAATGTTTGAGGCAACCGTCAACGGAAGAAGGGGTATGTCGATATGTTTAAATAAATATTAAATCCAGTGTCCTCAGATATATTCAAAATTAGTTCAAATATTTACATGACTTTCGATAGCGTATTACAAATATGAATTGGGAATTTCTTAAGAGTATCAACTGCTCCATTTTGATTTTATAACTACTTAAACTTATGATGTGCAAAATGGAGGGATATAAAGGAGTTAATTTCATGTTGGTTGAATTCAGTGAAAACCAAGTTTTGCATAGAAATTCAAAGAAACATCCAGAAAGATCACAATGTTTTTTTTTACTATAACTTACGATTTAATTAAGATCTTAAAGAATATTTCCGAAGAATTTTTTCTAGGCAAGTCTTACATCCGGTTACCCAGATAAAAAAAATCGGTCGCATCGCCTGTAATATCTAAATAACTAATATCTTCTCAATATATAGTAGGAATCACGGACACTCTCTAACTTTATCACAGACACTCTAGAGAATAAGACATTCTATTTGTAGACCTCAATAACTTAGAAACAAATAAAGAACGAAAAACAGTCGGAGTTCTGTGGAGTTGCATTGGGGAATATAGTAGACAAGACTAGAGAACTGAAAAGTTCTTTTTAAATGTGTATCAGCCTACCCCCCCACTCAAATGCATTCACTTAGCGTAATTGAGTTTGTTATGAACAACATATTTCCTTCTTCCAGTAGACACGTCCGTGCTTGTGGTTGAGGAAACGTCTAATCTTACTCCTAACAATGTCATGACTCAAAATCAATTGCTATGAACCAGAACTCTCAAGAGAAACTTGTTTAAAAGAGATATCTACGTACATCCTTTCTTAACTGTTATTCTATATCCAATATATTCTTCCTGTTGGTATAAGAAACGGTACTTCGTTTATTTTACACATTGTCCAAACAGCAATAATGCAAAGAAGTGCACACACACATACATACACACACACACACACATATATATATATATATATATATATATATATATATATATATATATATATATATATATATTAGGTTGGTGCAAAAATAATATCGTTTTTTGACGTTAAAAATTTCGTCAAAAACGATATTTATTTGCACCAACCTTATATATATATATATATATATATATATATATATATATATATATATATATATATATATATATATATATATATATATATTTATGTGTGTGTGTATATATATGATTTTTAATTTCCTATAATTAAAATTCTATAATAATTTGTTTGATTTTCAATTCCTGAAAATACGAATGAAAGAAAGAATATATTTAACAGAAAACAAAACAATTTCACAATACTTCCAGATAAAATTAAATGAATTCAGTTCTCACTTGTTTCAGAGACTGGAGAATACGTAAATAAAACTAAACAGTAGGTCGAAATGACATGATTAAACAAGAAAGATGATGTTTTTCGTGCAAATTAATATTAAAATATGAATGATTTGTAAAACAATTACTATACGTATTTTAAGTAATATATTTAAATTGCTCTTATATACAAAGTTAGTTTTAATCCTATATATTTTTTTATTTAAAAATAAATACTACTGCTGTGCCATAATGATATACTTGTCTTATACAGATATTTTTTTATGAGTACAGATATTTTCTATTTACAAAAATATTGGGCCACTGAAAAATTTTCCGAAATCTTCACCGAAAAATTTTCCGAAATCTTCCCCGAAAAATGCCGACAAATATCTAAATGTTCTTGACTAGAAGTACTAATCTACCGACGAATTTTATTTGGTCGAATTCGGTTACAGTTTCCACAATGCATTGTACACGTTTTCAAGATCGACGGTGCACCGACTGGCTTCGAAGAAATATCTTATCACATATAGTAGCATTTTAAATGCAAGCATTAAACATATAACATTCAGATTTCTAACGTCTTGTCCGTGAGTCATTATCCTGTCAGACAGATTTCTTCACGCAAATTTGCAATCACCATCTCTCGAACATTTTAATTAAACAAAAGAACTACTAGAATGATAAATAAGTTTCATTTTTTTATTGTTGAATTTGTCAGATTCTATTTTAACAGTTACTTTTCTCACAACTCTCGACTGTGGAACTCTTAAAATTTCTTTATTTGCCTTCCCTGGCACTCACATTCTTCATATATTTAAATAAAACACTAATCTTCATCATCTGTCGAACATGTATCCTGTTGTTTTATTGTTCTTTCTCTTCATTAAAGGTTTCTCATTCACATTCACTCAGTCACCCCTTACACCTTAGTGGTAGTAAACCTTTATTTTTCCTGATAATCTTTATTATTTGGCTTCCTTGTTCTAACATTGCGATGATCCAGTCATATCGAGTGAATTTTTATGGACAGGATGCATTGTTCGAAATCCGGAATGAATCATCCGATGACATTATCTCTCGTCTTTATTTCCTTTTCAAAATACTTAGGCTAAACTCAATTAACAATATAACTTAACACTTTGAAATCTTCTTGCTTCTCATGTTTAGCTTCTAATTTTTGCATAATATCAGTTATGAACTTATAAATGCACCAAATAACAAAACAGCATAAAAAAAAATCTGAGGGCAGAAAAAATTCAAGCAGAAAGTTAAAAGAAAATGCTTACTTAAAAATGCTTTAGGCCTCTGGAAACCAGATAAGATCCATGCATATTATTTTCCTTTACGCTACTCAATTAATCGGTCAATCAAGTTAAAATTTTGTTAAAATGAAACCATTAAATAGAATAACAAATATAGGCTAAGTCTCGTAATCACACACACAATATATATATATATATATATATATATATATATATATATATATATATATATATATATATATATATATATGTATATAAAGGCTTAATCACTAATATTCCATGGTCATAATTTATTCTATTGGAGTCGTGAATTCGATCCAATCAATCAGACCTACAAATTCAAAAAGAAAACACAAAAAACAACTCCAGAAATAAAAAGAGAATTTAGAGAGAGTGTAAGTATGATAGTGTGGGACGAATGTTAGTGTTAAAAAGAGGGGTAACATACGAGAGAAGGTGGAGGATTAAAATTTAACAGGGGGGTATTTTTTATAGAGGTGAGTGGAAGGGGGAAATATGAATGTTGTCGGATGCCTAATACATTAAAGATACATTTCGTGGTGACATACACACACCATAGACGATCTAATGTTAAAGATCACAATAATATATATATATATATATATATATATATATATATATATATATAGAGAGAGAGAGAGAGAGAGAGAGAGAGGGAGAGGGAGAGAGATAAATATTCAGTGAAAAATGAAAAAATTGAATTGGGATTTACCGAATTCTCCAAGAAATAGGTCATCTATACTACCTGCTTAGGGTCATTTGAGTTTAACACATCAGGAATGTGTAACTCATAACTGACGACGTGAAAAAAAAAAGAAAAAACTTAAAAAAAAAACTTGACCTAACCACCTTGAAACAGGAATGCGTATTTTCATCGGACATTCAAACTATACAATGAAGTGGTTTTTAGACTATTAGAGTACCTACCAAGATTAATTATTGGTGGTCACAATATTAACACCATAGGATAAGCAGCTGACATAAAGTTGATAGCAGATACAGAAAGGAAACTAAAAGAACTCCTACATATTATAGCCACAGAAACCTTGATATCACCCCTGGTCGGCGGCTGATGAAGACAGGGTATTGCACGTGCTAACACACGTTGTATGTTAAAAAAAATAGCAAAGAGAGAAAAAGGAAATATTAAACAGAAGGAAGAACGCATGATGATCAGCAAAGGGAACAAAACAACATGCGAATTGTATATATGATATATATCAGATAGAAATATATATGATATATATTATGTATATCATATATGTCATATAAATATCATATATATGTTATATGTATGATATACATATCATATATATCTCATGTATATGTATTATATATATATATATATATATATATATGTGTGTGTGTGTGTGTGTATTACATGTATGATGAAATACCTTATTCGAGGTGTGGAAATACACAATGTAAAATAAGAATTAGTAATTGATTTCTTTTAATGAAATTTTTGTGCGCAATATATATATATATATATATATATAAATATATATATATATATATATATACGAATGTAATGAGAACGAGAATAATATATGAATTCTAAAGTTCACGTTTAATTCAAGAGAGGGCTCAAAACCGATAGTAGAGCAATAATTATTTATTATAGTTTTTTCATATAGACAAAAAGCAATTTATTCACTACAAAAATGCAACTTCGTTTCAGTGCATTTAAAATTGCACTTCATCTGGCGAGAACCAAAATGGTTATGAACAATTCTGTTTCTAAACAAGCTGGATGTGAAACGTCAGTTTCTTTTTTTGCATTTGTTTGAAAAAAATGAAAAAATATAAATACATAAAAGCAAACAGGTGAAGGAGTGAAACCATAGTTTTTGTTGATAGAAGTTTGGTGTAGGATGGTTGAGGGTTTAAAGTAATGACTAGATCTTTTCGACAACAACGGTCAAGGGTTTAGGCACTGCATTTCCAGGCCTTCTAAGAGTGAGGGGTGAGTGAAGAAAGATGAGAATAGGAGATAGTAATACGGTGAAAGAGGAAGAAGAGTAAAATTAAAACGATAATTATCACAGTAATTGGGAATGTTTTGGGGTTATTTTGAAAACTAAACCAGAGCTGAATTGCATATATTTAGGTTGGAATTATCACTACTACAGGGGGCCAACACTATTTTTCACACACTTTAATTTTTCAAGTTTTAGGTACCACAGGCAGTCTGTACTGTTTTAGTGTAATGGCAATAACATTTAAAAACTGTTTCAATACTACAAATAGAAAAGCAGAATTCAAATTAGAAGTATTGTTATTTCTTTAAAAATTTTCTCATTACACAGGCGACAGTATTTTTCGGACATTGCAGAAACAATTCTAATAGTTTATGGCAGCACACTTTTTTTCAATGACTTCTATCAGTCTATCTTCATAATGTTCGTACATATTGATAATAACGTCTCTTCGTGTTTCTAGCAGTCAATTTTTAGCATCTTGTATGCGCTGCCACAGTTCAGCCTCTCTGGTTATTTCTGGCCCTTCGTAAACAAGATATGCACCATTTTTTTTCAATTAAATTTAAGTCTAGACTTCTTGCAGGCCATTCAAGAGTACTTATAATTGCTTCACACATCCATCCAATTTTTCACTGATTTGGCCACATGGATGCTACAGTTATCTTGCTGCAAAAAAAAATTACTTCCAATTTCTTTTTCTATGAGTGGTAGGGCTCTCTTTTCCAAAAGTTCTCTGTAGCTCAAGCTATTTTGACATCCTTTTAACCACTCGAGCCACATGTTTCCATTCGGAAATACCATACCCCAAACCATGACTCCTCCTCCTTCCATCAGTCGCTTGTTGAGAATAACAGGTTCACATTTTCTCAACCATGTGCACCACCCGTCAGGTCCATTGAACGTAAAAAGATTTTCATGAGTAAATATCCCTTTCTTGAAGTCGACATGGTTTGTTATCCATCTTTTGGCACTTCCCAGCCTTACCTCCTTGTGTTTTCTCGTTAGTGTAATTCTTTTCTTGATTTTAGAATAGTTAAGTCCAATTTCGTGTAGCTTTCTTTGTACAGTTCAAACACTGACGTCAAGTTCACACTTTTCCTATACTTTTTTCGCTGTCACCTTTTCCCCAGATGATAACAACCTCGTAACACTCTTCATTCTTCTTTGTGTTCTCTTGGAAATTGTTTTTTTCCGTCCTCTCTTCTTCTTCTTCTTCCGCTCATATTCGGTATTTAGCATGTATTCAACTGTTGACTTCTGTAGCTTCATCTCAGCAGCGATCTTTCGGATGCTGAGCCCGTCTTCTCTCTTCTTTTGGACCAAAATGATGACTTCCTTTGAATGCATTCTTCTTCAGGATTTTAATACGTTTTCGCAGTGAAGGGTAACGATACTCAAATGTAATGGTCAGGGTACAATTTACCTACAGCAAATTTGCATATTGTAGACGTTCGACGACTAAATCATTAAAAAACCCAGAATTTGTGTCATGTCCGAAAAATAGTGTCGCCTAAGTTGAAGTAAAAATAAAGAAAACATGAAACCAAAGACAAACCCATCAATCAATGTTCATACCATTAATGGACAGTTACTGCTGAACTACCTACTCATCAACACAAACGCTCTCGGCAGCAAAAAACACCTTTAAGCACACTTTTCAAAGTGTCCCAAAAATAATGTCGGCCCCCTGTACATATACTACGGCTACGGGAAGACCCGAGAGCAAGACCGAAAAGTTGAGTCCAGAGTGACAGAGCAAAGGGTTGCAGGTAACCGAAAGAGTGAGGGTGAGGTATCAGCGTTGTAGGAGTCCCAGTGTGCGAGCACGTAGACTCAGTAAGAAGTCACACAGCGATACTTCAATACCAAAGACTGTATATATATATTTGCTACTAACGCGTATTCCTGGAACTACTAACCTGCTTTACCAGTTTGTATTATTACGTTAATACATTATTTTCATATATTCATTCCTGGCGTTTGTTATTTATTGGTACCGGATTTCAACCCGGAATCCACAAGAGATACTATAAACAAAAGAGCACTCTGGAAATTTCTGAAGAAACTTGGTATTCCTGACAACATGCTGAATGTCATCGTTACATTTCATATCGGTATGCAAGCTAGTGTTATATGTGATTGTCAGCGTACTGATCTATTTGATGTCACTAATGGAAGTAAGCAAGGCTCTATCATTTCGCCTGTCATGTTTGCACTTTTTTTTTCGGTGATGCTGAGGTATGCTTTTCGAGATACAAAAAAATGACGTTGAATTTCATTTGCGAACTAACGGAGGAATGTTTAACCACCAACGGTTTAAGTCTAAAACACTTCTACTCCCCAGTAATATACGCGATCTACCTTTTACATACGACGCTGCCCTTGTAGCGGTCTCTTCAGAGGAAGCTCAAGGGAAGCAGATTTTCTGCGGCATGCAAGGCATACAGGCATACTATCAGAATCAAGAAAACTGAACTTTTCATCAACCTTGCCCGACTCCGAAGTAAATTAGTGGTATAAGGCAGAGGCCACCTGTTCATGTGTTTCATGAGGTTCCTTTGCCATTTGATGGAAAGAATCGCAAGTATGTGGAATCTTTCAAATACCTCGGGAGCATTGTAAATTCAAGTGCATCACTTGATGACGAGTTTATTAATCACATTGCAAAAGCCAGCGCTTCTTTTGGTTCCCTGCGTCATAGGATGTGGCACGAATGGGGAATAAAGCTTTCCACAAAAATCTAAGTGTACAAAGCCGTCGTTTTGTCAACTCTTTTGCATGGCTCTGAAAATTGGACACATATAGATGACACATTAAACGATTAGATGTCTTCATAAAGGTTGTCTCCGTATAATCTGTGACCTTGCCTTTGATGATCATATAACAAATGCCGACCTTTTTGAGAAATTCAACATTGGTACCATCGGAACATGCAGAATGCAATAACAACTACGTTGGGTTGGCCATGTCAGAGGGACGAGTGATTATCGCATAGCGAATGTTCATTTTTAAGTTCATAGTGGGCATAGAAATCTTGGTAGACCTTGGCTCAGATATATAGATAAAATGAAATGCAACCTTACTTGCGTCAACATTACATTCGAGAACATGGAAGAGGTAGATCTGAAGAGATAAGAGTGTCGTTCTACATGCTAACCAAGCATAATAGACCATCAAGAAGCAAGCATCTTCCGACTGCGTGAAACACAAATGCAAAATAAGACAGATAACAGTTTTCCTGCAGCATTAGGATACAATAAATTCACCTGTACTGTTTGTGGTCATTTGTGCAAATCTCGAGCCGGTCGCAAAAATCATGCCCCAAAAAAACATGGAGATAAGTAGTTCATAGTCGTCGGAAACTCATCATATATATATATATATATATATATATATATATATATATATATATATATATATATACAACAAAGAAGAACTAAATAAACGCATTGAAAATCTGGAGCATCAATTCACAACACGTAGGTATAGAACACTTAATAAGGGAACAAATAAATAAAGGAATTTTCACACCTAGAGAAGGTACCCTAACGTACAAGATTAAAAATAAACCCAGCCGCATCCCTCTAGAAACCACGGACTATGAAACATCCACAAGATCCGTAACATTTATGGTACCCGCTTTTACATAGATGAAAAACGGGAAACTACAAACGATTCAACACACTAAAATCATCGACACCCACAACTATTAGGTTGGTGCAAAAGTAATGTCGTTTTTTGACGTTCAACTTCAAAAGAAAAACGACATTATTTTTGCAGCAACCTAATATCTACATTTTAAGTCTTCCCACCCTAAAAACCTCAAAGAGAACTTTCCCTATCCACAAGCACTTAGATTCAGAAGGTTATGTTCCAACAATGAAGAACTAAATAAACACATTGAAAATCTGGAGCATCAATTCACCACATGTAGGTATAAACAACACCTAATCAGGGAACAAATAAATAAAGCAATTTCCACAACTAGAGAAGGTACCCTAACGTAAAAGATTAAAAATAAACCCAGCCGCATCCCTCTAGTAACCACTTTCAGTCCCACTCTGCTTCCACTATCCCAAATATTCAAAAGTCGCTGGGAAATACTATATCTCAAAGCAGACCTAAAAAAATTGTTTGAGGAACCCGGCCTTCAAGCATATCGTAGACCTAAGAACATAAAAGAAATCATAGGTAGTAAACAAATTTCAGAGGACAAGGTAATCCGTAATAAACCAACAACAAAAACAAAAGGATATTCCGACAAGGAACCAATAAAACTGTCAAAATGGCCAAGGGAATTCGGAGAAGCATGAATCCATCCAGCTCTTATCTCAAATAACAGCTTAAAAGAGACTGGTCAGCATAAGGGCTGACCAAAATTCATGTTAAAAAAATAAAAGAAAGACAAATAAAAACTACAGAAAAAAGTTCATTTTCTCCATTAAGACATTCATTTCAAATATCATTTTCAAAATATAATCATGAATAATAGACACGTGACTGAACCAAATGCCGAAGACATAGCACCAAATGAACCGATAAACACCGAATTATTGACTGTCCATATGAATAGAACAACCAACAAATTAGCCAGGTATGAATCACACCGGGGATATATACGGATATGCCTGAAAGCTCAACTAATACCGACCAATTTAATGGTTGATTTGTAACCATCAATAGGTAACCATAATGATACGTTTCTAGCATTATGAAACCGTATATTACAAGACTTCTCCAGGGAACTCATGCAGGATACGATACAGTGGTGTCAGGAAAGCATGACGGCAACAACAGTGGAAATCAACCTGATCGATGAGAAAATAAAGGAAGAGACTGACATGGAAGAATATACCAACATAAAGAATGTCATAAAAGCTCACACAGACCAAACAATAAAGGAAGTAGGAAAAGCAAAAAAAAAAAAAAAAAATCCCTGAATAACAAAGAAAATTAAAATGGAATATTTCCTCCAGACAGAAGATCAAAAGAGAAATCAAGCCAAACTCTGAAAAAAGTGAACCACCATACACCAAAAGAAAACAACAAAACACCGCAACTACACTGACCACCACACAACCAATGCAAACACAAAACAGACCAAATAAATACACCGACAGACAACCACCAGCACCACAACTAACAACAACAACAACACCGCTACCATCAACGATAGCTAGAACCTCAAAACAAACACACACAAAAATAATACCACTAACTTACGCGGACATCTTTAGGGTGTCGTACAAATATAGACAAACCAAAACATAGCAGAACGCATAACCCCATTAGACCCTCCCAGATCACCCAGATTAGCCCCTAGTAGACAATCAACAGCAAACACACTCAACTTAAAACAAAAACGGCATAAGTCCCCAACCAGGACACCTGGATGGGGGGGTATAGCATCCCTAATAGGGGAGACATGATACAAGCTTTCGTATTTGAAGAAAGAACTTCGCCATGCTTGCAAATACAAACTTGACCCATACAGGCGAGTTATAAATTTAAGTAACAATAAATGTTTACTCAACACATTCAGGTTATTAAATAAAGGACTAAGCTTTTGCCCTAGTCCCCCAAGGTTTGATAAAGAAAGCTTGGCAAAGGGCCTGAAATCCTTCTTCAGAAGAATACAGCTAAAAACCCACTACGGGAACAATCATAACACACATTCCATAGCTGATAAATTGAAAGAGAAGAATACTACCTACACCCCACAAAACATCGACATTACTATACAGACATTTGAAATAGCCGTAGCAAATGAGATAAAGAAATCAATAGCACATAAGCTGCCACGTAACAATATTACTGAAGGGAAACGTATAGGCCTTGACACGCTGATACATAGAGATGATATAATTATAACGCAGGCTAACAAAGGGGCGCCACAGTGATCTGGGAAATCAAAGAATACATTCAAGAGGCCAATAATCAGCTAGGCGACAAAGAAACTTATGATAGCTTAACTAGAGATCCTCTTCCAGATTACTAAAAAGAATTAGTCTATAAAGATATATCGATGATATATTGTTTGTATACACGGGCAGAAACGACAATCTTATCCAATTTCCCATGACCCTAAACACAGTGCATGACTCAATTAAATTTTACTATGAAACATCCACAACATCGGTAACATTTTAAGGCACCCGCATTTGCATAGATGGAAACAGGAAACTACAAACGACTCTACACACTAATGTCACCGACACCCACAACTATCTACACTTTAAGTCTTCCCACCCTAAGAACCTCAAAGAGAATTTTTCCTATTCATAAGCACTTAGATTCAGAAGGTTATGTTCCAACAATGAAGAACTAAATAAACACATTGAAAATCTGGAGCATCAATTCACCACATGTAGGTATAAACAACACCAAATCAGGGAACAAATAAATAAAGCAATTTCCACACCTAGAGAAGGTACCCTAACGTAAAAGATTAAAAATAAACCCAACCGCATCCCTCTAGTAATCACTTTCAGTCCCACTCTGCCTCCACTAACCCAAATATTCAAAAATCGCTGGGAAATACTACATCTCAAAGCAGACATAAAAAAATTGTTTGAGGAAACCGGCCTCCAAGCATATCGTAGACCTAAGAACATAAAAGAAATCAGGTAATAAACACATTTCAGGGGACAAGTTTATCCTTTACAAACCAACAACAAAGCCAACAGGATCTTCCAACCAGGAAATAATAAAACTGTCAAAATGGTCAAGGGAAATCGAAGAAGCATGAATCCATCCAGCTCTTATCTCAAATAACAATTTAAAAGAGACTACAACACAAGGACTGAGTAAAATTCACGCTACAAAAATAAAAAAAAACAAAACAAAATGAAAACTACAGAAAAAATTTCATTTTCTCCATGAAGACATTCATTTCTGAAGTTCACTCCTACCAGTAAGCAAATTTTTTCTCCTAATGATGGCCGAAACTAGTCAACGAAACTAAATGAAATAATGAAAACGAAGGAATATTGATATGCAACACATTTTGTCTGAAGATTTTAATTTTTTAATATTTTTTATTTTTTTAAATATTTTATATATATATATATATATATATATATATATATATATATATATACATACATACATGCATATATATATACATGTATATATATATATATATATATACATACACGAATATATAAATATATATATACATATATATATGTATATACATACACACATGCATATACATACACATGTATATATACATATATATATATATATATATACATACACGAATATATAAATATATATATATATATATATATACATACATATATGCATATATATACACATGTATATATATACATATATATACATACACGAACATATATATATGTATATATACATGCATATATATACACATGTGTATATATACATATATATACATACACGAATATATATATATATATATATATATATATATATATATATAAAGAAATATAGTCTTAAGGTGTGCTATATTTATGGAATAAAGTGCTCAATATCAGAGATAGAGCGTGTGTAAATATAAAAGTGAACATAGAAGTCAACACTTAGAGGCGACAGTCTGTTTATATATATATACATACATGTATATATACATAGATGTATATATAGATGTATATATATATATATATATATATATATATATATATATATATATATATATATATACATATTTATACATATATATATACATCAATATATATATATATATATATATATATATATATATATTAAGACATCATTTATGTGTATACGTTCAATTGTATAGATACAAATATTTAAGCAAATGCTATGTGTATAATAAACAGTAATACCGACATTTATCAGTCTAAATGTCCGAGATATTTTCTTGGAAAATATGCGTCCTCTGACAGGAATCGAATCTGTATTTTTCTTATGTTTATACATTGTTTTAATAAATATAAAATGTCTTAAAATAATTGTCGGACGTTACCATTTCATAATGTCTGATAGCATTTGTTTATATTTTGATACGCAATGTGCGAGAGAATATCATGGAGAATTGTAGTTTTAAAACAGTAAATTCGACCTTGCTAACCGAACGCCCGTCAGGCTATATGAAGGTTCCGTATAGGATACCCGTTCGATTCCTGTCGGAGGACACATATTTTCTACGATAATTTCTTGTACATTCAGGCCGGAAAATGTTAATACTGTTTATTATAAAACAGAGCATTTACTTAAATATTTGTATAAATAAAAAGAACGTATAAATATACAAAAAATGTCTTAAAAAATGTCAGACTTTGCCCATTTCATAATGCATGACGTCATTTGTTTACATATGGTTACCTATTGAACAGATATGAATGAATGTGAGAAAATCATGTAGAATTGTGTTTAATAAGAGTAAAAATCGACCCCCGCTAACCGAACGCTTCCTCTGCGGCCCAATCGGTTAATGCACGTCATGTTATATGACGGTTCCGTATAGGATACAATTTCGAGGCCGGTAATTGTTGTTAATACTGTTAATTATAAAAAAGAGCATTTATTTACATAAAGAACGTATAAACATAAAAAATGTCTTAACAAATTGTCGGACTTCGTTCTTTTCATAATATATATGTGTATCTATATATTTATATGCAAGTATATATGTAAATACATGTATGTGTGTATATATACGTATATATTTACGTATATGTACATATATATATATATATATATATATATATATATATATATATATATATATATATGTCTCTCTCTCTCTATATATATATATATATATATATATATATATGTATAGAGAGAGAGAGAGAGAGAGAGAGAGAGAGAGAGAGAGAGAGAGATAGAGAGAGAAATGGAGAGAGAGAGATTAAAATAATGAGAAAAAGAATAAGATTTATAATCCGGTGTTATTTTATTGTTTTTATTTTTAAATAAATCATTGCTCAGTACAATTCTGCTGCGCGTAAACATTATAAATTTACTAATTTGAGAATATGGTCCGACAGCTGCACAGGAATTACCATGTTTCAAAAACAGAAATTAAAATATGCAAATTATTTTAGAGAATTAAATTAAAATACTTAGTACTGTTTCATTTTCATTATATATATATATATATATATATATATATATATATATATATATATATATATATATATATATATATAGATATATTCATATATGTATATATATACTCACATATATACATACTCTTATATATATATACACATATATACATCTAAATATGTGCATATATACATGTATATATAATCATATATATTTATACGTATATATTATAAATCGTAAGCGTTTTTGGATACTAGTAATTTCCCTGCATAAATAACCATAAGCTTGATTTCTTTTCTGTTAATAATTCAATCAAGCTGCAAAACGTATTAATAAAATTCGTATCTCCTCGCAGTCAGAATTAACTTTACGTTTGGGACAGCATACAAATACTGTTTCTAAAGTTAACTCTCAACATGAATATTTATGAAGTCGACATCATTGAAATTCTTATAGTTTTATTCATAAAATCCTATTCTTAAAAATGTATGCGTGCAACATAAATATGATCAGGAGAAAAAGTGGAATTTTGTGAGCCGAGTTAAAAACCCGTTGTGTTTTCCTTAACAAAAAAGCTTAGGTAAAAGCATGAATTTATTTTTTTAATCACAATGTCAGATACAGGCTAGACTACTTAGTCTAAGTTTGGATAGGAACTCTGAAGTGAAAATTTTAAGAAATGGGAACCACTCTCTTTCCAGAGAAATCATGGCAATTCTCAGATGAAGAAATAATATTTTGGAGCGTTATCATCACATACGTTTTGAAGGTATATGGAAAATAAGCACCATGACGCAATTCACGTCGCCAGAAATCACAATGAGACGAATCCAACTTTTTCTGAATTCCCTGCAGTGTTCTCATATTGACATACAAACACTCTGAAATGTTCCTACTGCCGCTTCCCGCGCGAATGTCAGGCAGTACATCATGTCGTCTCCAAATTTCTAGCGGCGTGAAATACGTTATGTCTCCATTCATTCTAAACATGGCGTCATACTCAACAGGGAGGCCGACAGTAATTCCATTGAAAAGGTAATACTGCCCTGTTCAAAGAGTGTGGCTAGGATAAACATTATATTTGGAAATAGGACTCTGCATCAGTCCACAAAATTAATAGAACCCAGTCACGGCTGTCAGAAAAATTATGCGTCAAGATCACCCCTTATATCTGGCCACCTAACTCCTCAGAGTGCAACCCCTTGATTATTATATGTGAGTTGCATTTGAGCGAAAGATCAACTGAACTCCTCATAGCATCAAAGATGGAGGGAAGGCAGGGAATATGGAAGCATTCGCCAACTTGAAGACCATCCAGAAGAGTCGCAGGAGATTCGGAAGTCGTCTGGAGGCCGTGGTTGAAACCAATGGCGAATTATTGAACATTTACTCTTTAATATTTCAAGATATGTTTGAGTAATTTTGGTAAATATAAGTGTTAAAATGAGATTCATTTTTTTGTAATTTAGACAATTTCTCCATCGCACCTACACACATTTTATATACATATGTATATGATAAAATAAAATTTTAATGTATGCGATATTCATGCGTTAAAGTGTCAATAAAAGGGAGAGACCGTATGTAAATATAAATTATTACATTGTTTGCATTGAATTCAAAACCCAGAGGTGGCTGCTTGCTTCATGCTAAAACAAGCGTTTAAGACGTCTCAGTCACAGGATATTGACCTTTAACCCTTCCCGAAGTAAGAGGACAGCCTGCGGGCACTGTGACATGAGTTTACTATCAATATCCCCTTCGCCTATAGAAGTTAAATCAACTAGAATATAGGATCTTGGGAATACATGCATGTCGATTCACAAGAAAGCCAAACATATTCTCACTTTCAACACGTACAATGAAAGAATATTCGAAAATTTAAACTGTAATGTCAATTGTTATATAAAAATCTCAACAAAAATAAAGAAATTTAAACTGATCCTAATCTATCCGACATTGTAATTTCAGGCAGGAGAGCTAAATTTGCGAGTAATATAACAAAATAATCAGAACTGAGCGACAAGAACACTTCTCAAAGATTCCTGTAATACACTAATAGATAAAGCAATAAAAAAAAAACAATAGAGAACATTTTTACCATACACATCCTATAATTAGCGAGGAAATACGATCGAAGAAAAAAAAAAGAAATTTTATATTTCGACACTAGAAAACTTGTTTTTATTTTCGGATTTTGTGTAGATCCATCATTTGTGTGTTCTCTCGAACATAGTATATGTGGGAAAATCACATTGATTTTCACGTAAAGGAAAAAAAAAACGTCTCATGCATTTTAATTTCGAAAGTATGTCAATGAAACACTGGAGATCATCGGAACAATTTTAATGCTCTAAAGGAGCTAGTGATAAATGAAAAGTATTCCCTGGCTGCAGCTTTAAGTTGCACTTACTGACATGAATAATTCATTGCATTACTAACAATGCCCTCGAGAGTATTTTATTGTGGCATGCCAAAAAGGCATTCGACATTAATCAACAAAGACACAGGTAGTGCAGACTGAACCATACAGGTAATTGAACAACTGTTATATCGATGCACACACATATTATATGTATGCAAATGAATTCTCGAATACAACTACTTAAAACTTAAAATATATCCGACCAATAATGTATTAGGGGTTGGGCATGTTGAATAGAAATTACCGTTATTACCTTCTCTCACATTTCAGACAGCCGCTCAGGGTACAGATTATAACGTTTGACACACACACACACACACACATACAAACACACACACAAGTACATATATGTGATGCTGATACTAAAAACTTTGGTATGAAAATAATTTTTCCATTAACATAAATTCATTAAATTATCTAAAAATTGAAAACATATCAAATGCATAATTTAAACGAATAAATATACACAAAAGTGCGTCTAAAAGAAAATACTTCGGCTGATTTATTTGCATTTTATTAGGTATAAATGCATTTTGCATATCAATTTGAACGATTGGATATGTGTATAAACTTCATAATACAATGATTTTCTTCGTTCATACACCAATATATCCAAGTATCAATTTCTTCTATTGTTTAGATATAGATGTTCATTTTGCTTTCCTAAGAATCTGTTAAAAATTACAATAAGAATTATCAAGATATGTAATAGAACAGATTGTAAAATAAAATGACGCAGGAATATATAAAGGAAAAAGGATCGAATAATGTGATTAAATGATTTTCTCTTTATAGATTTCTAAATATGAATCTATATAATTGAAATCAATACAAAACCATTTTTTGTATTCCACTCCTTTGTATAAAAGTATAAAATGTCTTTTAAGAATCCTCTTGTATGATGTGGAAAATCTAAAATATTAAAAGTGTTGTAGAATTTTTCTCCGTACTAAAATACGATGATATGCTCACAATTTTCCAGTCATTTAAATTATGCCCTCCTTCAAGTGGGATTTTTATGCGCGAAGATTCTTGAACAGTTATCGAGATATATTTCCAACCGACGATTTTAAATGTTCTCAAAATAATTCGGATTGATGTATGACCTAACAGATTAATTCTGGATTTAAAACGTACCATGTTTTATAATCAATCTCCTTAATTCAATTGATAAAATAAACATATAGGTCTTAAAAAGGATATTTTTAAAAAAGAAAATATTCTAGAGATTCGAATTTCTGTCGTCATTAGCCCCCCCCCCCCAAAAAAAAATAAACTTAACAGAAAAGAAAAAAGAAGCGAAAAATTCAATATAGATTTTTTTATAAACATTGATATTTCGCGTATGAATATTCTCAATTAAGCGATTGGTTCATAATGATAATAATGAAGACAACTATTGACATATCCAAAAAAATAAGTTCATTATTCAAAAGAAAAATAATCACCTTGCGCGTAACACTAAAGATTTTCATCCAACAAAAGTTTATATATTTCAATGTACATATATATATGAAACATATAAACATATATATATATATATATATATATATATATGTGTGTGTGTGTGTGTGTGTGTGTGTATACGTATATATGTATACGCATATATATATATATATATATACATATATATATATATACATGTAGACGTAAATATATATATATACATAAATATATATACAAATATATATATATACATATATATACATATAAATATATATATATATATACGTGTATATATACATATGCAAAAGTATAGTTATATATATAAATATAGACATAAATATATACGTATATTAATACATATACAAAAAATATTTATATATAAGTGTATATATATATATATATATATATATATATATACATAAATATATATGCGTGTACTCATAATTATATATACATATATATATATATGTACACATAAATTCATATATATATATATACATATAGATATATACATATATATATATACATAAATATGTATATACATGCATATAAATAAATATACACTGCGTGCCAAATTATTATCGAGATAACTTTTTTTCTAATATGTCAAAAACCGTCCAATCAATTCACACAAAGTTTTCACAAAGTGTTGTCAACACTGACCTGCGCAATCACGGAAATTTTCGTACTGATCTGCGCAATGTAAACAAACTGGCGACATATTTTTTCAGCGCGGTGATTTGAGCGTGATAAATTATTAGAAAGGTTTAGTAAAATTCCCAGAATTGAGCAAACCAAACGTTTATTAATGTTGCGCGTGAATCTTTATGATCAAAAGAAGCTAATAAATAAGATAATCAAACAAAAAAAAAAACAGATACAAAAAAAGGTACAGTTTTAAACAAATTAATAGGGATTGTGCTTTCCCTGTTTTGAAATTACTTGAAAAAGTCGACGATTCGTAGAATTGTTTGATGTCATCTGCTGTAATACCACGAGATATGTCAAGAAATGCTTCCCACAACTTAGCATTGCTCCTGAATTGCCGTTGGCGTACAGTCTTCGCTTCATGATGCTTCAAAGGTTTTCGATTGGGTTCAAATCCGGGGAATTTCCTGGCCACTTCATTTTTCGATGTCCATCGAAGCGTAACTGTTTCAAATATTCAGTAGTCTTGTGAGCAGCATGTGAAGGAACATTCTCTTGCATAAAAACAATGGCCCTTCTGAAGGCAACTCTTTACCTTTTCATCAACGGTTCAAGATGCTCCTTCATAAACGTTATGTATGCATCAGCATTCATTTTGACGCCATCTGGTACTCTCCATGGGCCCACTAATGTTTTTCCAATAATACCACCCCAGATCATTATCCCTCCACTGCCTTATTGGCGTCTAAAACGATGATGGCGATTCTGTCCGTTCATTACCCAGCCTTTGCACCATCTATCTGGTCCATCAAGTGTTGCTCGAGTTTCGTCTGTGAACAAAACTTTAGAGAAGTCAATCTTCATATTGTCCTCGGCCCATTTCAATCAATTTTGAATGTGATTTCTCGTCAACGGAGGCTTCGATACAGGTTTGACTGTTGTTGCTATTTCCCTCAGATACCGACACCAAGTACTTTTAGACACAGTAGGATCCCCAATGCGACTGAAAAGATCTCGACTGGTAAGTCCAGGGTTATTCGTGGCCTCTCGTTTAAGTCGTGACATGAGACGACGTGAAATAACCCTCGGCTTGCCTTTATCTGCTCTTTCGCGTACTTGTGTAAGGTCGGCGGTGAACTTTTTCACTGTTTGATGACAACTCCCTATCATTTTAGAAATTTCTGGGGTAGATTTACCTTTTGAGTGTTCTGAGGTGATAGTTTTCTTTCAGTATCACTTAAAATGCTTTTACGGACCATCTTTTCACTAAATTCTTACACTTTTCTAATAATTTGGCACCCTCAAATCACAGTGCTGATAACAAATATGGCGCCAGTTTGTTTACATTAGGCAAATAAGTACGAACATTTCAGTGATTGCGCAGGTCAGTCTTGCCAACATTGTGTGAAAATTTTGTTTGAATTGAATGGACTGTTTTTGAAATATTAGAAAAAAGTTATCTCGATAATAATTTGGCACGGTGTGTATATATATATATATATATATATATATATATATATATATATATATAAATATATATATATATACACATATAAATATACATACATATACAAATATATATACATATATATATATATATAATATATATACATATATATATATATATATACATATATATATATATATATATATATACAAATATATATATACATATATATACAAATATATATACATATATATATATATATACAGAAATATATATAAAGATATGAACATATACACAAAATATATATATTCATATACACATAAATATATGTTTATATATGTATATATATATATATATATATATATATATATATATATATACACACATATATAGATCCATATTATCACACACACACACACACACACACATATATATATATATATATATCAATATATATATATATATATATATATATATATATATATATATATATATATATATACCATACACATTGTTTATAAGTCTCAGAAATTCATACTTAAGGGCACATGCCGCAGTGGATAATGTCGTTACTTAGATCCTGTGCGTTTAATACCTGGTTAAGTTAGTGGAGATCTTGGAGGGGTGAATTATAACCTGACATCCATTAGCCATGACTCGTGGAACTCGTACATCTACCCCGTCGAGTAAAATAAAGGGTTCAGTTCGGCATTAAAACCACCTGGAGAACGGCGTAGCGTTCAACGAAACTTTGTTATATATATGGCAACAAAGTTCCAGAATTTTGCCCGAATAACGTAAATAGTATGCATAATATATCATCTCTAAAGATCGCCCAAATACGCACCAAATTCACCCAATATTGAGACATATTGTAAACTCTTACAAGCAACTGGCACGAATATCGAACCATCTGACACTCCTACACCGATGCAGAGACCTACAACTCGTCACAAGACTCCTCCTCAATCCTGGTAGAGGTTGTCTGTTCGCAGAAAACATCCTTGTCCTAGAGAGAATCCAGTACAATCGTTGAATAAACACACTACAAGCACGTATCTCCCAGACGCTCGAGGATTTTTTCAACATAATTACGAAAGAAAAAGAACGAAGAAGGATCCAGTATGACATTGATAAATCCTTCAATCATGAATCCCATTTAGTTAAGGCTCACCAAGTAAAAAAAAAATAAATAGATTGAAAGATCAGAACGTGACGCACAATGCCATTCACCCAGCAGAGAATGCAGTAATCAACATCAGCCAATATCCGCTCAGTGTCTCTGAGGATTCAGTATTAAACAAGGGTCTCAATTTTGCAACAACTATCAGGCTAGTGCATACCTGGACCTCATTGCCACAGTGGAGGAGATGGCTTTGAACTTCCCTCGGGCTCAGGCGGATGAAGATGGTGGGTGAGACAGATCTTGGAGATATCAAGCCGCCCAAGAGGCTGGAGAGCCTGGCAATCGGATCCCTACAGAGGAACGAAAACATCATCATACTACCGGCTGACAAAGGCAATGCGACTGAAGTGATGGACAAATCAGATTATACAGTCAAGCTGCAAGACCTCATTAAATATGGTAGCTACAACAAAGTAAAAAATGATGCTACAATGAAAACGGGAGGCAAACTGTCAGAGTTACTAATCAAGAAAATGTATCACTTCGCACCTAAGATGTATATGCAGTTGTCGCAGCGTTACACACATATACAGTCTCCCTAAAATTCACAAAGAAGGTATTCCGTTCAGGCCAATTGTTAGTTGCCAAGGCTCTGTGTGTCAAACTCTGAGTCATTTCCTTGTCGATATAATTGACCCATTGATCGGAAAGTCACATTCATATGCCCGAAACTACGCCCACTTCGTAGAAATAATTAATGACGCCCCCATCCTATCCAACCTGATGATGAGCTTGGTGAGTTTGTTCACCAAGGTGCTCACGGAGGAGGCACTCTCAGTAGTTAGAGACAGATTGACATCTAAGTCATCCGTAGGAGAACGAACCAGTATTCCAATAGATGATCAGATGGAGGTGTTGACGTTCTTTACATAAACAACACACATCGGAATGGGATCACAACCTATATCAACAGGATGATGCCTTAGCAATGGGCTCGCCTGTATCACCAGCAAGAGCGAATATATGCATAGAATACTTTGGGAAATATCATTAGAATCTATATCTCTAAAGCCATCTCTATGGTTAAGATATGTAAATGACACCTTCATATTCTGTCCACACCAGTAACATGCCCAGATTCTACTGGACCATGTGAACTCAATAAGATAGTTCACAATGGAGGGGGGCGATAAACAACACACTCCCATACATGGATGTTCTAATATGTCGAACACAGAATGGGTTCAAGGCATCCATATACCGCAAACCGACATTCACAGGACAGTACTTGAATTTCAACTCACATCATCCATATAGCGTAAAGAACGGGATCGTCCACTGCTTACAACACCGAGCAAAAGTCAAAGTGGCGACCCAGAGATATTAGATAAAGAATTGGTCAGTATAAGCAGTACCTTACAACGTAAGAAATACCCTGGGTACATGGCAGCAGACTCAATAAACTGGGAAATGCGGGTACAACAACAATCGGAAAAATCTTCCTGCCTCATGTGAAGGGGTTATCGGAGAAAAAACAAAGGATCTGCGGTCCATATAACATCAAACTTTAAAAGATGGACGGCTCTTCGCACGTATCTCTCCCGAGTAAGACCCTCCTCAGAGAGAAGAACATGACTAAAGACTGTGTGTACAGCATCCCATGCAGCTGCAGAAAGAAATATAACGGGAAGACAGGCCGCCCGCTTAAGGTAAGGCTTCAAGAACACCAAAAAGCTGTAACACGAGGGGAAGTGGAAAAATCAAGCGTGGTTGACAATATATGGAAAGAAAAGGTAGATCGCCGCTCTCTGTAGGATCAGATTGAAATCATAGACAAAAAACACCATTGGAAAATTCGTAAACTAAAGGAATATGTAAGCCGCACAAATCTCCTGAGCCGACCAAACAGAGAAATGAATATAATATGGGAACCAGTAATAATCAGTGCCAGAGAAAAGCAACAATAACAAAGAAATTGCAATATGAGCTCTGTTAAAACATAATAACAATGATAACAGCAAAACTTGCAATATAAGTCCCAGAAATTCATACAGAGATGGCATAGGGGATAAAGGCGTTGTGTTAGATCCTGTGACAGTGTGAGTTTAATACATGGTTAAGAAGAACTTGGACAGGTAAATAAACAGGAGATAGATAGTAACTGACATCCATTAAACATGTAACGTGGAACTAGAACAGTCTACCCCAGGGAGCGAAATAAAGGGTTCAGTTCGACATTAAAACCACCTGAAGAAGGCCGAAGCGTACAACGACCGAGGTACATATATATATATATATATATATATATATATATATATATATATATACACACACACATACGTACATATATATATATATATATATATATATATATATACATACATACATACATATATATATATATATATATATATATATACATACATACATATATATATATATATATACATACATATATATATATATATATACATACATATATATATATATACACACATACATACATACATATATATATATATACATACATATATATATATATATATACATACACACACACACACACACACACATATATATATATATATATATATATATATATATATATATATATATATATATATATATATATATATATATATGCATACATCTATATTAATGCATGTTCCATTAAATAATATAGACAAGTTTTGTCTTTTTTTTAAAGTAAATTACTTTCATATTGTCGATAAGCTTTTAAGTATTATCACTGAAGCAACCTAAATATTATTTAATCCGTTGGAGATACAACGAGGACATTTGAATTTGTAAACTCTGTTGGTTTTCTGCAAATGGCTTACTGGCCGGGAAGAATCATTCCGATAATTAAATTGGATATACTATATTTAGTTTAGTATATGCTTAACTTACTTTTTTGCTACGAGGTTTTGTAGATATATTAGCATTTACCAACTTTTTTAATCATATTTTCAACTTGTTTATAATTAGCATGCATTTGATTACGATATAGGAGATTAATATGTTTGGCATTAGTTGAGGTAGTATTATGTTCTATTTTCTTGGCATTTATATGTTGATCAATATGTAGCTTGGAAAGCTATTAATAACAAGTGTTTGTTTTATATTCTTTAGTTCACTCTAAAAAATCTGTTTTGTGGATGACTTAGTTTTTGCTGGATGTATTAGATATTTTTATAATTGCTATTTTGTAGCAATATGGATATTCACTCTTATAGTTAAGTGTGCCCGAATTTACAGTAAGTTTTGTTTTTATGTGGCGAATAGTAAATTTATTATTATTTGTGTTTACTAATATATCTAGGAAGGGAATTTTATTAGCAGTATTATGTTTATATGTAAATTTCAGGACATAATTATTTTAGAAAAGTTTTTGAAGTTGAAGTATTTAATCTGTATAACATAAGAATATCATCAACATATCTTAGGTAGATGGAAGGTTTTTTAAAATCTGTAAATATGTTATTTACAAGGTTAAACGTGTAGAAATTCTTAAATGTCGGAACAAGTACTGAACTCATGGCGACACCGTCACGTTGTGTATATATATATATATATATATATATATATATATATATATATATATATATATATATATATATATATATATTATGATCTAAGAAAGGGACTTCGGTAGTACAAGTAATATTTTCTGTATATTAGATTAATTTTAAGTGGGGGGTAAAGATGAGGTACTGTAAATATTTCTTATAATTCTGTCAATAGTTTCACTAACAAGAACATTGGTAAAAAAGTTTTCAACATCAATTGATGCTATGATTCATTGTTGGGTTTTTCACTTTTTAGGATTTGGATTACTTCTAGTGTTGACTTCACACTATATTTACTATTAAGGTAAGTAATGAGTTGGTTAATGTATTTTGTTAGCTGATATACTGCAGTTGGAAATCCCGATATTATAGGGCGGAGAGGATAGTTAGGTTTATGTGTTTTTACAGTGCAGTATGTGTAACCAGGTCTATAATCCCCTATAATTGTAAGGGGTTTTAAAAAGGGCACTAAGCATAAACTACAAAAAGACATAATGCATTGTCATCAGTAAAAGTATGGGTCCGAAATGCGATTTGCAGGTCGAAGACACTAAAATCAAGTAAATTCAGAAGTTTAAATATCTGGGAGGTGTTTTGGCGAAGGACAATTCGTGCGACGCTGAGATCCGAAGGTATATTGTGATACCCGAGGGCACATTCCAAATGTTGGGCAGAGTATTTCGGGAGAGGATGATTTCGTTCGTAACAAAGAGCAGTTATGTGACACCCGTCCTCCTTTACGGCAGTGAATGATGAAGATGGTAAAGAAACTCGAGGCCACAGAGATATAGATCTAAGAAGGATGCTAACGATATCATGGAACGATCCTTTGAGCAACGATGAGGTTTAGGAGAAGATGCAAAAATGGAGGTAGCTTATTTACATCAAGTTGAGGCAGCTGGGACACATAATGAAAAAAAAAGTGCCTGGAGAATCTGATATTCAGAGGTCGAATAGAGGGTAAGTGAGACAAATGAATGACAACATATGACATACTTGGTAATCTTAAGCAAGTGGATTACAGAATGTAATCTGGTGGAGGTGGAATAAGAACCAAACTTATTGAGAGCTACTAGGGATAGTGGGAAGTACAGAGATATGATCGCCTACGTCCTGAAGGGACACGGCACATAAAAAGAAAAAAATGGCATTTTTCTTTAGCCGGTTCTATAAATGTTTGAGTCTTGACGTCTGCCATTGTTGGTCCCTTTTGTATTGCCACTGTTGCCACCGCTGGGATTTATTTATTTTCAAACCGCAGTGTAATTATTTATTGGTATTTTTTTGGTCGTGTTGCTCTTCCTTTCTTAATTAATGGGTATCATACGACAATCGTAAATTTTTCATTTTGGAGAGCATTGACCATTAAAAATTCCTAATGATATGACATATCCAGGTATCCTAAGACGTGCATCTTTTTTCTTCATTTGTAATTGTTTTTGTACTTTTTGTCTGTAGTAATATTTTTCCTTCAAATACCACATCATATCCATCGTACATTGATCCTGTTACGACACTCTTATTCTTTATACTTCGTCCTGAATTCTATGAAGCAATCCAAAATCAATTTATCAAATAATGTGCACACTGTCTCTAACAAAGAATAAGGAGAGCATGGCAGTTTGACAAAACAAGAGGGATGCAAGTACATGGAAGAGGTTAAATTGATAAAGGTGTGTTTGAATCAGGAGAAATATAATAAAGCTCTTCAGCAGACAATGAAAGAAAGTGGCAAAATATTCGTTCTAATAGTTTCCAATATGCCCGCGTAGCTGTGTGCATAAGTGCGTTTCGCAATCGCCGTGTTTCTCAATCTGCATAAAAAGAAGATCGGTCCAATCAAATCTTAATTGAAAGTAATTCAGAAAATGCAGGAGAAAAATCGAAATGTAATTAATGCAATTAGCAAAACCGAGCTGGTCGCAAAGATCTGCATAGAGTGAGAGAATCACGTTGAATATTAATGTCTGCAGTTGCGCGTCGAGGCAGAGGCGGCATAGATGATATGGGCAGAGGTTGAAGATGCAATTTCATGCTGCCATATTTCAGACTTTATAATTGTAAAACAACATTTTTATTTTCACGCATGAAATGTGATGGCAATTTTGATAAACATAGCGTGGAAATAAGGTAAAAATAGACGTTATATCTTCAATAGTATTAAAACAAATGAATTAAGACATAAAGTTATCTAGTCGGGGTATAATATTCATTTTAATATAAATTCTCAATAAATAAATTTAGGTAAATATCCTGTTTTTTTTTTTATTTATTACAACAGTTTAGTTTCTGAATTTCTATTCCCACTTACGTGGTGAAAGAAACGTCGATTTGAAATATATTGACGGCAACAACAAAAAATAAAATTGAACTTACTCAAACCTTATGTACCATTTCTAATTTTCTATTATTTATCTGACATATTCAATCTCCTATGGGACATACATGTTAGAACCTGAGTGATAATGACTAAGTACCACTGTTTTCTGTGGCTAAAAGTAAAACCAGACACTTTTGCATGTGTATTTATTTCTGTAATGTTGCTTAATTATAAAATCACACAAGTTTGGTAATAAGCGTTTCACACGGTATCACTTCAATATTCTGTGCGTGATAATTTCACAAGGGCTTCTCTTTGTCAGAGAAATTTGCATTTCTGTTACTTTTAAGTTTTTATTTATCACTTAAAGAACCTAGTTTTTCAAAGATTCATTTTTTAACCACTTGTATTTCGCTTGAGTTATCTCTGGCTATTTTCTACTGAGTAGCAATTCGAAGGCTCTTAAAGAAACATTTTCAGATGCTAGGGTATTTTGATATTTTAATGTCTTTCTTACTTTGATCGCTTGCGTAAAAATAAATTGTTTTATTGAATTCTTGGAGAATTATCAACAAATTTGACAAATTTACAAACATTACAGAATTGGCGATTTAAAAATATTGCCCATTTAACTTTTTAAATATTTATTCTGAAAACATTTTTTCGGATAAATTCTAGTTTCATATTCTTATATACTATTAGGTTGGTGCAAAAATAATGACGTAATAATGTCGTTTGTTGACGTTAAAAATACGTAAAAAAAGCGACATTGTTACGTCATTATTTTTGCACCAACCTAATAGATTAAAATCTAATTTAAAATAATTGTCTACTGCTAGCGGGACTTGATTTTAATATTGCTGACATAACCTTGTCCAGTATTTAAAAAAATGCCCTATATTTTTTGAAATTGTCGAAATAAAATAAAAACATGTAATATTTGTTAGCTTAGCAATGAGTTGAGTTTCATCTTCACTATCTGATATGCAGATAATCCGTATACTATAATTGTGTGTATAAATATTAGAATATCCATTATTTTCCTCCGGTGGGAAAATTTATCGGTTATTACACTCGACAATATTCCGAATTTCGTGATGCAATTTTACTTGGCCTGATGTAGATTGTCTAAATACACGCTTCTTACACATGAGAGTATATAATGAGAAAGTGGCCAGATTTTGAATATTTCTAAAACTATATCTTTTAACATTTAAACAATGATTAATTTATTATAACCAGTTGGTTGTTTTGGGAAGTTGAATTATTTAATTTTATCAAATTTCTAATGCAGAAATCTAAATATTTAAATCTAAAATTTATAAGTACGTTTGTCGAGCAGTAATCTTGCTAGAAAAGGGGAAATATTAAAGAATCCCGGTCTAGTATTCACCGTGCGTGATATAGATATTATGCCTGCCTCATAAATCCGTCTAAGATATATATATATATTCAAACATATAGCTGAATAATCATAGATATGAATTTACATATATATATATATATATATATATATATATATATATATATATATATATATATATATATATATAGCTATATATATATACTATACATACATACATATATTAGTATGTGTATATATATATTTATGTATGTATTTATATATATATATATATATTTGTATGTATTTATATATATATATATATGTATTTATATAGATATATATGTATTTATGTATTTATATATATATATATATATATATATATATATATTTATATAAGTATTTATATATATATTTGTGCGTGTGTATGCGTGTATATATATGCGTGTATGTGTTTATATATATAAACACACATATATGTACACATATAAATATCCATATATATACACCCATATGTATATTATATAATATATATCTGTATGTCCATGTGTTTATATGTATATATATATATAAATATGTGTGTTTATATGTATATATATATATATATATATATATCTGTGTGTGTCTGTTATATATACATATATATATATATATATATATATATATATATATATATATATATATATATATATATATATATATACACACACATCCATTATATAGCATCTCAATAATAATCATTTCATTCAATTATCCTTAGTTGAACTGTAACAATTCTATGTGTTTATTGAGAACGTTCATTCTCATTAATTTTTTTTACACACGTGTTCCTATTTTCACCCGCCCCGACATGCTAATCCATATCCCTATACTCCGTACCTTTTAGTCGTAAACGCTTGTAACATATTAAATAATTAGGTTAATATTAATCTTTTATGTTGTTCTTTTTTATAATATTAAAATAAAAATATCTTGGATCCTATACGGAATTTCTATATTTTTAGTAGTCTTAATATATAAATTATTCAAATCATCATTTATAATTTCCGCACTTGTATACATTGTTTCATATAAGATTTTAATCACCGCTCAAAATTCCCGTCTTTTTTTATTCTTCAAATCTACTTCATGACATTATTGCCAAAGTGACACTCAATATAGAATTCTGTCTGTGTTTCTGTAAATGAGAGCTTTGGTTTGTAATTGACGTACATTTCATTTCTTTTGTGTTCTCTTTTTTCGCAAGTACTTGATTACATAATCGGCTTTTCGTAGAACATGAAGAAGCAAAAAGTTAGCACGTATATAATTATCTATTTCTTCAAGTACCAAGCCCCTTTTAATCGAGTTAGGAATTATTATATCGATTTCTTACTTTACGGTCTATTAAGTTGAAAGGCGAATTCGAATCAACCAGCTCATTACAAAATAATTTGAAAAAAAATCATACAAATATAGTTTCAGATTTTGTTCTTCAAATAGGTCCTTTGAAGGTGATTTTTCTTAAAAACCATACGGAAAATTACTTTCGACATTATTCCTTTAATGTTAAGTTGATTGCTAATATCAGCACTTTCATGACCTATTGATTACTATTTAATATTTAATGTGAAAACCCCTCCAATATTTTTTCTGCGTAATTTTGACAAGAATCTTAATTTACAATTCTATATAAAAGAGATTGCATTTAATGCAACACCATTCAGTTACGAAAGTGAATTGTTTGTTTGTTTGTTTGGGTTTTATGGCATATCAACCACTGTGGGTTATTTAATGCCAAATCCAGTTTATATGAATTTTAAATGCCTATTTTGTATGGAATAAAATATATATAGCTGGCAACATTATTGTTTCAAAAAAAAAAACAAAAAAAAACGTATAGCTGGCAACATTACTTTTTTACAAAAAACGTATAGCTGGCAACATTTTTGTTTCAAAAACTTTGAGCTGGCAACATTATTGTTTCAAAAACTTTGAGCTGGCAACATTATTGTTTCAAAAACTTTGAGCTGGCAACATTATTTTTCTGAAAACATTATCTGCGACTTTGCTGTTGGATGCAGTTTATCGTCATACTCAGGACGTGGATGTAGTTTACCGTCATACCTAGGACGCGGATGTAGTTTACCGTCATACCCAGGACGCGGATGTAGTTTACCGTCATACCCAGGACGTTAAAGTGAATATTTAAAATATTAGGAGCCTAGATTAAGAAATAGTTGGCACATTTTCTGCTTGAGTAGTTTTTATTTCTCTCACTGATGATAAATTTATCCCTGTATTTAATTCACATAAACTCCCTAAATTATGACGTAAGTTCATATTTTTTACTTACCATACAAATATTTAGTTATAATGTTTTGAAAAATCAGTGGCAAGAAACCATATTTGAAAAAAAATCAGATTCTCTCTTATTGTTTAAAATTTACTTTTTGTGTATTTGTAAAGATCTGCTCTTTCAGGACATACGCGCTTATGCCTCTCCACACTTTCCTTTCTTTAAATTCTAATTGTCATGAAGACTTGGGGATATATTTCGGAGTTATTCCTTGATGATTTTTCATGGTTTGAATTGTGTATATTGCATCTTTTTGACTGGGTACAATAGACTTGCTTTTAAACTTAGGTACACAGTGAAAGTACTTTTCCGAATTTCCTATCTCATTTCACGAGTAAATTATCTTCCAAAAGACATAATTCTGAAATCAATAATATTAGAGGCTATGCGATCATTTTACAGCTATCAATGTTTCAATAATTTTACGGGTGCGGTTAATTCTAATTTTTATTGTCAGCATATACCATGATGTGAGTAAATCTGGCACTGTGCCAGAATTGATAGATTATTGTTGCACATGATACCTGTGGCTATCAAATTTCATCAGTCGATTTATTTCCATACTTTGATGTGTGAATGAAAATCAATACTTATCTATATCATGAGCTATCGCCATGCATCCAAGCACACAAACTTCTAGAACTCTTGATGGACATTTACACTGTTAGTTCACGTAATACAAAGCCTTAAGGCTACTCAATTTATAAGGTTAGTGACTGAGTCTCTTTTTAGAGAGGGGAAAGAGAAGTTAAGTGCATATTAAAAAGAAATTTAGGACAGATATCGATTTAATCTTGACATCTAGCGACCAAACTTGCAGAGGTCTGAGAAATTTGCTCTCGAAAGTTTGTTTCTCAAAATAACAGTTCTCTGAAAAAGCTAATTGAGAGGAACAGGGAGAGTATAGCGATCTATTGGTACTGTGAACATGGAATGGCGTGTTTTAGATTTGAAGGTTTGAGCTGGTGGAACTAAGGAATATTACTACTCTGAAGAGCTTCCTTCGTAATATCGATAGGGTATTGAAAGTCAAGTAACTTTTCATCTTTGGGATAGAGATTGCAGCGTGGAAAATAATCTATCAAACGCAAGTCATCATAATCTATTTTGAATTCTGTAAAATCTGCAGAGTGAGGAGAGGGTAGCATCAGCCAAGATATGGAATACATACTCCCTTCATGGTTTGTTCTGACGTTTGAAAATTTTAGAATTGCAGGAGGATTTAGGATTCCTATAGCGATACTAGGAACAGATCATTCTTTCAACATGTGGAAAGGCATGAATATGAAGGTTCCATTTCAAGGTGAGAGTGAGCACTAGGAATTAGTGGTAAAGAACCTAGTTAAAAGTTTAACCACACATCAGAATTGATGCAGGTCTATGGCCTGCTTGTTGGTGAGGGATGTTACTAATTTCATTTTGGGGCATTGAATGATATGGTACCAGCTACAATTTTTTTCCAAACGAACAGGATGTAATTTTTTATTGCAACATCGGGAAAATTGGAGACACTTCGAACCAACTACAGTGATTTTTCCTGAGCAGTAACCTTTTCTAGAGTCAAAGCTTTTTGTATGTCTGGAAAATTCCAGAGCTTGCATGTAGTTTTCAGTCATTTTCTCGTCGTCTTCCCTCTGACTTTCCTAGAAATACTTTCATGAGTATTATTCTGATGACCTTTACTATTAGCTACCTCACTTTCATGAACTTCAGCGCAGTACGATAGCCAGCTAGGTATCATTGTCTGTTAAAATTTCGCTCTTTGCTCTACCTTAAGACCTTAGATCCTAACGGCTTGATAGCCCTCCCTTTGCGTGAAAAGATTAAAAATTTAAAATACCATTATCAGAAATATTTTAAATAGAAAAACAATATTTTGTGTCTTTACATAACCTGCAAGATATTAAACTGTAAAATCAAATCAGTCCAGCAGAAATCATTTTCATATGCGGCAATAACCATTATTACCGCACGTCGACAAGAGAGGTGTATTTTTCTTACTTTGGCTAGACATAACAATTTAAACAATACCCACGTTTGGAATAATATCCCGGAAAGCAATATTCGATATAGCTTAAAGAAGAGATGTCAGAATGATACCAAAGATGTAGAACCTATTTTTATTCTTCCCTTAAAACCTTATCTAAATCCATTAAAGCATAGATATACTAAACAATTAAACACAGAATATAATTCTGTGATATATGTGAGAAAAAAAATCAAATATACAACGGCCGCATTATATATATATATATATATATATATATATATGTATATTAGGTTGGTGCAAAAATAATGACGTAATAATGTCGTTTTTAACGTATATGTTAACGTTAAAAAACGACATTATTACGTCATTATTTTTGCACCAACCTTATATTTATTTTTGTTATTCATATATTTGTTTCCAGTAAGATTTCTTTTGTATTAGGTTGGTGCAAAAATAATGGCGTAATAATGTCGTTTTTTGACGTATTTTTAACGTCAAAAAACGACACTATTACGTCATTATTTTTGCACCGACCTTATATTTATTTTTGTTATTCATATATTTGTTTCCAGTAAGATTTCTTTTGTATTAGGTTGGTGCAAAAATAATGGCGTAATAATGTCGTTTTTTGACGTATTTTTTAACGACAAAAAACGACATTATTACGTCATTATTTTTGCACCAACCTAATATAAGTTACATGCGGACAGCCATTACATGATCTGTTTAGTTGCTTTAAATTTTTCCTGTTATTGAACGAGCAACAGACCCCGAACGGTATTTCTATTTCCGAGTATTTTCGCTCTTAGATGTATTTAAAATAAATATTTCTTAATCGGAAGCGCCTCCTTCTGGCGAGAAAGCTGGGTTGAAGCAAAAATGAACCATCTTCTTTTTCACAAACGTCACAAACGAATATTCTTAAAAAAAAAATCCTGCTATTGTAAATATTAATCTATCCATTGCTGGATTTTTCATCATACTTTCCACCTCTCGAACATGGAAATTAAGCCAATTTTCTTTTTCTTTATTGCCTCGCCGGGAGTAAAAAGATATATATATATATATATATATATATATATATATATATATATGTGTGTGTGTGTGTGTGTGTGTGTGTGCGTGTGTGTGTATGTATATATATATATGTGTGTATGTATATATATGTACATATATATGTGTGTGCGTGTGTGCTTGTGTTTTGTGTGTGTATGTGTGTGTGTTCGCGCATATCTATAGAAATGCGCATCTGCATAGATATAACTGATTATATGTACAGTAATTGTATCCACACATTCGTGCAAGCCTGATTTCATAGACACGGAAATGAAAATTATCTTTCCAAAGCAGAAAATCAAATCACATTTTTGCAGATATAATTGCGTTTAGACAGAGGATATAAATTTGATTAGCACTTCTTTTAATGAGTAGAATTTGTAAAAAAAATAGAGAAACAATAATTCCGGATTGGATATCTCTTAAGTGCAGAAAAAAAAAAAGAAAACAAAAGAAATGAATTAGGCCAATCAGTAAAACAATTTCACATCATAAAATAATACTGTCCAATATTGAAACAGCCATTATCGCAATCAACGGAGCGTTCTACGTAGATTACCAACCTACGGAATATGTATTTACTAGATGATAACTATCTAAGCAAATGATTCTCAAAAGGAATCCAGACGAAAGATATTTGAATATCTATATTTTATATTATATTTCTTATTTGAAAATGATATTTCTATATAATTATATCCACAAAGACACATATTTTTTCGTAATAAGTTTTGGATGGAGACAAAACTGGTAGGGATAAAGTATATTATATGCTATTCTCTTCAGAGTTTCCGGCATGGAAATGAAGAATAAAATGGTCAAATCAAGAGATATAAATATAAACCGTAAAATTCAAGAAATCGAATTCTGTATTTCAATTGGCGTGAGATTATATAAAAAGTATGTATAAAATTCTACAATGATTTTTAACTTATTTTCTCGCCTTTCCGATGAAAACTTTTCATATTTTTGATGGTGACGTAATTCACTAAACTACAAGTCACCATGCAGTGATATAGCATCAATCCACACTGTATTCCATTTGAAAAATTATTTCCAAATATGGTGGCATTGAACAATATACGTTATAGAAAGTGAAGTATGTATATATGCGTACGAACATCAATATGAACACAACTTCTCAACTATTTGGTTGGTGCAAAAATAATGACTTAAGAATGTCGTTTTTTGACGTTAAAAAATACGTCAAAAAACGACATTATTACGTCATTATTTTTGCACCAACCTAATACTTCCAGAATTGGCAGTGCATTATTTTTCCAAGATACTTTGCATAACTTCGTTTGATCATACGTAAAAATATACGTTTCGATTATCCTATGATAATAATTGATTAATGCACATGATACATCGCATACAGTATAATATACATTATTAATATATTGATACTCTTAACCACTTTGATTTAAACAATTTCAATTGTATTTAACACGCGTGTGCCAAATTTGCGCGCTTGTGGTTATGACACCTACAAGAATATATTCACGTAGTTTTAGGCTGTAACGGCGTTCATCCGAGGGTGGGTTGAGCCGGCTCCATTTGTAGTCTCATGGGAATTTGGAATTCACAAGCGGTCCCCAACCTGCATGTATAGCACATGAGATTTGATTACAGTGGTAAAGCTTTCGGGCAGCACCATCCATTCTTTTTTAAAGGCCGATTACAGAGACCTAGTGCATTACGTGCCCCAAACGACCCTCCGCAGGTTTTGAATTCAGAGTTTTCCTTCTCCTAGACCAGTTACCATCCAAGGCTATAGAAACTAGTCTGTCCTGCTATATAAGAGATGAAGAAGATTCATACCTTTCCCAAGGGTATTAGCACGTAAGTGAATGTAATGGATTCGACTGGAATTCGAACTCGGCTCTCTGATTCCTCAATCCGAGCGGCTACCCATTACTCCACAGTGCCTCCTTTTTATCATAAATTATAAGAAATTGTTTTGTTTGTGTTAATAAATAAATCAGGGGAGAAGAAGAGGATTCATACCTTTCCCAAGGGTATTAGCACGTAAGGGAATGTAATGGATTCGACTGGAATTCGAACTCGGCTCTCGGATTCCTCAATCTAAGCCAATATCCATTACTCCACCGTGAGTTTTAGGCTAATGAATTTTATATTTACCGGAGACTTATGTTCAATCTTACCAAATGTATTAAATTGCAAAAAAAAAATCTTTTTATTGTCCAGAAAACATTTTTCTTTCAAAAAACTAACAGTAAAACTATGACATAAAGGTTCTTTCATTTTTATGGTTGTCGTAAAATATGTCAATTGTAATTTAACGCTAATTATTACAACATCCACTTAAGCTGACATTTTTAATTAGTAAGGAAAAACGCCATGTTCTTCGTAACTGGTAGCCATATTGAATGTATTGTTACACATTGCTTATTTTAAGAGAATTTGAATTTGTTCCTTTTTTAGAAAATTTTATTTTTTAAGATTACATTGTTTCCATTATCTCCCCTAATTTATTTCATATTTCCATTTTTGCTGCGGTCTTATTTTTATATAAAACACCTTATCTATTTTATTTGCCTATATTTTGTATAAACCATTATCTATATTTACTATTTATTTTCGCCTACCCTTGATTTTGAAACATTTTCATTTAGGTAAAATTATTTGCGGTTGACTTTCAAAGACATTAGTGTATTCCGTGCATAATGTGTAGAGTTAGAAGCAGCTAAAAATTCTGTCATGAAAACAACTGTGTTTTAATTTTAATCATCGGTATTCTAATATAAATATCCTGATTAAATATTTCAAGAAAAATCTAGAAATTAAGAACGTTTCCATATCGTTGTATATTAATCTAATTATAAAATAGATGCATCACATATCCTTGCTAAGCAATGAATTACTGAGAAAGTTATTTCTTGAACTAACTTTTAAATATAAAGACATTGTAAATATTAGGTTGGTGCAAAAATAATTTCGTTTTCTCACATAGTAACATATGTTAGAAAACGAAATTATTTTTGCACCAACCTAATATTTAGAGAAAAGACTGAAAAGAATAAATATGATGTATTTAAATAGCACTCTTTTTTGCATGTCTGTTGACTGTGACATTTTTATATAGACTGTTTACTTTTAATATTGAATTAGACAGTTTAACCAACATAAGGACTGATAAAATTAACGATAAAAAATGACCACTACGGATAATGTAAATAATTCTTCAGATTCAGTCATTCACTCCTGTAGTTTACTACTAATAACAAGCAGGGAATTTTTCTTCTGATGATGGTCATGCTGTCCGAAACTAGTCAAGGAACCTGTGATTCTATTTGTTGTTCCTGCAGTAAAATAAGGAAGTTTACATATCAATAGAAAGTGATATATGCTGAGAGAAATTGAAACGAGAAGGGTTAATACCAAAAACCCGTGGGAAGAACTTAGGATTTAATTCACATATTAACGAATTGAATTGTAGGTTGAATAGTTTGAATAATGGAAAAGTGACCCAGACATAGGGCAATGTTGATTGACACAAGGCTGCAAATGCAAGCTGTAAAGCGAAAATTTCATTTTTTGTAAACCACAAATTTGGAGTTGATTCCGTTGGTTGAAATTTGAGTTGAAATAACAGAAAAGAGCTTAATATCCACACTCACTAGGGGAGATTTAGTGAGAAGTACTAATATGAGAGAGTGCAAAAAGGGAATTCGCAGAATTATCGCATTCTCTTACTTCGCCAGTTAGACGAATGTTAATAAATAGAAAAGCGCGAAGAGAATTAGGCAGACGTGTCACAGAAGAAAGAAGAGAGAGAGAGAAGAGACTAAGAAGAGACCAGAGACAGGGGACAGGAGAGAGGCCCATGTGATTATCTGCCGACAAAAATCTCCAACTTTATTCTTGTGAAAAACTTTACCAACGTAGCAATCCAGATTTTAACAGATCAACAATAATATCACTTCCGATTTAGATGCGAGTTGGGCTGATATTAAATTGCATGCGAACTCTGGTATAAACAAATTATTGTACGGAGGACTGATTTACTTTTTTTCAATTTATTCGAGTGTTATTTTTTTGCTGTACGTCTTCGCCCCGCTTGGACCAGCTCAACACGAAAATAACTGCGATGATTTGATCTTGGCTGCCTTATGATCAAACTTAAATCACAACGTGGGATAAGGTTAGCTCTGGATAGAAGCAGTTACTTCAGCGACCAGCCTCGGCGTTGGAAGTCTTGGAAAAGTTATTGCAGGATTACAACCTAATTGAAATAGTAAAACAAAAAAAAATATTAATATATAAACCAGTGTGCCTGAAAATTTAATTTTTTTAATATTTTTTATTGTTCAAAACATAATTATGGATAAGAGACACGGGATTGAACCTCAACAGAATCGAAGAAACAACTATTACCGACCAATTCCAGGATTGATTTGTAGCATCATTTTACCGCAAAATACAAGATATCTCCAGGGAGATCATGCAAGATATCAGACAGTTCTGCCAGATATCATAATAGCAGAAACAGAAGAACACAACATGTTTTATGAGTAGATAAAAACACTTAGGAATAAGTTAACACAAATAATTGTATAAAAGTTCACACAGACCAAATAGTGAGGGAACTACGAAGAAAAAAAAAACTGAAAAAGCGATAACTGAAATGCAATATTTCTTCAGCCAGAACAAAAGAGAAAGGAAATCTAACTCAGAAAAAATTTAACGACCATCCCAGTCTACTCGTTGATAACAGAAAGATGTTCTGTTTTCAAGAGCTTCTTTGCTGGAGGTGGAGTAGGAGATGTTGACAGACACTGTAGCATGATCGGAGTGTCCAAGAGGGCAGAGCTGCGAGGCGCGACAGGACTCGGGGATGGAGGTGAAACAGAGATCGAGAAGGGAAACTTTACCGCCCAGGTTGTTGGGGAAACGTTTGGGAAAGTCGACTATTTGAGTAAGGGATTGAGAAATTGAAGCTTTAAGGGTTTTTATGCCAGCAAAGTCAGTTAGAGAAATTTTAATCCACTTTGTATGGTGGGCGTTAAGTCCTCGAACACGAATATATGAGCAAACGGATGGAGAGAGATAGCCATGTCTATATTGTCGGTAATGCTTTCGATAACACACCTAAATCTTGGGAGGATAGAGAGCGATAGAGGGAGAAGAGCATTGAGGAGAGATTAAGAGAGACATGTATGAATAATCTGGAGATTCTAGCGAGGTGGTCCTTGACGTAAATTCTAAGGCCGTGCATGTGGTTTGAGTGTCTTTTCTAAGTATAGGAAGGTAACCGGGAATAGAGATGACAGAAGAGATGATAAACGTGTCGAGTTGGGTCTCACAGGGAACCAGTATACCAGGAAATTTCTCAATGAGGAACGATTGGACACTGCTGAAGTTTGTTTCAAATGGCACAGATGTTAAAAAAAAAAAGATATATTAAAGGGTTTAGGCTAGTTTAAGCTTACGTTTTTGATCGTTCCTTGTCATGTTGGGAAATTTTCGTAGTGAAAATGACAAGGCCTGAAAGTAGAAGTAGCAGACAGTCATCGTCTGTGACGTGGACAGAAACGAGCTGGCACAGCCTCCAACATAATGTGGCCTGCGGTTGCCGACCGGAGGAGAATGCAATGACACCCTTCCATGCGCGACATGGCACTACAGACACCTCTTTATTATACAATTATTGATCAATTCCCGGATAATAAAGATATTGCTAAGGATTAAATAATATATAAAAATGAAAGATGTGCTGCATTAGGTAACAACAATAAGGTCACCTGAACTCAGAGATAAACTTAAGGGAACAACTAACAATTTACTTAACTTACTAAACGGACAACAAGACCATGTACGGAAGAAGAGAAAGAGAAATAAAAAGCTACGATCTCATATTCTGAAAGTATATATTATATAGAAGAAATAATTATTTGCTAATGCAGGATATGGTAATTTATTTAAACCTGACAATATATGATATTATAATTATTGATATGTTTAAAATACTCTTAAACTTTAGTGTGTATATTTTCAAAGACATAATGCAGCAGTTTTGAATATTAGGCAACCCTGGCAGAATATTCCTCTGTGAAGCTAATTTGCTAGACCTCATAGAATACCAAGAATTCTAAAAGATTTATAAAAATATTATGAAAGTTAGCCAAGAGTGAAAAAGCATACAATATAGAGGCGTTAATTAATGATGAAAAATTGTATAGCGATTAAATGGATGAAAAGTGCAGCATTACTCTGGAATACTTTTCCTCTAAAATATTTTTTGGTTGGAATAATGTTTATATATATGCAAAAGTTAGGAAAGCAGATAAAAGCAAAATTGGATATAATTATGCACAGAGGGTAAAGGTAGACGATATTCGAACGCTAAATTTAGTACTTTGAGATTTATATTTCAAATAAATTTCACACCTAAATGTTTCCTACAAATTTAGCGCTTCGCTTCGATGTGCAATTCTAAATACAGTTTAAGTTTATATTTCATGACGCAACACACATATAATTCCATCATTACGAATATTTCATTAGCACTATGATTTCCTTTTGGAGGGGGAAACGCTTTACATAGAATGCCATTCAATTACCAAAAAGTGTTCTGATATATCAGTTTACTATGGTTTGATCTTCTGCCAGACTACAAAGATGGCGAATTTCTTCGAGATGATTGGGCTTCTAGTCCCACATCACGTGCAACAAAATGATTTCTTGCGGATAAATATATTCAGGCTTTGAAAAAGGGGTCATCACAAAGGGATAATTTCGATATAATTTAAACATTATGGCGGGAATTACTGAAAAAATACTTCAGTTAAAACCACGAAAGATCTTAGCGATTACTGCCATGGAGTACTGAGGAAAAAAAAAATCAGTTAGAATATACTGACATGTTCCAATCCGTATCGCATTCTGTTGAATAATTTTTTCCAGCCAATGTCAGTAACACAAAATACCATTCAATACATTGATATTTTAGTAATCTCTGCAATACTGAATTTCATTTTTAGAAGAAAAAGTTATTTTCTTATCGCGATCATTGCTGACAGATGTAAACTTTGCCATATTTTGTTTTCCATTTTTTTAAGTATCACTATACTAAAGGAACTCTACATTTAGGACGCATTAGTAAATTAATTGAGAAAACCATACGGCTAATCACTATAAATTGTTGAGTAAAAATAAGAAAGTCATTAATTTATGAAGAACGGTGGTGTACAGTCTTAGGAAAAATAATTGTATTAAAGTGTGTAACATTCTGAAACTCAATGAAGACGCGCAAAAATGGATTTGAATTCAGTGTTATCGAAAATACTTTCAAATTTTGAATGCTCCTTTAATATAATAGTCGAAATAGACGGTAACGAGTAAACTCAGTTGTCTTTGAGTATTGTCTCTATTCAAAAATCTATATGCAAGAATTTGAAATGAACAGGAAACCAGTTGCATATGCGCTTGAAATGTTTCAACTTTGATATTTTATCGATTGGCAGTTTATATAACCCTATGATATGTCTCGGCAAGGGATATATTTGAACAAAGTAGCTAAGTGGTTTTGGCTACTATAACCAAGTAGAATATGGTAGCCGTAATCGACTGGTGCGCGTTGTAGTCGCAGGTAAGAAGTGTAGATCAATGGCGTAGTCTATTGGGCGTCGTTATAGACTTAGCTTTCAGACTAAGGCTCTTGACTCTCCTACACATCCGTCGGTATTTATGACGGACACCAGCCAATCATATTCCAGTGAGGGGGGAACACAGGTGTACGCATATTCCATTATATCACCCTAATATATATATATATATATATATATATATATATATATATATATATATATATATATGAGGCAGGATTTGTGTGTGTGTGTGTGTGTGTGTGTGTAACGAATGCACGTCCGCAATTTTCAACAGATTTGCACCAAAATTTGCATGCACATGCACCAAGTTAGAGAAAAAGTCAAGACCGACTTTGCATTTTTCAACTCCCATCGATAGTGGAAATAATCGATTTTTCATGCTTCTACGGCAGTTTTCATGTAGTTTCCGCCCATTTTCTACTGGCTAGACTGAGAGCCTATAGGTGGCTATCACGAATAGGCAGGAAGATTCTAATAGCCAGAGTGAGAGCCAACAGCTGACTGACACGAAAGTTACCTAGAGGTGCATTCGTCACAAGAGGGAAAAATTTAAATCTGCATGGCACTTTACTCCAATTGGATCATTCGCTTGCTTAAGCTTAAACTGAACATTGATTCTGATTCCGCAGAACTGGGTTGGGTGTGAAAAAGTATTTATGTTAACATTCTTTTTTCATTCGGTTTTTCTAGTTAAGAGTCCTTTTTTTAAAGCTGATCGTTTTGTGTTCATTTTGTTTAGTTCTTTTTTCGTAACAGATTTACTGTTTAGTATAGAGCTTCTAAAAAATTCGCAGTGTGAGATAGGCAAGAAGTAAGGCATGTAGCAACATCAGCACGGTAAAGGGCACTCCTTTAAAGGCAAGGAAGGGCAAAACTATTTTAAGTCAAGTGATAGCGATTGCTGTATGAGTCGTACGATTTTTGATTCAAGTACGGGTAACGCCGGGCCATCCTGTTAGTATATATATATATATATATATATATATATATATATATATATATATATATATATATATATATATATGTTTGTATAAGAGGCGAAAGAAAAAGATAATCTCAGTCGATTTATCTCCCTGAATATACCAAAGAAGTCAAGTGCAAATGAATCCGAATTCCCTGGGACAATTAAATTTAAAAGGCCACAAAATTATAGCTATTCATGAAAAGACATCATAGCCGAATTAGAGAGATAAAATGTATGAAAAGTGGGATATGTTACAAGTTTTTAAATAAAGATATATTTCTTATCAGAATAATGTCAGATCTTGCAGTAATAAATGATGTCAAAATTCCACCCCAGTTCATAGATTACTCAACGGATTTGGGAAATTTTGATAGAGAAACCTTTTAAAATAAAGAAAACATATAATATACATGAGTAAATTAATTAATTCATATCCTTTACTGGGAACAAATGGATAAAAAGTAAGTCATGAATGCGTCTCTTCATTGGATTTATTTAACAAATACAGAAAGATTAATATGTAGAGAACAACATCTAGATACGCAGATTAAACTATCTTTAGAGGTTCAAGGAACCACAAGGAACTCTTAGACAAACTCAGAAAGCAATCATGGCGAAAGACTAATAATTAAATCTAAGAAAAAGAAGCCTGGTTGACAGCAGGCGTGTCAATACAATATGACATCGACATATTGGAGAGGAGACATTAAAATCAAGAAATAACAGGAATTGTACAGAGTTGCGTAATATCAAATGAAGTACTGTGTCAAAGTTATACGAAAATGTATATCACTATATATAATGATGCCTTCAAGAAAATATGTAACGTGTTTAGGCATAGGGAAATCTTTTTTAAGATCAAAATTACACCCACACCACATAAGATAAAAGATAAAAAAAAAGTCTGCGGTTCTTTTTTTTCCGTCTTGGCGTACAACTAACTATTGCTTTTAATTTAGCAATATTTAAGATGATAAATATGAATATATCTCAACGGCGAAAGATTTCCGTGAGTACATACGTATCTTTAGAATTCTTAACTTAAAAAATTAGCTTTAGAAATATTTGTCACTGTGTTACAGTTTTGCAAGGAAAACGAAAGATATCGTTTTTGGTCAGTCATTAATTCACGTCATCTTATTAGGAAATATGTTTTTGCATTTGTTTCTTTATTCATTCTATTTAAGAGAAAACATTATATATCATCTAAGTTTTCTTAACATCATGTTGATTTAATCTTTTGAACATAGATATGGAGAATGAAAGGAAACTAATGATAATATAAGCCGTCTTTTTCTAAGGAAATATTCAGCATTCATAGACCGAGCAGTCAGTACTACTGTTGCTTGAAATCTATAAGATCTTTCCATGAAAACTACTTTTTCATGAAAATAGGTTTCTCTGGCACAGAATCTTTTATCACTTTTCCAGTATGCATAGGGAATTTCCTTCCTAACCTTTGTTTGTAGCAGTATGGGACATTAATACCTTCATCATATCATAATTTTATCATTGATTTACATGTGCTAAACATTTTAGTTGTTACTGTCGGCAGTCCCCAAATGTTGTGGTTTCTTATTTATTACAGTTATTTGTTATCGAAAGTCTTGCATTCTTAACGGCGAATCATTCTATTTGTATGTTTAACAACGGTTTCCTGAAAGTTATCTGCCCAACGAGAATGTCATTAAAACAAATGATGTTCATATCTTAACACATTTTAGGATGTGTATCGTGAATTTTTCAGTAAAGAACAGACTTTTGCGCGACGAGCAGTATGCTTTTCGGTCGGCCCGATCCACTGTCGATGTCTTAACTAACATTATTTACAGAATCAGCGAGGCGGCACCTGACGACCAGTACACCTCGAGGACGTATCACTGGATATCTCAAAGGCATTCGACATAAGGTTTACTACACAAGCTCTCCAGTTATGGTATCACTGGAAGGGACATCTCGATCCATAAATCATTCCTAAGAGATTGATCCTTGAAGGTTGTTATTAATGGCCAGTCCTCCGGTGTCCTAGCGGTCACCGTTGATGTCCTACATGATTCTCTCTTCGGATCAACCTTCTAAATGATCTCTACAAATGATCTGCCTAACAATATACTCAGATCATTTGTAAACATATCTGCCAACGATACGACTATATTCCAGCGCAACTCTAAAAATCTCGATAGTCAAAGATTGGCTACTGATCTCTCTTCCGATTGTGTTCAAAATACTCAATGGGGTAACAACTGGCTGGTTACATTCAATACCTCGAAGGTCAAATTAGTTATTAGGTTGGTGCAAGGAAAGTTAGCTCCTTGTGCCGCGCCAGGAAATTTTTCTCCCCGGAGTCGATCCTCCAGATCTACAAATCAATAATTCGTCCATCCATGGAGTATTGCTGCCATATATGGTCTGGTGCCCCTTCTGTTTGCCTCGGGGTTCTTGATAGGCTCCAGAGGCGGATATGCAATGTAGTTAGCCCTGCTCTGGCGTTTCGTCTACAGTCACTTTCTCACAAACGCGCCGTCGCCTCCCTTTGTCTGTTCTACAAATACTTTCATGGAAATTGCTCCGAGGAGCTGCATTCGCTGGTTCCCAGTCGTCATGAGTTCAAGCGCTCTACGAGGCTGGCATCCCGCTCTCACCCCTTCATTGTCGAAACTCCTAAATGTAGCCGTCTCTTCTACTCCAATAGCTTCATGTCTCGCACCTCTCGTCTGTGGAACTCCCTTCCCTATTCCTGTTTCCCTGAGAGCTATAATCTCCATCCATTCAAGTGTAATGTCAATCGACATCTCCAGTTGCCTTGATCTATCCACTACCCTCATCTTTTCTTCTATCACTCCTATCTGATCTTGCTCTAAATTTTCTGTAACCCATTGCGTCCTAGTGGCTTCCCACCTTGCTTGGGGTGAAATGCTTAAAAAAAACAACAAAAAAAAAACAGCACTACCTCCATAGAAATTAGTCTGACGAATTACATTTCCTGTTACCGCAAAGGCAAATCTTCATGGCAAGAACACACCATGACACTTAATAGCAAACCATCCAAATATACCTCCATATTCCATCGATTCGAAACGACTCCAAACTAGATGTTTTTCAGATCACTAAAATCTGAATCTATTCAAGGCTAGGATTAATCGTTATCTCTCCCATATACACGCTCCTAACGTAACCCTCTACCCAGGCTTTGTAAAATGTGATTCCCATTGTAAAAAAACATCTATGTGTATTGCTCCCAGCTTTAATAGCTTCTTTAATTTTTTAAGTTTGATTAGTTTTACCGATATTATTTTTCATAAGTCGATAGACTAGATATACGTACATAAATTGAAAATAATTTTGACGCTCTAAATGTTTTAGAAATCGATGTCCTGCTAAGAAGTGGCAAAAATTTTAAAAAATAGAATCAAAATGTAAAAGAACAACTAATAGAATTAGAAATATGTATATGAGGTTAACCAGTATAGAATAATGTAATTAAAATATTTTCTTTGGAGAATCATGAGGAATTAAAATGTTATACAACAGTTCCACGGAAATCCCAAAAGTCAAATATGATAGAAGAGTTGCCAGAGCAAAAGCAATACATATCCTGATTACTACTAAGAATAACAGCAGAATAACACTATGTTCTGGAAATAAATAATTTGGTAAAAAGTAAAGAAAAACCACAAATAAGCATGGCTCGCTCGACATAAACGAGAATGACTGTTGTTAAGATGAAGTAGATAAAACTTTTAGAGTGATAAAATGAATTTCTCCGCATTACGGAAAAAATGTTAATATATACTTGCTGAATACATATAACTTTCCAAGATGTTCACAAATAAGAAAACTATCATTGTGCGTGTTTCTTCCTCTCTCAACATTTGCATGTAAAATAACATCTTTCGATCTTTCTTTAACAGTTCAGGTGTTTAATAATTAATGTTAATTGGACGTTTAAAAAAAAAAAAAAAAAAAAAAAAAAAGAATAATCATTTTCTTTTCATTCTATCATTTTTTTTGGTATGTCTAGGTTGGTGCAAAAATAATGTCGGTTTTTGACGTATTTTTCAACGTCAAAAAACGATATTTATTTTTGCACCAACCTAATATTTATATCAATCTAGCGCTTCCTACAGAATAGTGTATCAAACTTTCATTTCTCTAATTTTTGCATCACATACCATTCTTTCTTCAGATATTTTTATGCGCTTTTTACTAATTGTCATTTCATGTTATTTGACGTTCAATTCTATGCTGTTTGTCTTCATTGGTAGATATTAGGTTGGTGCAAAAATAATGACGTAATAATGTCGTTTTTTGACGTAATTTTTAACGTCTAAAAACGACATTAGTACGTCATTATTCTTGCACCAACCTAATATATATCACAAGCCCATATTGTCTGTGTGTATGTGTGTGTGTCAGTATATGTAGGTGTCTAACTCCTGAAGGTGATAACAAGAAGAAATAGGAAGTATATATGAATGCATATCAAATTTCTAATTTGGTGAACAATTTCAAAAGAGCAAAGATCAGACGTAGGCTATAATTTGATCTTAGCTAGATAAGTTATAATGATATCTATTAGGTTGGTGCAAAAATAATGTCGGTTTTTGACGTTAAAAAATGCGTCAAAAACCGACATTATTTTTACACCAACCTAATACAAACACCTAACATTGTATAGATTCATCGTATTTTAATACTTATTATTTTATCGCACGACCTTTCAGTTATATGCTCATCATTTCAAAAGGTTAGGCTTCAGGTTCAATTATTCGTAGAGTAATTTGATATGTGTAACCTATAACTAGAAATTATATTAGCTCGAAGCAATACAAATGTCAATATGACAGTGATGAAAGAAATAAAAAAAAACATGTCGAATTTCATTTCCATTATTTTTCCCTAGTCTATTTCTTAAAGTGGTGATGAATGGTTTATTGTGGCAAGTATAACGATCAAATAATCTTGTCCAGTAAACAGTATTTTATTTTTAATGTGTCATTTAAAAGACCGAGTCTCTCAAATAGGACAGATGTTTTTTTTTTATTTGCATCAATATTCGCATCTTGATTTCAAGGCAACAGCGGTAAGGCCATTATAATCTGCGGCCTACTTCTGCTATTTACGTATTCGGGAGCATTTCTGGAATTTCAAAAATTAGCTATTTAATCATTCAGACGGAGATGATTAATTGTATTCAACATACAATCGTTAACGTATATTTATTAGGTGCAAAAATAATGACGTAATAATGTCGTTTTTTGACGTTAAAAAATGCGTCAAAAACGACATTATTACGTCATTATTTTTGCACTAACCTAATATCATTATTTTATGTACACTACCCACAAATGAGTGATCATGATTGCCCAAGACTAAAATCTTTTGTGGTTCTCAGCGTCATTTATCTCGATTGTTTAACCCAGGCTCTGTATTGTCAAATATTTATATAGTTGGACCTGTGGGTGATAAAAAAAAAGAACAAATCTGCAAACAAAAGTGTCTGAATAGAAGAGATGAATACTCGGATACGATCGACCAGCATTTATTCACTAAACTCAAACTACAGCATGACTAAACTCAGAAAATGCTAAGTAAAATATATCAACTCTGCGAATTGCCAAGAAGAAGGAAAGTGAGTATATTGTCAAGCGTAAATTCATATATATTCTTCGTCATATTAGCACCGTTCATAAAAATTTAAAATGTAAAATCAAAACACATGAACAACGCCATCAGGCATGAACGTGACATACCCAAACTAATACAAATAGTTATACAATACTAAACATTTTTAAAATATAGAAATAAGCGCGTGTTTTTCACATATATTCATAGATAAATTAGATTCATTCAAGTATAGACTGCGTATAGTGATATAACTAAATTAGTGTGATTAATGTGCACATCGGTAACAAAAAATCAATTTCCAATTACTATGGTTAAAATATTTTAGCGCACTAAACGAAAACGCATTAATCCAAAGCGCATTATTCGAGAGATGGTCTGTGTTCATTTTTTTCAGTGGGGCGGGGGGTATGCCAACCTCTAATGGGTCATTTTATGCCGGATTTTTTTTTTTTTTAAATTATTTAATTCTTGTCAAATTTGAATTGTGTTTGAATGTTTTAATATATTTCTAAGTAATGTTGTCTTTCAAAGTTGGGTTGCATTTAAATAATTTGTAGACAGTCTGGTTTTTATTAATTTTTTTATTTTACAATATATTGTATAGTAAAAAGAAAAGAAAGACCAAACAAATAAGTTATTTTATAGAAGTTAAAAGGGGAGGTAGAGAAAGAACAAGTCGCAAGACAGTCCAATATAATAAATCGTTTGTTTTTGTTTTTTTTATATATATGTATATATGTGTGTATGTGTGTTTATATTTATATTTATATATATATATATATATATATATATATACGCACACATTTATATATATATATATATATATATATATATATATATATATATATATATATATATATATATATATATATATATATATATATATATATATATATATATATATATGTGTGTGTGTGTGTGTATCTTTGGTTTGTTTTCTTCTATTCTTCCAAAGAAAAAAACACCCTGTCTTGGCCGCATGTAGGAAGATCAATACAACCATCCATACCTCATCTATAACTTCGAATAGCCCAAGTGAAGTCTTGATTGTTTGTTGTTTACTGGGGTAGCTTTTATAATCCACGTCCTAAAGCTAGTGGCAAATTTTGTTCTAGGTGCCGGCCGAATACTGATCATTTCCGGTCTGTCGCCCATCGAAGAAGTCTGTTGTTTATTTAGACCCGAAACTTCTAGTGACATGGGAGCAACAACACTGACGACGCATCTAGATTCGCCACTTAAAGGTGTATTTTAATAATTATTATAGTCCTACCCCTTTCATGATGTTAATCAAGTTTCTGATTTTTACTTTTTCAAACAGTTCGTTTAGGTTACTTTTACTAAAGTGTCTTTTCCTGCTATGACCTCTGCGTCTACATTCTTGCAGCATGTTTTACTGTCAGAATAGAGCTGCACATTGATTGTTGTTCTCGTTTAAATATGTCGGCCTGTATTAGCCGAGTGTGTACCTATGTAAAGCCAACTCAGGACGACCTCCTCTCTTCGGTGACTTTATTGTTTATTGTGCATTTCCCCAAAATGAGTTTTATTTAGTTTATTTTCGTTATGTATTTCCTATTATTGCTGCTATATCTTTTTTATTTATTTGTTTTTTTTTTAGGTTTCATGTCTGTGTAGGGTACATTGAATTTCTTATCAATGGTTATTTCTGAGGATGACTTAGCTGCTGAATCATCTCTTTCGCCTCCTTGAATTCTAATGCGACTGATTAGAAAGCAGAATATTGTTTTGTTTTTCCAAGGTTCTGATCCTGTCTAGCAGTTTTATGACCAATGGATTTTCTAGTCTCGATAAGGAGTCCGAGAATAAAATAAAATTTTGGTGGTCGCTCTCGGATATGATATTTAGTGTCATGTTTAAGGCACCAGCCTCCACACTGATGTCTCATTTGGTAATCGGTTTTGATAACGGTTTCGTCGAGTAGTGATGCAGTACCGGTTTTTTTCTCTATTTTTAGACCATCAGTAAAAATGCTTAGATGATTTGGGAGTTTTTCTCTTAACCTGAAGAATTTCTCGGGATAGGTAATAAGACGATTTTTATTTTATTTTGGGAAGTTCAATTATACGTGTTGTTTAATTGTCCATGGAAGAATCGCCATTTGTTTTGATTTGTGTATTTTTCAAAGGGGATCTTTGCTTCCTCAATAATTTGTTCCATTCGAAGTCCAAAGGACTTTATTGTATTTTCCTTCTGGTGGAATATTCGTTTCGATTAATGGATCCATTGTAAGGTTGTGATGACAAGGTTTCAGTTTGAGTTAATATTGAGTGGTGTTTCGTTACCCTCCATATACAGCCTCCCCAGTGGGGAAGGAAGACTCCAAGTGAAAGTATGACTCCTTCATGGTATATTTTATTCAGGATTCTCAAATAGGATTGCCTGGCTGATCCATAAACCAGCAGCTATAATCCAACTTGGAAAGTTATATTATTCTGCAGTAATGTTTTTTATGAGGGTTAAAAACTTTTGGAGATGAGAGCAGTAATTCTCGGGGTACTAGATACATGCCTTCATCAAAGAAACTTAATTTCCTCCATGTATTATTTGATCCAAATTTCCTCATTGATATTGCTAGTCAGTTCTTGAAAATATAAACAACTATAATGAATACAGCGAAATAATGAATCACATAATTAAAACTGTGCTAAAAACAATATGAAGGGCTATTTTTTTAAAAAAGAATTATCATGTCCGAGTTCGTAATTCCAGTGCCATGAGTCAGAATCACAAGTTCAACGTCAGAGAAGGACGGGATCAGGGTAAATAAAAAAAAAGTTTAAAAAATCCACTTCTTAACTATTAGGTTGGTGCAAAAATAATGACGTAATAATGTCGTTTTTTGACGTTACGTCAAAAAACATTATTACGTCATTATTTTTGCACCAACCTAATACAAAAGAAATCTTACTGGAAATAAATATATGAATAACAAAAATGAATATTAGGTTGGTGCAAAAAATAATGACGTAATAATGTCGTTTTTTGACGTTAAAAAATACGTCAAAAAACGACATTATTACGTCATTATTTTTGCACCAACCTAATACAAAAGAAATCTTACTGGAAATAAATATATGAATAACAAAAATGAATATTAGGTTGGTGCAAAAATAATGACGTAATAATGTCGTTTTTTGACGTTAAAAATACGTCAAAAACGACATTATTACGTCATTATTTTTGCACCAATCTAATAGTAACGCACCTGAACATTTGTCCGCAAAAGGCAAATAAATTTATGTAGTTCCAAGTCGTGTTCTTTTACTGGGGTAACAATAGTTAAGTGCACACAAGTAGCATATTTTGAGGCTTACTCAAGTCGACTCGATTTTGATTTTCGTTTTCGATAAATAATTCGAAAAACACGAATTCATTTTTGATCTGAAACTTGTATTTCCCCATTGATGACACAAAATATCAAACCGAGTTGAGTCTATTTTGTATTTTTTTCTGGGATTAAAACCTTCATTCTCTTATTAAACCTCACCTCCATGAAACAGGGTGAGCGTAAAGTGGTGAACAGGCTTTGCTATAACATCGTGTAAGACATAATTGCTAAGACAGACAACTGTTAACTTTTAGATACTTGTGAACTCAAAAACACATATCACCCGATTTCAGTTCTATGATTACCGTGGAACAATGTGTTTGAAACCTGCATACATTACACTGGCGCTCTTGTAAACAAACTCTTCCCGTTAGCAGTTTAAACCAGAAACTTTTGAACAAGTGACAGTATTCAGTTGTCATGTTTCGTAAGTCAGGTTACGTGCACTAAGTGACGTCAGTAATGGCCGAGGACTGACCTACACGAGAATATGGTTCCCTCTACTATTGGTTGGCTCAATTTGTAGAATTTGTCCTAATTCCTTTGTTAACGGTTTGCTAACTCGCAATAGTAGTGGTAATTTTGCCTGTCTCATTTATTTCATCCCTCGATCAAACGGTATAATATCTTGTCTGCAATCCATGTCCGCCACATCTACGGAAAACAATAAACTATTGCATCACATTTTAACTGATTACGCCAATATCAACAGGAAGTGAATGGTGATCAGTACACTATATAAAGCTTACTAATTGTTACTCCGGTTTCATTGCAGTACATCTCGAACTGCAAAATATACAGTCAAGTCAGGAACGGTGTTCATCTCATATACTAGATCAATTCATGAAAAAATTAACCATCAATACAGACTGGACAAAATGTCACAGTATCATACAACCGGAATTGATTGCATTCTTTTCCGTGTATTGAATAGTATAATTGCATTTGTTTTTCCACGTGGGGGCAAGGGGGACTAACATATAGTGATTCTTGAGGACAACAGAGTTCAAATTCCTGTTGATTAGTTACCGTCACTTGCATAAAATACCCTTGGGAAAGTTTTGAATACATCACTTCATTTATATTGTATTGTTAAATTGCAGGACAAGACTGTGTTCAGTAATCTTTGATGGAAAAAGATTTAGTGAGGTTGAAAACTAAAGCAGCTTCCCAATAGGCCATACTCTGGTGAGGCGGCTAGTTAGAATGCTGAATTGTTCAAGGATGGATTAACTCCTCAGAGTTTAAGGCCATACACCTGAACTAAGCGTTAAATATTTTCACCAACGCGCAATTGGTCAGGCGTTGTGAGAATAGCTATACTCCTGAAGACATGGTCTAATAAGAGAGATGTCCTTCTAACAGGAATTTGAGAGGCTTGGATATAAATATTTTTTATGACATTACGATTTGATTGTTTTCCTTCCAAATTAATGCGCACTTTTAATATTCATTTTACTATCACAAAAAATCTTGATGTATTACTATTTCAAAATTGCATCCTCTCATTCCCAATTTCAAACGATATGAGTTATATTTTTCTCATATTTTCCTCATTGCTATCTATTAAGTTTTTGTCATTTATTTAATTTTTTTTAAATGTTTTTTTCCTTCGTTTACTCTACAAAATGCCCTTATCTCGATTCTAGCGGTTTATTTCCTATAATATATGTATTACAATTTTTCGCATTAGTTGTGCCTAATGCATAGAAACTCTTCATCTTGTAACTATAAACTACCTATCGCTCATCTGCTAACATTTCAGTAATTTCCTGTCATTTCTCTCAAATATCTTGGCATTTTCACTGATTGTGCATCGGGGCTAAAAGTCATCGTTACATGTGTCTAATTCTTTGCTGTTTCTTTGAGAAATGCTTGTTCGTACTACAGTTCCCTGATATTTTGGCAGCAACCGTCAAAAGCAGAAATATCGGTGCACTCATAAGCGCAAGCAATCATCTCTTGACATAGCATTATGTCAGCTCGCATTAAGAAACGCACAATGGGTGATCAAGATTATATTAGGTTGGTGCAAAAATAATGTCGGTTTTTGAGGTTAAAAATACGTCAAAAACCGACATTATTTTTGCAACAACCTAGTAAATATTGAAAACTAAACAAGATGAAGCATGTGTTGATATTCCTTTATTTCTTATTTCCAGCATGCAAATCCACAAAAGGGGAGCCATTTCGAACATGTTAACCAGTTTGTTAATCATGAAAAATTACGTTGTTTTTATGTAACAATAATTATAAATTTTCTTAAAGTACTGAAAGTTATCATTGATCGATAAAATTTAAATAATACGTTAGGTTTACCGAATCATATATATATATATATATATATATGTGTGTGTGTGTATTTGTGGGTGTGTGTGGTTGTGAAAATGGTGCCGGGATCTATTATATAGATTGTCTAAAAATTTGATACATTTCGGAATCTGTTCCGTTGTTGACGTAATCCGTTGCTGCTATCATCTCTGGTACAATTGAGCACATTCCAACAATAACGATTCCAAGCTCTACATTCTAGGATTCAGAGTACCATTAAATACATTGCATTAGAACCGCATAGTATATATGTATATATATATAATTATATATATATATATATATATATATATATATATATATATATATATATATATTCTTGCAAACTCTTCATTGCCAATTCAAGAAAGAAATTCGGATTACAAACACAGAAATTGTCTCATATCGAGAATATTTAACATTGAAAAACAAGAAAAAATTAATTATTTTTAATAATATGTGGAAATCTCCGCTTTTACCTGAAGACGGTCACGAGACCAGAAACACGTGTAGTGTAACATTATGTAAAACAAAGCATAATATTTTTTTCTAAATAAATCCACATTACAACCAAAAACGTTTACGGCACCTCTCTTCTCTTCTTTTAATATATATATATATATATATATATATATATATATATATGTGTGTGTGTGTGTGTGTTACTTTCCATTACTATTCTATCAAAATATGACACCTAAATTCGTATCATGTCCTAAAATGCAAAGATAAGATATAAATTTAGATATAGCTGTATAAATCAGTTAGTCTTATCTCGTATTGACTCCTGACAATTGTCTATAGTTTGATGTAATACGTTGAGTTTTACGACAAGACTTGTCTGCTTAATGAAAGTCGTCGATTTATTAAAATTTATGACATTAAAAAATAAAGAACTGACTGACTCATGTATGAAATTCGTTGAACGGTATAGCTACTATTATCGGTAGAAAGATTTTAACGTATTTGTTATATATGACACTAGCATCATGGCCTGGCGTTGCCCGTGCTTGAATCAAAAATCGTACGACTCATACTGCAATCGCTATCACTTGACTTAAAATATTTTTCCCCTTCCTTGCCTTTAAAGGTGTGCTCTTTGCCGTGCTGATGTTGCTACATGCCTTACTTCTTGCCTATCTCACACTGCGAATTTTTTCTAAGCTCTATACTAAACATTAAATCTGTTACGAAAAAAGAACTAAACAAAATGAACACAAAACGATCAGCTTTAGAAAAGGACTCGTAACTGGAAAAACCGAATGAAAAAAGAATGTTAACAACTGATACTTTGTCACACCCAATCCAGTTCTGCGGAATCAGAATCAATGTTGAGTTTAAGCAAGCGAATGAGCCAATTGGAGTAAAGTGCCATGCAGATTCAAATTTTTCCCACTCGTGACGAATGCATCTATCGATTTTAACATTCGTGTCAGTCAGCTGTTGACTCTCACGCTGGCTAATAGAATCTTCCTGCCTATTCCCGGCAGCCAGATATAGGCTCTCATACTGGCTAATAGAAACTGGCCACAAACTACATGAACACTGCCGTAGAAGCACGAAAAATCGATTATTTTCACTATCGATGGGAGTTGGGAAATGCAAAGTCGGTCTTGGCCTTCCCGCTTGGAGCATGTGCATGTAAATTTTGGTGTAAATCCGTAGAAAATTGCGGCCGTGCATTCGTTACACACACACACACACACACACACACACACACACACACACACACACACACACACACACACACATCCTGCCTTTTATAGATAGAGATTCATAAAATTAAATATATAGCAATGTGGCTAGATAACCATATAGTGTTCCGGGAATTAAGTAAGAGATGTTTTTCTTCACGGAAAAAAATGTTCCGCGTAAAAGTATCGATTCTCGAATCTCAATCAGCTAATCGAAATTAAGATGAGAATATAGCAAGTTTAATTATAACACCAAATAGTGAAAATTAATAAAGCCATGTCTAACGATACAAAGGTACAAACATGATTTTAATAAATATTAATAATGTCTGTCTAAATAGCAACTATAATGACGGTTTTTGACGTATTTTTAACGTCAAAAACCGTCATTATTTTTGCACCAACCTAATAATTTAATTGCCTTGAAAATTAATGTTATTATTGGTTTATTAGTTTAATCCTTTCGTTCTGTTGTGGAGACGGATATGGGTAAGCTGGGAGACAGAACCTTGTTGTTTTTACTGTCGTGGACAAGCGTAACTCCAAAGTGACAAACAAAAGAAAGCATTGAGTATGGTTAAATAAATAATAATTTATTTACATGAATCCACAACAAGGAAATTCTATCTGTTGCTCAGGCAATAGATAGAGAGTCGTGAAATCAGAAGTGAATTTGACATTGTTTGTGGCTGTCTTTGCCCCTCTCAGTGTGTCGGTGTTGCCTCTCTCAGCATGGTTTGATTTGTTTAGGATCTGTTTGACTTTGAGAATATAGAGATGTCAATCGGCTTGAAATAAAGGTTTTGGCTTTTGAGCGGGACTGAGTGGTCACCATACATTGTTCATTTTGTTTTGTTTAAAGTGGATGTATCTACGGAGTCGATGTTCAGAAAACGTATTTATGCTGTCTGCTTTGGATCGTGGTGCGGTCAACATTTGGTTCGTATCGAAAAAGCAAGAGGCATGACAACCCAAACCAACAAAAATACAGGGGTTTGAGGGAGCAAAAGAGAATGTGAACATTTTAGTGAAAAGGAATGAAGGAAGAAGAATAAAGAAACAGTTTTCAGGAAGAAAGATGATGACAATTGGCGTTGACTTTAATTTTTTGTAGACTATATCTGTCAGACAAGCAAGTATTCGGAAGGCAGTTTCATCTGTGAGATGTTTGAGGAAAAAAAATCTCTTAGAATAGAAGTGAATCTAGATTGTTCCTTAGCCAAACGACGAGACCTATTTGCTAATCTAGTGGCACGTTTAATTTAATCTAGTCAAGACGTCAGTGAAAAAGACTCAACAGAACAGTGACCATGGAAATATTTGTAAACAAGACAGAAGGAAACCAATTCCCTTTGGAGTGAAAGTGACTGAAGTTGAGATACCTTGGTAAGGATCGATTAAATTACATTCGTAAGAATGTCGATCACCAGAGCAGATAGAACAGCAAGATTCAATGCACGGGGGAATGGTGAATTTATAAATATGTAAGATGGAATCTGTCCAGAAAAAAAAATTCTGTTACGACACAGTGAAGTACATTTCGTAAGAGCAAACGCAGCATTTGATTCGGTATAGTTGTCCCCACCTCATGTGAGGGGAAAACGTGAGCCCAAGAAGATATAGAGTGTCACTCCCTCTTGGAAATCAGCAATACTGATGTCAGACAGAAAAAAATTCTATATAGTGATTAAACGAAAGTAGATTTGTTTATTCTTAGCGATGCGACGTCAAAGTAAAACAAATGTCATTGATTTTCAGTGTATTGTAGATAAATGGAATTCTAAACGGGTTAATGTCAATATCGTAAATCTACACAGATATTTCAATGGCATATACTAATATATATATATATATATATATATATATATATATGCGTCTGTGTGTGTGTGAGTGTGTGTGTGTGTGAAAAACATATAGAAAATAGTAAAGAACTCTTTAGGTAAATACTCCGAACTTCTTTAGTATTTTTGTTATTATTTTTCAAAAATAGTGCTCGATACAAAAGTAGAGCATGAATATACTTATTAACTATTTACTTTCCATGAAAAACTACACATTATTAAGTTTCTAAATAATAAAAATCTATTAAACAATAACATTTGCCGACATCATCAAATTTTTGCATTGAATAATTAGCATAAAAACAAACAAAAAATAAAATAATTTTTAAAATCCATAGTCCTAATAAATAGTTTAAATGACCACCCAGATAACCCTTTATGAAGTCGTCAAAAAACAAATGTTAGCGATTTTCGACAGTTTTTATATACACAAAACCCTTTCAAAAAAATAAAAAAATAAAATAAAATAAAATTAAAAAATAAATAAATCTCAATAGACGCTTAACCAGACGAGGCGATGTCTTCTTCGGCTTTAAATTTAGACACCCTAACCATACCCTGACTTGACATCTGTGAATGCAACCGAGATATTGATACAAATTATTAACACCTTGCGCCCCTTTTTCTTTAAACAATTACTCTAGCTGTTACCAAAGAAATTTTGATTTTAATAATGAATATGCTTATAAGACACGTAAATTTCAGAAATAAGTTATTTAAAAAAAAAAATTTCGCTCAAAGATGGAACAGAGCTTAGTACTTTAATTCAATTTAATTCAAATAATTATATTGAAGTTTTCGGCTCTTGTTTTGAAACACGAGAACTCTTATGTGGCGTGTTCGAATCACATTTTTAAATATATATATATATATATATATATATATATATATATATATATATATATATATATATATATGACACCCGGATGCAATATATGAAAAAAACAGAACAGATAAATATTCTACAGAAATATACACGCAGTTCGGTTGTAGCGTAGAGTGCATTGTCTGTATTTTACATTCAGGCGGTGATATTTCTTGACAGTGAGATGATCACCTGCTAGTTTTCTCCAGTGAGTTTTGTGTGAGAGGCATGGCGGATCTTTGAGAGGCTGGGATGGCATACAGACACACATCTTTATAGTGCACCTGATATCTACGTATCGCAATACCTGATCTGTATTACACACACATGTGTGTGCCCCTTCATGTTTTTAAATGTCTTTGAACATCTGATATTCATCTGTGTAAGTGTTTGGGGTATGATCATTACTATTTATTCTGTTACAATTTTTGGATACATTAGACAACTAGTGAGCTAACCCAAATGATTTGACTCACTTTATAGTCCACCAAGAAAAGGGTTAACCAATCGGAAGATGTAGAATATTCAATCCGTCGTGTATAAAGGCGGCCATTTTGTTTACTCTCCCCGAATGTTCAGTGACAACTTGTCAGGGGAAAGAA
>OZ010615.1:13366499-13376499 GCA_963932145.1 Acanthosepion lycidas | reverse complement strand
TACTTGTATAAAGCAATATTTAGTAAAAATCGCATTTACCTCTAGTGGATATTTCAGAACGAATCTATGAATATTGTACATGATTATTTACAAATATATGCAAGTTCACTGATTTTGTTAAATAAATCAATTTTTCCCATTATGTGTTCTGTATCTGAACTTAAATTTCGGTATTTATATACAGGTAGGCAATATATTGTGGGATATTGAATTTTTAGTACATTTTTATTTTTTAAAATTTTTTTTTTTGAGAATGGATTGTTCATCAGATTGGAATTATACATAACATAGTATTATAGATAAATATTTCAAACATAACCAAAGCAAAAACTGTATTATGTTGGTGCAAAAATAATGTCGGTTTTTGACGTATTTTTTTTAACGTCAAAAACCGACATTATTTTTGCACCAACGTAATATATCCAAAGAAAAAAACAGGACATAGTAAAGATGGGAGTTGAAAATACAACATTGGAAATGGCGAGGTAGTTGTACGGTGATAATACGACCATGAATGAAAATGTAAAATTGCAGTTGAAAGTCAATGTAAATATATCACAAACATAGACTGAGAAAGCAAAAAAAAAAAAAAGGCTAAACAAAAGTCGATTTATCTTCAACAAAATATTTTTAAAAAAATAGCGAAATACGTAATGTAATTCTAGTAATTTGAGGAAAGCAATGAAAGGTATATGTTAATGTAATTTTTATTATTCAATGTGCATTTACATCGTTGGTATATACAGATTTGTGCGTGAATATAGAAAAACAATTTAAATAGAGGACATAGGTTGTGCATTGTATGCATAATTTGTACAGAACATAAGTCGCTTCAAATCTGATAAAAGCAGAAGTCTGGCTGTAATTACTAGAATTAGACACTGAAAAAATAAAGAATCAACTATTATCAACACCTCTTGGAAACCTAAATTTAGGTAGATCTTCCACAAACTGGACACTAAGGCATGAACGCCCGCACTATCAATGGAAAGAACCCTTAAAAATGTCAAAGGAAATTATTCTGTGGTATTAACGACCTCCCTACTGTACACACATCAAATTTTGCGATATAAAAAATGTCCATGTATGTCCATAAGCTTTTTTATTTAAAACTGAAGAACAGTTATTTTGCTCAACAATATATTCATCTTTATTTGTCATAAGTTTTCAGACAGCTCTCCGACACGTTTAAAACTCCGCTGAATTTGATGTGGAAGGGATTTCAACAAACACTTTAATATCGTTATATTAAACAATCTTTTCACCATCAGTTTGAAACATGGTAAAAAAAAATAAAAATAAAAACCTGTTGGTGCATTGTCAGATTAATATGCCGTGTAACATACAAGAGGCTGACAGATTTCTAAAAATGACTTTGATTTTATTGCTATAATATCATGTTAGTTTCAGTTACTATGAACGTTGTCACGGAAATGCAAGAACTAAGGCATATTTGTGTAAACTTTATATATTCTTAACTAGCAGTAGAGCCCAGCATTGCCCGGGGATGTAACAGTAAGAGATAGATCGAGTATTGACCATCATAAAGACTGAAAAATAAAATTGACAAATATTATTGTTTAAGGTTGACGGACACACATGTCTTAATTAGTTTTGTTTTGTTTGTTTGTTTGTTTTTTTTTTTGAATTGGTCAAACTCAAACAAAAACATTGTTTTCAATGGTTATGAGTCTACTGATTGAATAGAATTTTATTATAAACAATTGTCTTGTAAATGGAATTTTTAAAGCATTCTGAATGTAAAAATAAAGAAAAAAGTGTGCAAGACAATAAGAAAAACTACCTGCCAAAAAAAGTGAAGTTTTGTTAAAATTGGTGGAAAAATGTAGGAAATCCAATCCCATATATAAATGAACACACACACACAACCAACCAACCTGGGTTTTATAAGTATAACTCGAAGTGAGTTGTCCCCCTTTCATTAATGCCTCTTAATCGTCTTTTCAAATGGATTTTGTGCAAAAACAATTGTGTTTTTTCCAATTTTTGGTGCTGTCAGAACCACCGCAAGGTAATTTTACGTAGTCCTGTGAAGTTGAAATCGGTTGAAAATTTAGGAAATCCGATCCAATATATAAACGTACACACACACACACACACACACACACACACACACACACACACACACACAACCTGGATTTTATAATAAGTAAGATTATCACGTATATTTAATATTTTTATTAAGCATTTCACCCCAAGCAAGGCTGGAAGCCACTAGCACGCAAGGAGTTTCAGAGGATTTGGAGCGAGAGCAGATAGGAGTGATAGAGGAAAGGATGAGGAGAAGGATAGTGGAAAGATCAAGGGAACTAAAGATGTCGATTGATATTACATTTGAATATTTGGAGATTCTAGCTATCAGAAAAACAGGAAAAGCGATTTGTCATTACAATTTATACTCAAAAATGTAAATTGCTAATGATTATATTAGAGAAACGATGTTCAAAATGCGCGAACAATATTCACCTCGAATTTACATGAAAAATAAAGATAAATTTAAATATTTATTATAAGGCTACAATATCTCGATGTATAATGACTGTAATGAAGTAGACTCTTACATGTCTATATCAAACCTAAAGCAAAACCTAAAATGAAGGTAGATATGCATCCAGAGGTTATTGCTTGAAAATATTTTTATTACTATATGCTACAACTGCTCTTCACGCAGATGTTATTTAATGAAACTACATTCAAATCTATCTATACTCTCTACAATAAGTGCATGGATATACACATATATACATTTACTTTATTAATAGGTATTTTTCATTATTATAATATTACATCTGGAATATAGTTTCATTTTCATGATAATTTGCAGGGAAATTCATTTAAATATAAGAAATGGTTTAATCTTGTTTTTTGAATATCCAATTATTCTTCTGCGATTAATTAAAGTTCACGTAGTAATCATAGATGCTATTAACTAGATATGAATTCATTTGCAGAAGCAAAACTTGCGTGCGTTTGTGAATATCTGCGTACATGTAAAAACTTGTAATTTTAATGTAATAACAATCTGGGTGTTGATGCGCGGAATTATGGATGGACACAAATTCGCCAAAAACAGATTTGCACACATACCATAATAATATACGAACTCACGTCGAATAATGTATCTAAATATTTAGGAAATAAACATTAATTCTAGGGAGACAATCTAAAAATAAAGCATATTCCTATATTTTTTTAACCTTTGGCTAAATAATGAATATTCAACTTGAATTGTCTTTGTCTGAATTAAATCAATTTATGTAAAATATATTCAACCAGATTTTTGATTGTAAGGACATAATACGCGGCCAGGTCTTTTTCACGTGAGAATAATACAGAGCCTTTGCCTATTTATATCTGACTGCCAAACAGATAAGCAAATTTTCGGGTTTATTTACAGTTAAAGGAACAAACATGAAATATTATTCATGGATCCTTTCGTAAACACGCAAACAAGTGCACAATACGCTCATGAATGGTTTTAGGCGTAAGAAGCAATCAAATCACAATAATCTTAAAGTTCTATGTATGTTAACAGATAAACAACTGGAATCGATTTGTTCCAGCGATGCATATAAAGAGTTTCGAGATTGTCAAGATGTTGACTGGCAGCAACAAATCTTTGTAATGTTCTTGTTTATTGGAGTTTTCCAGATGGTTTTAACTTATATGTTTTAGATTCACCTTACAGTCCACCTTGTTTTCAGGGAACCGTAACTTGCCATGCCAGATTAAGTTCCTCTAGACATGACATATTGAAGTAGAACCTCTGTATAAATGCTCTTAGTATTCATCTGATTAAATACATTTACAGGGGTAATTTTGAGTAAGATTTTAAAATATTTTTAACACTATGCCATGGAGTCAAAACCATTTGTATGACACACACAACGCTGAAGCAGATTATGTTTTTATTAAATGTTCACCCAATAGAAGATCCAAGATCTACTCAAGAGAATTGATTAATGGATATAGGAAGGATGTAAGTAAGTGCTTAATTTGAGGAGACCTATGGTAGGTAACGGTTAACCATATACTTGAGGTTCTCTAAGATTTTATGGAATTATCCTTTCAGAAGTCTTTTCCATAAAGTATCAGCTCTTAGGAAGCTGATACCCGAATTGAAATGCTTTCTTACCAGTATTTCCAGATACGATTTGTCTAGAAATAGCTTGTTTCTTTTTTTTTCCTTTTTTCTTTTTTTCTTTTTTTTTCTTTTTGTGTGTGTGTGTGTGTGTGTGTGTGTGTAGTATGGCGGGCTTTAGGTGTAAATGTCCGAACTGGTAAAACAAAAGAATGTAACTAATCAGAACATTTGCCAGGAAATTAGCAATAAATTAGCGATAAGTTTCCGACAATACATTTATGGGAGAGGGTACAAAATAATTTATTGCCTGCAACAACATTTTTGAATTTTGCTGAGGATTGAAAGACGATTGTGCATGCCCAGCGCAGATATGTCAGTATAAAGGGATGACAACATTTTCTGCATCTTTCTCGAGCAATAGCCTATATAAGTTCCATTTGAGGTCTGGGGTAAACCGGTGTTTCAAAATCACTTACGCCAAGAATCCTCATTGAGCTGAAACCATGCAACATGACTCGTAAGAATATATAGGATCAGTTTGGTGATGAAATATCCCTAGCTTGTTTGTAAATGATTCAAATTTACAAGCTGGTTTTGACAATATTGGACAATTAGCGTTCAGCCAAGTAATAGATTGGCTGCAAATTTTTGGTCATCTCAATTTTTGGAGGTGTTACCATACACTACGTTATTTTACTAATGACATGGGAATCTTGTTCTTATGCAGATTGTTAATATGACGAGTGAAGAAGCTAGGAGTGAGTAGTAAGCCTCGTGAGTCACCTTCGTTTATCTAGTAGATTATAGGGCACTGGACAGCGACGACTACCTTTATGTAAGGAGTCCATGATTGTGATTACTCTTCCAGATATTACATTGATGGAGTGTGAGTAACAAAATCTTAGATATCACTTTTGTCTAAGCAGCCTGGCGAAAAAGAATATGCTTATATGTATCTCTTTGAATTTCTCTCTCTCTCTCTCTCTCTCTCTCTCTCTCTCTCTCTCAAGTTTATGTACATGTTTTCTCGCTACTAACTCTTCTTTTCTTTATACTGGAATTGAATTCATTTTACCCCCTTTTTCCATCTTTGAAAATTTTTATGATTAAGACATTGGTGATTTTTCTGGTTTGTACAAGATTTTAATTTCTTCAAAACGAAGTGAATGTTGCAATTAAACTCAGTTAAAACTTTATATTTCAGTTTCTGATTACGTATCTATACGTCTTCAGACTCATATGTTTCTCCTGCATCAATCGACGAGCAGCATGGCCCGGCGTTGCCTGGACTTGATTCAAAATGGTACGACTCATATATCAATCGCTATCACTTGACTTAAAATATTTTTGCCCTTCCTTGCCTTTAAAGGAGTGCCCTTTGCCGTGCTGATGTTGCTACATACCTTACTTCTTGCCTTTCTCACACTGCGAATTTTTCTAAGCTCTATACTAAATATTAAATCTGTTACGAAAAAAGAACTAAACAAAATGAACACAAAAAGGATCAGCTTTAAAAAAAGGACTCGTAACTGGAAAAACCGAATGAAAAAAAATGTTAACAACAAATACTTTTTCACATCCAACCAAGTTATGCAGAATCAGAATCAATGTTGAGTTTAAGCAAGCGAATGAGCCAATTGGAGTAAAGTGCCATGCAGATTTAAATTTTTCCCATTTGTGACGAATGCAGCTATCGATTTTTGTTTTGCATGCTAGCATGCTAGTTAAAATTCATGCCAGTCAGCTGTTGGCTCTCATGCTGGCCAATAGAATCTTTCTGCCTATCTGTGGCAGCCAGCTATAGGCTCTCACTCTCGCCAGTAGAAAATGGCCACAAACTACATGAAAACTGCTTTAGAAGGATGAAAAAAATAGATTATTTCAACTATCGATGGGAGTTGGGAAATGCAAAGTCGGTCGTGGCCTTCCCGCTAACTTTGAGCATGTGCATGTAAATTTTAGTGCAAATTCGTCGAAACTTGCGGCCGTGCATTCGTTACACCCCCCCCCACACACACACCCATCCTGCCTTTTATAGATAGAGAAAATTCCATATGGCCGGCTGAAATGAATGCAAAATTATCTCCCTTTACCCTCTCCTCATAATGTGTCTTTTAACTCTGACTCACGTGCAATCTATATAAACATAACTCGCGCTATGTCTCCCAGATTGGTTCTACAGTTGAGTTTTCTGGTTGAAACTCGTTCCTTGTAATACTTTTTTCTGGGTGCCAAGCCCATTGTTAAATGTTTTGTTTTGTGTTTCGTTTTTTACCACCAGCCCTTGTCAATACTCCTCCACTATCTCTTGAACAACAGTAGATGCTCACTCTTATTTCTTATTTAGATAGGGATACCCGGATCATTTACTTTTCTATGGCCTTAGTAGTAATACCTCTGGGAACTTGTAATGTGTGCGATTTCTGGCAAAGTCTTTACATACTGAGGTTACTGAGTTGACAGTTTTTTGATTGCTGTTTCCGACTGGTAGTCAGGGGCCCAAACTTTTGCGTAGCGACTTGAACGGTTGTTCCGATCAACAGTTGCATAATATTGGGTTTCTTATGGTGCCATGTTGAGTGCGGATGTGTGCCCTTGCCTGCAATTTCGGTGGGTAAACGAGATATTATGTTGCAGTATGCGTCATTTTCTTTCTGCTCATGTCACATATGATGACCGACCTCTACAGTTATATTAGTCATTTTCCTAGACATGATGTGACTTCTCGATATTTTTTCTAAAAATTTTGTTCATCTGCTCTAACTGGTGCCCCGATTGCATCGAATTAAGTGAGTTACAAGTTTGGTAATTAGATCCCAGACGTTTACTATCAAAATGTTAAATGTAGCCAGCACATCTATACTAACAGCCACTCACCCAATTCCCAACAGTGGAACACCTTCCTTACTTGCTTACTTCCCTGATAACTTTAATCTTCAAAAATAGTAATGTAATAACAATCGACATTTTGCGATGCTTTGATCTCATTCTTTTTTTAACTTTTTCTTAATAACAACTATATTTAGGCTTTTATTTTAATTTCATTCTCCGAAGCCCCTTGCGTACTAGTGGCACACACGTCATACTTGGAGTGAAATGATAATAAAAACATGTGTAAATTGAGTGAGTGTAGTGATATCGCTGTGTTATAGTGGAACACGCCTATTCTGTAGTTAATAGACTCTCCCATCTATAATAAGTAGAAGTAGTAAGAGTAACGAGGAGTCGCGCAGTGGGTTGGTGAGTCAGGCGAATCCGGACCACCGTTAGTTGGATACTAAAGTATTAGCGACCACAACGAGATTTCTCTGCGTCATTACCTATTATATCAAGTTCTTAACGTTTTTTTACGTCGAACCTATTTTAGGACCGATTTAGTACAAATACAAACCTCCGCTGTGAAATCACTCCATAACATGCTGTGAATTGCTAAATATTTAAAACCAGATGATAGTAAAACCCACAATTAATTTTCAACACTATTATGAAGAAAAATGCTTTTGTAAGTGCAAAAAATCAGGAAAATATAAATAGTTTCCTTTATTTAAAAAGAACATAGCGCTCCTCTGCTGAGTAGAGTTCCTAAGCAAGGCAGTTCCGAATGGATACGACCATTATAACACCCTTGAGTGCTTAGCTTTGGAGCGGGTAGAATGGAGATCAATGTGCTTTAGTGCAATTTTCTATCTGCTTGTCTAAATCATCTTCAAGAAGCGAGGGCAAGATCTAAAAGGTCAGCAAATCTAACAGTGATCTCATCTCACAATTCTCACACCTGCTCCATATGTGACCTCCTTTGTAAATCACTAGCAGGTCTTAAGTGCCACTTAAGATTATCGCATAAACTTTCATAACTGAATCAATAAGCTGGCAGATCCTCATACGTCGAAACCAACGGGAGAGTCCATTATATGTATATATATTGAGAGAGACGGAGAGACAGGGAAGTGTGTTTGAATGTGTGTCTATATCTGTCGATATATTTGAGGTGAGGTATTGTAAATTTTATATTATTTAAATATTTCGCAGAGTTTTCTTACTCTTCATATTCATGTTCACGTGGATTTCGATGTTTTAAGATCAGGCCTATTTAAAGACATGGGAAATTCGACATAATATTACGCGCTTCATTCGGATGACTCAGTTACCTCGCTTTATTTAAAATCAAAAAGATATTTGTTCATCACTGCCATATACAGGTACTGAACAACTCATTGGAGCAAACAAACGCTTTCAATCACTGGGCCATATGAATTAGATAACTATATCAACCGGCGGTCGAAATAAAGGGTTCAAGAAGAAATCTCAAGCAGATGAGGAAGGACAAATAACACAATTGACGAAAGGTGAGGAATATGAAATTAAAGATAGGGATAACAATCACAATTTATATATATATATATATATATATATATATATATATATATATATATATATATATATATATATATATATATACAGACATATCAAATATGTGGCGCAGTTCAATTTATATTATAAGAATGATTCATGCAAAAAACAGTTATGGAATTAACGTCTATATCTGTTTTTTGTATGAATGATTCATGTAACATACATATATATATACATACATACATACATATATATATATATATATATATATATATATATATATATATATATAAATATATATATATATATATATATATATACAGACATATATATATATATATATATATATATATACACCGACATGTATACATACATATACACACACACACATATATATATATATATATATATATATATATATATATACAGATATATATATACATATATATATATATATATATATATATATATATATATATACAGACATATATACATATACATATATACAGAAATATATACATGTATATACAGACATATACACATACATATACATATATATATATATATATATTTACACACACACATATATATATATACACACACATATATACACACATATACATATATATATATATACAGGCATATATACATACATATATATAGACATATATACATACATATACTTATATATATATATATAGACATATATACATACATATACATATATATACAGACATATATACATACCTATATATATATATATATATATATATATACATATATACATACATATATACATACATATATATATATACAGACATATATACACATATATATATATATATATATATATATATATATATACAGACATATATACACACACATATATATATATATATATATATATATATATATACAGACATATATACATACATATACATATATATATACAGACATATATGCATATATATATATATATATACAGATATCGATATATAATCAGCAGAAAGAATCTTAAAAACGATCATATCCATGGCAACAAAACAAACAGACTCGTAAAAACGCTCTACTGAAAAAAAACGGTTCGAAGAAGAAGTTCTGCAAAACGAAGAAGTCTTTCAACTAACGGACTGAAACCTAAGTAAAACTAATCTTATTTTGTAGAATATTACCTTCTACATTGAAATAAACTTCTAAGATATCGCTCTCTATAACTTTCTTCTGCATATTAACATTTATTCGCTAGAACATTGAATTTAAAAGCATTTTATTTTATTCCGTCGCACCTCAAAACTATCTCCACTATTAAATCTATTTCCCTCAAGTTACAAATTAAATTGTTTTGTTATTGTTACGATCGTCTTATCTTCATTTATTTGGACAAATCATTGCTAACTTTATTTTGCTGCTTTCTTTCTGTTAACGAAATTTTCTCTGAATCCATGTTTATACCCGAACCAAATCCCTGAGCCAACCTGGGTAGAGAATATCCAACGTAAAATATAAATTCTTTATGACACTGGAGTCGGGGTCATCAGAGAA
>OZ010615.1:13356499-13361499 GCA_963932145.1 Acanthosepion lycidas | reverse complement strand
CATATTTATTTTTTGTATGAATGATTCATGAATTTATAAATTATAATTGCACCTATAATTGAATATATATATATACATATATATATATATATATATATATATATATATATATATATATATATATATATATATATATAAAACAAAATAAATAATAGCCTAAAAACATTGCGATTATTGCATAACATAAATCATAGATGTTGATATGCCACTAAACAAAATTAAAAACAACAAAAAAAGACAGAAAGACTTAAAATGATTGGGTGAAAAAACTTCTCCTCCCCTGCAAAATAATCAAATATTGAGTATGCCATTTCCATTTTCCTTGCATAAGCATCATAGCAAATCATTTTTTTATGTCAGATTACAAGTATAAGAGGTTATGCTATGATAGAAAAAGAATTAAAAAAATAAATCTTATGACACAAGGGAACGATTAATTCGATTAAATGCTCATTTTATAAGCTTAATCAATAAGTTCGTTTCCAATAAATCGGTTAGCGTCAACTTATATTTTTTAACTTTGAAGAGTTCCTGTATAAGCTCAGGTCTTCGTTAAAGCTTTTAAATATTCTCAAATTCATTTTTTTTTATGTGTTTTGAAGTGTTATATTTAGATGAGTAAATGCAAATTAGATTTCTTGCTGAAGTAAACTTAATATATTTTAATCAATTATTAGGTTGGTGCAAAAATAATGACGTAATAATGTCGTTTGTTGACGTTAAAAAATACGTCAAAAAACGACATTATTACGTCATTATTTTTGCACCAACCTAATAAATGGTGAATATTTCAAAGGTTTTATGCTTTTTTTGCAAAATTAATTGTGGCAAAAAGAGTTGACAATGTTTAATATATTTATTCGAGGAGGAAAAACTACAAGATATCTGCAGATATCAAGGGAACCCTTAGGGAAAAATATCTGTGTATTGATTCAGATGTATAGGTGTATATTTGTCTAAGAACAAATGATGTAAGTGAAAAGTACGTCTCAACTGAATTTATAAAAAAAAAAATGTACTGAAATGAGTTAAAACGCGCATAAGCTGTCTAAATATAATTTAGAAGTTTTATAATTTAAATATTTTGATTCATAGGCCAAAACATATTGGAATAATAACATTTACATCTGTTCAGAGGCCTGATACTTACTGAAATGAATTACAATAAATACTGAATTATTATTTTTCAAACCTCTGTCTGGAATGAGCAAAAATAGTGTTAACTGTTGAAAGACTTACATTATTCGTTACACTATTTTAAGAAAATTCAGGAAGCTAAATATCCTATATACTCTAGCATATTGCGTGTTTTCATGGTCCGTTTTTCAGGCAAAAAATTTAGCTTGCACTATATACAGGCTTCTTTTTGAGCCGTTTAAACCTCATGCATTTTCGATGAGAGTTTGCATTATACAAATTAAACAGCCGGACGCTACAGGAAGTCGTCTTATTCACGAATATATACGGCAAATGATTTCTCATGTAATTTTATTTTTATCCAAGTAATCTTAACTCATATTTGTACCAAATGATTTGTTTAGTACATACAGGCACTACAATTTAATGTCATTTGAGTTTAAAACTGTTCTTTTGACATTGAAATAAATACTCACTTTATGTATTTATATATATATACGAAATAATTACAGGGTACATGGCTATGGCATGATATTTTATTTTGTTTCGTTTTGTTTTTTACGCGGAAATTTTTATACGAATCTTACAGAAAATTTATCTTTCAACCAGAATCGAAATATTGTTTCCTTATATTTGTTAATCATGTTAAGCCGCAATGATAAGAGAAACTAGTAAAGCAACTTTAAATTAAATTTGCATATATAATAACCATTATCTATTAACCATTTATTTATTAACCATATTTAACAACCTTTATTCATTAATCCTTTTCGACCGTAAATTTGAGCCGGGATCTATTAAATATTCTTCTCATTTGTGGAGAGATGTTTTTACTCCTGTGGCAGTGGAGAATTCTGGGTTTGTTGGCTCTCGTTCGATGGCGTTCCTTCGAAAATGTTGGCGGGATTGCATCTCGATTAAGGGACAAGCCTCGCGAAACTGAATAGCTATTGCAGCTTGTCACAGTGGCGGTGTTTGATGTAATTGGTTCTTCATCAGTGCGGCTGGCAGCGGATAGCCTTCCCCACCAAAAAAAAAAAAAAAAAAAAAAAAAAAAACGAAAAAAAATTTGTTTTTTTGTTTTGCTAATAAATATAGTTTCTTTATTTTTTTTTAAACACCCTCTTTACTAACAATGTCGTCTATCAATTCTCTTAAGGTTTCGTGAAACTCGAAATATAAATGCAACTAAAAAAAAACATTGGTTATACGGCTAAGTACTGACGATTTGAGCGCACTTAGTTCGGTAAAGTTACGCTTAAACACTCATTCTCAATTCCACCCACCATAGGAAAAATCCGTGTACATTTAAATGATACTTACTTGAATAGTAAACACAAAGTCCAATATAAGTTATCTACACTCACATAACACAATATCGAAGAAACTAACAATACAGTAAAAACGGAAAATTACACCTTCAAGTTAAATATAGCGTACATATTGAACGAAAAAGCACGGAACAATCTTTACGGGCCAATATTGTATATACTTATCCGTCATATAACAAAACAATAAAACAGTAAGGGGAATAGATATACTGAATGAAAGATTTTTCTTCTCGGCAAAATGCACTTGTGTGTGTGTGCATCCACTTCAGGGATGATAGAAATTTCGCATCCAGCCCAGTTCTCAAAATTAATCCATGTCAGATGCATCTTGATATGCATCTGTGAATCAAAAATAATTCGGCATCCACAAGTTTTTGAGATGATACAGACAGTTGCTTCATTTGAAAGATTATTGCTACTGATTTTTCCAAATTATATATACAACAAATTTTACTCGAATTTTCTACTTGATCCTCGGGAATATCTGAAAGCCTTAAGTTTTAATTTTGGAATTAGGAATGTTGTATCATTTGCGAGAAGTAACTGAAGTTTTAATTTTTCCCCATTAAAAAATACTTTGAACAATCAGAGAGAGATTCAGCATGGATGGTATTTAACGTTTTACCGAGATACTTAGTCAGAAAGAATTAAAGGGTTTTTAATTTTACAAGTTTTGTGACAGAGATATCTCCCATGATTCTTTAATACACTTTTGTACAGAAACAAAATCTTATTGCGAGAATGCGAGTGTGGTTCATACATTAAAATATGATTAAATAACAAATCTGCATATTTTTATGGTTGAAAAAAAAATAGCAAAATTAAATTTTTTAATCATTTCACTCCAAGACAGGTGATAAGGCCACTAGAATGCTGTGTGTTACAGAGAATGAAAGTAATAAGAATACTTAATGAGGAAAAGGACATAAAGCAACAGGATTCAGGAAGAAGGAAGATGGCGATTGACGTTGCATTTAATATTGTAGGTGGCATGTAAGCAAGGAAACAGATGAGGATGTGCGAGAAAAAAAAAACTATTAGTATAGAATTGACTGTTACATGTAGCCAGCAAAACGGCTAGACAATTTAGTAGCCCGCTTAAATTCCTGCAGTCGATGCAGTAAGGAGGGAAATTCATCAGTACAGCTACTATGAAAATATATGTTCAAAAGATACAGGAAAGCCAGGTCACGTTTTTGAGAACGTGACTGAAGTCGAAATGTCAGTACAGCATCGATTAAATTACAGAAATGTTAAATTTTCTCAAGAATCTCAAGATATTTATTAGGAACACTAGACCAGATATGGTAGCAGCGTATGATCCATTGAACGAATGGCAAATATATAAATGTACACGTATTCTGATGATAAGACATTTGCCTGCCATAACAAAGTGAACCAAATTTCCTAGAAGTAGACCTTTGGATTTATCGGATATACTAAGCCAGAATTAAATAGTTGTGACATTAGCATAAATAACTAGTTAGCAAATGATAATAACATCGGGATGCCATTGATGAAGATCAGAAAGGGGATATCTCCGAGGATAATGCCCTGCGAACTGTGAGATTGCATTGTTGCAAAATGAATCACAAATGTGTCATTTCGACACGACCTTCATTACATGATTTTTTATGACGATTGGATTAAGCTAAATATTCGTCAAGACCTAGTAGCACTAGAGAAGACAAACATACAAAATGACTTTAGGGTCACAGCTCGAGCTTTGCCCTTCTTATGTAAAACATGATAGAAAAATTCAGTGAGAGCTATTAATACATCGGCGATAAATGATGTCTGTATGAACAAATGAAAGTACTAGCAAAAAAAGACCTTATGTAAGTTGAATTTATTAAAAACAGGGAACACAGTATTCATCTAGAGGTTCGTGGGTTAATATAATTTTAAGAAATTTGTTTGCGAAGATGTATTCTCGCCATTTCTATCATTAATTTCGCCAATCTATTTTTGTATGAATGATTCATGTAATATAAATTAAACTGCACCACATATTTGATTTTAAAAGAACTGATCCTACGTGCAACTACTGTGATAATAGCTGTGGCATTGCTGTATGTATTGAACAATTCTGTTCATGCCACATCGACTGAAAAAAACTACTACAACAAAAGAATTCTCCAATTTACATATTAGTAAAAAAACGCACTCACTTTTAAATTTTTCTAAAAATTCAACATTAGCGTTGCGACCGTACGCTCCAGAATTCTTACAGTTAACAATGACACATTTCTAAAAAAAAAATATTTCGGTTCACATATAATCTTTCGTGTCCCCTTATTAATTGGATGTATTAAAAAAAAACAAAAAAACAAATCAATTTCCATCCCTGATGATGTCTGTATGAACAGATGAAACTACATGCAAAAAAAGACATTATACAAGTTGAATTTATTAAAAACAGGGATCACAACATTTATCTAGAAGTTCATGGGTTAATGTAATTTTGATAAATTTGTTCGCGAGGATGTATTCTCGCCATTTATATCATTAACTGATCTGTTTTTGCATGAT
>OZ010615.1:13348999-13353999 GCA_963932145.1 Acanthosepion lycidas | reverse complement strand
AATTTACACGACAATTTATCCCTCGCACCCTGAGTAGAAGTTTCGTCATCAATGATCTCGATTATAAATACAGTATAAACATAAAATTGTGACTCATACTCGTGTATTAACTTCTCTTGAGAACTAACATGATGCAATTATTCACACACAAAACATATCTTATATATAAATTAGAGTGTGTAAGTGTTTGTAGGTGTGTGTTTCCAAGCAAAGCTCCCGCTCGGACTGATCCGATTTCAATGAATCATAGCTCATTCAAAGCCCCTAGAAAATTTGGGTGAACGAAACAATTTTCGTTCAGCTCAGATTCAGGGTTGTTAGATTATGCGAGGTCAAAAATATATATTAATATATTATACTAGCCATTATCGTTGCTTTCATCGTTCAAAGGGAGTAACTCTTATTTTCCATTTCTATCCAAAATTGCAATGCACATTTTATAAACTATCTTAAAAGTTCTTCTATCGGGTGGCATTTAAGCTACCTCCCGTGGAGGACTCTTGGTTTGGCCATCATCACAATAGCTAGGGAGGAGTAGATGCGATAGTCATCAATTAACTACAGAAGAACTTAAGACTGATCGCTGCATTTAAGTATGGAATGAATGTTTAAGCTTGCCATTTTAAAGTTTAACGATAATTCTTCTGCCGCCACTTAATTAAAAGACGATTTATGTACGTAGATCCTTGTTTTCCGTGCAAACATTTATTTTTACTTCATGGGTGACAGAACAAAGGATAATTTATTAGATAAAATTAAGACAGTGTAAAGATGGAAAATTAGAATTTAGAATTAGTTATATTTTCAACGTTTGAATAGTTAAAAAAAAAAACATAATAGCAAAGTAAAACCTATATTATGGAATCTACATGAATAAATACGAAAGTGGTGCCCAATTCTCTCACGAATTCTGAGATTAAAATCCCTGCTCTACTTTATAGTAATTCGGATTTACTCAAAAGAGGTAAGGTTGAGACTGAAGGTCGGTTTAATGTGGGGAGTCTGAGCGCTTACACCCGGGCAAGGAACAAAACTTCCCCGAGCCAACGCATCCGTTGGTTGCGCTGGCCTGGGTGCATGCACCGATCCCTCTCTCTAGTGCAATGAGAGGGCGCGGCCTGGAGCAGCTGTTCCACAGGGCTGTCACTTTTCAGTATAATTTCCATCGGCAGCGACTATGTCTTTTCATGAAGTTACCCCTGAGTACACTCTGCCCAAGGACAGAGACGAAACTGAGTGATAAGTAATTTATTACAAACCTCTCGAGAAAGAGTATTTTACACTCTGTATTTTCTTGACCCCCCCCCCACTGAGTCAGCTTGTGACACCAGGGCTGTTTTTAACGTGGGGACTCGAGTGTCTTCACTCGGACCGCTGTTATTAGCTGGTCATAGCTTGTCCAAGCTGGACAGAACTGTTCTTATCTATTCATAGCTGGTCTTAGCTGATCAAAGCTGGTCAGAGCCGGTCCAAGCTAGTCATAGGTGTGATACTACCAGTGCAGAGACGGATCCCTGTGACCAGTATCAGAATATGTATACCACTTGAGAGAGAGAGAGGGGAATTTACAGACGCTATCTAATCATTCCCTCCACTGAGACGAGATGTGAGGCAAGGTCTCTTTTTTTACACCAGAGCAAGGGACAAAAATTGCCCACAGCCCCAGCAACCGTCGGTTAAGCTGGCTTCGGTACGAGCACCGACCCCTCTCTCTGGTGCCATTAGAGGGTGCGGCTTCGGGCAGCTCTTCCCCAGGGCTGGGCACCTCTCAGTATAAATTTCCTTAGTTGAACCTGTCCTTTGACAGAGTAGCCCCTGAGGACACTCTGCCCAAGATAGACATAACTGAAAGATGATAAGTAGACGTGATACAAACAACCCAAAAAGGAATTTATAGACGGTATTTACTCTGTCCCCCGCCACCACCAGGACGAGATGTGACACAAGGTAATTTTTTTAAGTGGGGACCCGAGCGCGTACACTCGGGCAAGGGACAAAAGTTGCCCACAGCCCCAGGTTGCGCTGGCATCGGTGCGAGCATCAATCCCTCTGGTGCAATGAGAGGGCGCGGCCTCCGGTAGCATTTCCCCAGGACTGGGCACCTCTCAGTATGATTTTCTGAGTTGCCACTCTGTCCTTTAACAGAGTAAACCCTGAGCGCACTCTGTCCAAGGAAGAGACGCAACTGAGAATTGATAAAGATACGTATTAGAAAATCCTCCAAAGAGGAATTTACACGGTATTTACTTGACCACCCAATGAGTCAGGTTGTGACACAAAGTCAGTTTTTAACGTGGGGAGAGTGTTTTCACTCGGGCCGATGATCTAAGCTGATCTTAGCTGGTCATAGCTTGTCCAAGCTGGTCAAAGCTGGTCTGAGATAGTCATAGCTAGTCTTGGCTTGTCATAGCTGGTCTAAACTGGTCAGAGCCAATCCAAGCTAGTCATAGCCGCGATACTACCAGCACAGGGACGGAGCCCTGTATCCGGTAAATAACCGAATGCGTACACTCCTCCAAAGAGGAATTTACACGGTATTTATTTCACCCCACCCCACTGAGTCAGGTTGTGACACAAAGTCAGTTTTGAACGTGGAGACACGAGTGAAAACACTCGGGCCGCCGGTCTAAGCTGGTCATTGATGGTCTAAGCTAATCATAGCTGGTCAGAGCCGGTCAAAGCTAGTTGTAGCCATGATACCACCAGCATAGGGACTGAGCCCTGGGGCAGGTAAGTATCCGAATGTGTACACCCCTCAAAAGCGGAATTTACAGTGTTTACTCATTCCCCCGCGAGAATGAGATGTGACACAAGGTCAAATTAATGTGGGGACCCTAGCGCGTGCACTCGGGCAGGGTAAAAAATTCCACTCAGCCCCCACAACCATCGGTTGCGCTGGCCTCGGTGCGAGCACTGATCCATCCTTCTTGCGCAATGGGAGAGCGCGGCCTCGGGCAGCTGTTCCCCAGAGCTGGGCACCTCTCAGTATAATTTTCTCAGCTGCCCCTTTGTCCATTGACAGAGAAGACCCTGAGCGCACTCTGTCCAAGGACAGAGACGCAACTGAGAGATGATAAGAAAACATTAAATTACTCCAAACAAGGAATTTACACACTAAAAGCTCAATATCTGTATTATATATTATCTACTCCTAAGCAATATCACTCTTCAGGTTTGAATAATTTTAATATTGATTTTTAAAAAGATTATTTCATTAATTAACTGTCCTTCATTACTTTTCTCTGATTCGAGAATTATTTTCATATCAAAAATAATTTCCGTTTAGGAATATCGTCTTATATTGTGCAGAAAAGTGGCTGAAATTTCATTTTACTTGGCATTCAACAGGTTGGGATCTATTTGTAAAACTTTCCTTAACTGTAACATGCCAATTTATGAATGAAATTTTTGAAAAAAAAAATCTTGTACGACTTTTTTCGAAAGCTTCCGTGATTAGAGTAGTTGACATAAAACAGTATAAACTATGCTTGCTACTACGTTATTTCTACATAAGTTTTATACAAATGTCCGGTACTTGAATGGCATGAATAAACGACGACCATTATTCAGGTTTATATTATTAATTTCCAACATTTCATTAAATATAATTTAACTTCATTTTGTATGTAAGTAGTTTTATCTAGAGACATAAACGTTTATATGCATCCATAGATATATTTACAAAATATACATACTCGTCTAATGCGAGTCAATGCATTATACAGCTATTTAATATTAAAGATAAAAATCCCGAACAATATTGTATTTGTCCCCGCTATTGAAACATGTTATCTAGTATCTTTCACATTTTCAAGTGCAAAATTCTACGGATATTTTAATTTTAGTAAGAGCTTGACAATAAGCCTGACTAGAGGTAAAAGGTTGTGTCTGACAGAACAGGTTCATAAAAAATGCACTATGATAACGGACAGACGAGACTATAAAATGGATTACTATTTTCGTGACAGAACGTAGAATAAAGATTACATAACCATCGCAAATACTATGTAACCATTTCACCCCAAGCAAGAAGATAATGTCACTGAAACCCAAGAGATTATCGACAGAGAAGGAAAATGGAAAAAAACTTATTGAGGAGAAAATAAAATCAAGTAAACAGACGACGTTTCAATTAAACTAATGAACGTCGTAATAAAAGGATAACAAGTCGTCGAAATGTTTCTTTAATCAACAGTTGCGAGAAGAAAAAAAATATTAGGTTGGTACAAAAATAATGTCGTTTTCTCACATACGTTAATATGTGAGAAAACGACATTATTTTTTCACCAACCGAATAGAATAGAACTTAAGTTATATTTTGTTTTCTTATCAGTAAATAGCTAAAGACTATTTGCTTGTTTAGTATTACGTGTAAATACATACGATCAAGATACCAAGGAGGAATGCTTATTAGAACAATTACCAATAAAAATAAAGCCGGTTTTCCGCGATGGAAATGCGACAGAAGTCGTGATCCTAGATCAAGTCTGATAACATTACAGATCCTTCTTTGTATTTCATGAAATTTAATTTTATATGTTGTATATTTCCAGGTGTTATTTTAACACTTTCTAGCCCGTGTATTGTTTACAACAGTTTCTCTGATCAAAATCAAAGCCTACAGAGCCATTCCTGAAACAATTCTGAATCACTTAAATGTTTTCAATGGAAAACTACCAGCCAAATTTGTTAGATTTTAGTCTGAATTTGATAGTCACACAAACCACACGATTTCATCTCACTGAAGAATAACTTTCTGTCTCTTCCAATATGCAGAGAACGTTCCTCCTTTGTTGTTGCCAAATTATAACAGAAGCTCCAAAAGATAGATTCAAAACAGTTTTAGACGTTCTGACAGTAGCACGTATGCTACCCTCATAAGTATATCAAAGATTTGAATGTATGTACCTCATGTACGCACACATATATGCAATCAAACATAACCACGTATTTATTTATATGAAGATGAAAACAATGTATAATAAAAAATCAACCTGAAT